>CM053605.1:12139601-12276704 GCA_028646535.1 Procyon lotor | reverse complement strand
GGGAGCCTGCTTCTCCCTCTCCCTCTGCCCCTCCCCCTGCTCTCTCTCTCTCAAATAAATCAAATCTTAAAAACAAAAAAAAATATTGCTTAGTGAAAGAAGCCAGTCTATAAAGGCAACATACTGTATATAATTCTAGCTAAATTACATTCTGGAAAAGGTAAAAATTCATCAGTTATTACCAGAAGTTTGGAAGAGGGAGAGAAGGATGAAGAGGTGATTGTTACAGTGGTGAACTATTCTGCCTGATACTATAATTGTAGATACATACACACCATTGTACATTGGTCAAAACCACAGAACTTTCTGTACAACAAGAAGAGTGAACCCTAATGTAAATTATGGAATCTACTTATTAACGATGTATTCATTATTAACAATTGATTCACTGATGCTAACAGATGCACCACAGTAATGCAGGATGTTAATAACAGCAGAAACTGAGCTAGAAAGAAAGGAGATCCATGGGAACTCTCTGCACTATTGCCTCAATTTCCTATAAACCTTAAAGTTCTCTTTGAAAAATGCTCCTGGGGCACCCAACTGGCTCAGTCGGGAGAGCATGCCATTCCTGATCTCAGTATGGTGAGTTCAAGCCCCATGTCGGGCATAGGGGTTACTTTGAGTAAATAATTAATTAATTAAAAAATTAAAGAATAATAAGAGGGCCTGGCTGGCTCAGTAGGAAGGGCCTGTGACTCTTGATCTTGGGGTCATGAGTTCGAGCCCTGCACTGGGTGTAGAGATTACTTAAGTAAATAAATATTTTTAAAAATTAAAAAATCAAAAGTTCAAAAGTGCTCCTGATACATCTTTGAAAATAAAGTGTAACCATGGCAGCCCTGTGGTTCAATGGAGGATAGAGTGTATTCTGTATGAAGGAGCCCATCAATGTCATGAGCACTGTGTTCTAAGTTAAGGGGAGTGTTCTAAGTTGAGTATCCTGAAGTCTGACTGCCCTTTTCCCAAAAGCTTTAGGTAAAATGGCTGTCCTCTTCCTTCTATCTCTCCAAATGATTTAGGTTTTAGCTGAGTTCCCTCATGTGTTACATCATTTAAGGCTCACACAGGCTTACCATGTACCCGTTCTGTGTGCTATCCTGATATTTATGACCAGTTGACAAATTTCTCTATAGATGTCCCTGCTGCATCTCCTGGCAGGGTCAGCAAGATACTCTGTAAAGGACCAAATGCTACATGTGTAGGTTTAGAGAGCCACATATGGTCTCTGCCACATGACTCTGTTTTTTAGCAACCCTTTAAAGATGGAAAAACAAAACAAAAAAATCATTCTTAGTCCAAAGACAGCATCTGGACTAGATGTGGCCCATGGGCACAGTTTGATGACCATCGTCTCGATTATTCTAGAACAATCTCCGTGACGGGCAGTTTTCTAAGAATGAGGCTTAATTAGACAAAGATTCAGAGCTCATACACAGTCACGCCAGGTTACTGACACACACACACAGACACACACATTTACACACTCACACACCTGCCATCAAAGAATTTAATGTGAAGAAACAGATGGCAGGGCAGTTCTCAACCCTGCCTGTACATTAGAATCATCTGAGAAGCTCTTTCAAAATATCCATGCTCAGGCCCCACTGCAAACTAATTGAATTGGAATGTCTGGATGACAGCCCGGGCATCTGTGTTTTTTAAAGCTCTCCAGGTGATTCTATTTTGCAGCTTAGTTAAGAACGAATGTTTCAGGGCTGTGGTTGTCAAACAAGACCTTGCATAAGAATCACCTGGAGCTTGTTAAAACTCAGAATGATGCCCCACCCCCACAGTTGCTGATTCAGTAGGTCTGAGGCGGGTCGTAGAGTTTTTGATTTCTTTCTTTCTTTTTTTTTTTTTTTTTGAGTTTTTGATTTCTTTCTCTTTTTTTTTTTTTTGAGTTTTTGATTTCTAACAAGTTTCCAAGTGATGCTGATGTTGCTGGTCTGGGGACTACACTTTGAGAACCACTGTCATGTTCTCATGACATGGCAAAGAGATCCAGATGAGAGCTTTCCTCTTTTCTCCTGTTGGAATTTTTTTATTAATTCTATCGGTTGATGAGTTAGTTGGTTTGTTTTTCCTTAACTTAGATGTTTCTGGGACTCAAGTAAAAGGAAGTTAAGAGATCAACCTAAAGGCAGGGACCATATGAAGGCATAGAATAAATTCTTAACAAATATTTGTTTAATTTAGGAAAGGCAAGTTCTGAAAGGAAGAGGGGAGGTAAATGGCTTTGCTCTCTCAGTGGAGAAAGAAATCCTGAGTAAGTAGCAAAGGCATTTCAGAGACTGCCTTGAACACATTTCCCAATCACATAGAAAATGCCCATGTTGAAGGAAACCTACCAAAGCCAACAATAACAGCTGAAAGATTTAGTTGATTATATATTCTGGGTCCAGGATTTTGGGGAGTCCATTCAAAAGAGAAAATATACCGATAGTCAAGGAAGTCAATGCCATGAAAACTGGGAAGAGTGAGTCCTCTGTTAAAGTATTCAGGTATGAATCAGAGAGGGAGACAAACCATAAGTGAATCTTAATCATAGAAAACAAACTGAAGGTTGCTGGGGAGGAAGGGGATAGGGGGATAGGGTAACTGGATAATGGACTGTAAGGAAGACCTGTGATGTAATGAGCACTGGGTGTTATAAAAGATTCATAAATCACTGACCTCTACCTCTGAAACTAATAATACATTATATGTAAATTAATTAAAATTAAATAAAAATAAATAAAATATTCAGGTATGAGTGTCTTACCTGCACATGTAGACTTTATTTAATAAGGAGAGAATTCCAGAAATGCTACATGGTTTCAAATATTCCTCTCATCATCCCCTGTAAGAGAACCCAATGAAAGCTTTTACTCCAAGTGTGGTCCCTGGGCCAGCTGCATTGCTACCAGGATTAGAAATAGGGCCTCATTATGACTTCAGTGGACCATAGGGGCTTTTGTCTTCACAGGTCCCTCTCAGGAAAGTGAAACGTGTATATTTATGATTATTCCAATATAAAGACAGATATATTAAAATTATACCTCGAAACTTTTTCTTCCACCTAAAAGTTCAACTTTTTCCTTCAGATTTTAAAAGAAGTGAAAACATTGCCTTGGGCCCCTAAGAGAGTGTCTAATGGCCAAGTTGGCCCTAGTGAGAAACACAGAATCTTGAGCTACACCCAAAGTTACCAAATCAGAATCCACATTTTAAGATCTCCAAGTGACTTAAACGCACAATGGAGTTTGAGAAGCCCTATGTACAAAGTTCTGACTCTTTCAAACCTTTTGAATCCTGAAACTAAGCTACCATATTCTCTGTGCTACATATCAGTTGTGTGCTTCCAGAATCCCCACTGGCCTTGGGGCTGTGTTATCTAAAATTACACACAGTTCTCCACTCAGGTGGACACAGAGGATGTAATGGGGCTTACATATAAGAGTTCTCATCCTTTAAAACCACTGAGCAGCTGCAGAGGTATGGGATTCTAGCAGACACTCAATATTCTAATTGCCTAGAATATTTCATGGAAACTAAGTGGAATCCTGATAATCATTTTCTGATAGTACTGGTGATGAGGGACATTACTGCGTGTAATGCTGGTAATTACAGGCAAGTATGAGTTGAGGTGCCCATTCCTCCCTGACCATAGAATGAACTGGAGTTACATAACAGATCTCAACATTTACACTCTATTTTTCCAGTAACATTTATGAACATAAGGAAAAAACGATACATTTGTGTTGAAACAGAGCTTCCCATCTAAGAGAATAAAATAGCAACTCCAAGTATGGAATGTATTACCAGTATCTGAGACCATTATCCTCAAGTTCCTCTGTCTCAATGATTCTTGAACCCTATCACTAGTAAAAATTACCTTAAAATGTTAAATATTTAAAAATAAACACGGGGTGCCTGGGTGGCTCAGTGGGTTAAGCCTCTGCCTTTGGCTGAGGTCATGATCTCAGGGTCCTGGAATCAAGCCCCACATCGGGCTCTCTGCTCAGCAGGGAGTCTGCTTCCTCCTCTCTCTCTGCCTGCCTCTCTGCCTACTTGTGATCTGTCTCTCTGTCAAATAAATAAATAAATAAATAAATAAATTCTTAAAAAATAAATAAAACAGAAATTGACTCAAAATGGGTCATAGACCTAAATGTAAAACACAAAACTATAAAACTTGCAGAAAATAGAGTTGAAGTGACTCTAGGTGACTTTGGATATGATGGTGATTTTTTAAGATATAACACCAAAAGCATGTGCCATGAAAAAGAAAATTGAGAAATTGGATTTCATTAAAATTTACAACTGCTACTCTGCAAGAGACACTTGAAAGAATGAAAAGACGAATCACAGATTGGGAGGAAACATTTGAAAAGCATTTACCTGTTAAAGGACTGCTGTCTGCAATACACAAAGAAGTCTTAAAACTCAACAACAAAGAGAAAATAAACAACCTAATTTAAAAACGAGCAAAAGATCTGAAGAGACAGCTAACTGAAGAAGATACACAGGGGTGCCTGAATGGATCACTTGGTTGAACAGCCGAGTCCTGGTTTCAGCTCAGGTCATGATCTCACAGGCCATGAGACCGAGTCATATGTGGGGCTCTGCACTCAGTGGGGAGTCTGCTTGAAGATTCTCTCCCTCTGTGTCTCCCCACCTTGGACTCTCTCTCTCTCAAATAAATAAATAAATCTTTAAAAAGAAAAATGTATACAGATATTAAATAAGGAGATGAGAAGATGTTCAACATCATGTGTTATTAAGAAATTGCAAATTAGAACAATGTGATACTACTACATAGTTATTAGAATGACAGATTAAAAAAAAAAGGCAACATCACATGCTGACTAGAGGTAGAACAAGGGAAACTGTCAGCCATTCATGTTGGAAATGCAAAAATGGCACATCCACTTTGGAACATAGTTTGGTGGTCTCTCACAGAGCTAAACACAATCTTACCATTCAATCCACTAATGACACCCCCTACGTGTTTATTCCAGTGAGTTGAAAACTAATGTCCACACAAAAACTTGCACATGATTGATCATAGCAGTTTTACTCATAATTGCCAAAAGTTGGAAGCAATCAAGATGTCCCCCAATAGATACATGGATAAACTACGGTGTGTCTATAAAATGCATTATTCAGCCCTAGAAAGAAATGAGCCACCAAGCCACACAAAAGACATGGAGGAATTTTCAATGCATATTACTAAGTGAGTTAAACCAATTTGAAAAGACCACATACTATATGATTCCAACTATACGACATTCCAGAAAAGGCAAAACTATGGAGATAGTAAAAGTTCAGTGGATGCCAGGGGCTTAAAGGGACGATGGGAAGGATGAATAGGTGGGACACAGAGAATTTTTAGAGCAGTTAAACCATTCCCTATGATACTACATGACAACTGACATTATTCATTTGTCCAAATCCTTAGAATTATACGACACAAAGAGTGAACCCTAATATAAACTATGGACTTTCATCAATAACAAAGTATTGGTATCGGTTCATCAGCTGTGACAAAGATACCACACTATTGCTAATAATAGGAGAAGATGTTAACAAAAGGGGATGTTAATAATAGGAGAAACTGTGCAGGAGGAAGGAGATATGGGAACTTTGTACTTTCTGCTCTATTTTCTATAAACCTAAAACAGCTCAAAAAAATAAAGTCTACTCACTAAAAAAAATAAAGCAGCCTTGCACTACATGTCAGAACAGAAAGTTCAGAGCCTTCCCTCACTAATTCCTCCTAGAAGTTATTCCTCCATGCAGGCTGTTGAACTCATCAAACTTTTCATAGCAAGACAAAGTGAAAATGACCCTAACTGAGTCCCAGACTTCATTCTTGACGATCACCGGACCTGGCCCACATACACAGCTCTTGTGCAAGAAAACCTGCATGAATCCAGCAAGAGTAATCATCGCCACTACATACAAGGAAATAGATCAACTATTTGGTGTTATTTATTTAATCTTCACAATAATCTGTGACATGGATTACAATATAATCCTCCCACAGAAAATTTTAAAAAAACCGTAAGAGAATGTGATTTCCTCAAAGTTACAAAGCTAATTTTTGAGAGAGTCAAGTTTCAAACTGACCTACTGTGTATATATATACTTGTGCTTTTCCTCTTATGCAAACCCTTTTCCTCAATTCTGTGGGAATTCCCTTTAGTTCTAACCCCGGGGATTTTTGTGCGTGTTATTTCACATTGGCACAACCTACTGAAACGTTCTTTTGGCAAGATATTAACACGTCTCCTCCAAAAATGTGTTTGTTTGGGGTTTTTTTTGGTTTTTGCCTTTGTTTTACTTTAAGCTTTTATTTCCTCCAAAAATTAATATTCTCATCTTAACTGGCCTGTGGGTTTGTCACACATTTGAGTGCCGTCTTGGCAACTTTCAACACGCCCCTGCTCCAATCACACAGAACCTGTATCTTATTATTTTAGGGCCTGGGCAGCAACAGGCCACAGCTATCACAGGGGAAAAGTATGGTCAATGTTAAAACAAGTCAAAGTTCTCTGCTGGAGGTCCAAAACGGTAGGAGACTTTCAAGGAAAGAGGGGAGTTAAGGAAGCAGTAATATCCAGGAGATAAGCAAAAAAAAAAAAAAAAAAAAAATCAGGAATCAAGAGATCCACCTGCAGCACAAGATGAACAACCCAGGAATAAATAGAAATTGTTTTAGATAAAGCCAGAGCTCAAACCAGCCAGGAGATAAACTGAGCTGGTGGGAGCTACCAAGCTATGCTGTCTCACCTCTGGAGCGTCTGTACACTTCCAGGAAAAAGCCAACTTATAGACTGAAATATATGAGATTCATGTGGCTGGAACGCACACATGGAGAGGAGAGGAGTCCTTATGATATTCTTTTCTTTTCCAAATGGGAAGAGCAATGACATTTCTAAGATGCAACTGTATGCTAATCACTGTATAATAGAGTATAATACATCATCTCATCCAGTGGTCAGAAAAACCAAATGAAAACCACAGCATTATCTCCACTTTATAGATGAAAAAAAGTGTCATCTCCAAAAGCTTGAACAACTTCCAAAGAGTACGAGCAAAAACTCAAAGGCAAATCCTTTTCATTCCGAAATCGGTCATCGCAGCCACTGTAACATGCGGGCTTGCTTCTAAACATTAGGTGGTGATAAGCTACTACTGTCTTACAGGTTTTAAAGATATATTTCATTCATTTCAACAATATTAATAGCCAGAGTTGCGATGGCATAAGCCTTTTGGGGGATGAAGCTTTCTAACGCTGTAGAAAATACTGCAGATTTGCAAACAAGCTAGTCAAGCCTAATATAATCCAACAGAGACCCTGTTTGGTCTGCCAGTCATTCCGACAGCACCAGGAACCTCATCGTGTTCCCCTTTTGTGCCTCCAGCACAAGTACCTTTCCCAGACCTCAAGTGTTTAACAGATGTTTGATAAAGGGATGATAAAGGCAAACCATTTGCATTATAGTTAAAAGAGTGAACTCAAGGTCCAACCTACTTGCATTCAAATCCTAGCCCTCCTACCACTTACTCAGTGTGTGACCTTGGTCACGATTCACAATCTCAGAGAGTCTAAAAGATTTTATTTATTTATTTATTTATTTGTTTGTTTGTTTGTTTGTTTGACAGAGAGAGAGACAATGAGAGAAGGAACATAAGCACGATGAGTGGGAGAGGGAGAAGCAGTCTTCTCACTGCCCAAGGAGCCTGATGCAGGGCTTGATCCCTGGACCATGATCATGACCCGAGCAAAAGGCAGATACTTAATGACTGAGCCACCCAGGCACCTCTCTCAGAGTCTTAAATTCCTTGTATGTAACATGGGCCATCATAATACCTACCTAGACTATCCAAATGATTAAAATGAGATTAGACTTTTAAAGCATTAAACGCAGTGCCTGCTATACAGAAAGTAATAAATAGTAATTCCTCCTTCATTTTTCCTATATAACCTGTTGTTTGAAAGTTTAAGAAAAACACAAAAAAACAAGCAAACGTTCCCATTAAATGGAGATCACAATAGTTTTCACGTTAAAACATACACTCCTGTGGTTGCTATTAACGTATTTTTACTTAAGGTATTAATTTTGGAATATAGTAGATGATTTTCTCAATGAATGCCAAATTATTTAGGTAGCAAAGTCATCTTCTTTGCAGATTCGAACCGCTGTCTCACAAATCTGTTATCTGTTTATCCTTTGAATCATCGGCCGTCAGCTCTTCAGCTTGTGGCTGTTTTAGAAAAGTCCCAGCAAAACAGAGCTCTGATTTGTCGGTCTCACTTCACAGATAGGAGGGCGCACAGATAAAATCTATTAAGCCGGCAGGGCACCCAATAATGTTCCAGTGGCAGTAATTAATTCCGGATGGAAAAATAACTACAAATATTTCCCCAAAACTGAACCAGATGTTTTGGCAACGGGATGAAGGCACAAACCTGAAAAACTCCACATGCCATGGACAAAGGCTCTTCAGAAGCGGACCTGATGGGAGCCGGAGGCTGCACGTGATCTCAGCCCGCCAGCAGCGGTAAATAGCAGCAGCAAAGAGAGTCTCCCTCCTGTGTAACTGCTGTCCCTCCCAGCATACAAAGAAAGGACTGGAAGAACCGTCCACTTATTAAAATCCCCTCTGATAATGAAACCAAACGACCAACACGTCTGTATTTCCACGTGCGAGGCACCATCAATTCACAGTGGGCAACTTAGTCGTGCCTCATATATCATCTTCCTAGGTAGCTTACACAGGATACAGGTTCCTCATTAATAAGCAGTAAAGATATTAATTATCACCATATTCATTTAGTGGTCAATTAACGAATGAAGACTTAAAATGCATTTCCACGGCTGGCCAAAGGTGACCTGGGGGACCCCTGAATAACCAGCATCCTTTTTTTTTTTCATCTTTTAGATTCTTGCTTTCCACTCCCACCCCCTCCCCAGCTTGCTTCTCCTAAGACATACTGTGGCCTATTTCCCCGCACAGCACATCATTTCAATATTTGGACAAAATGTTTTCCAGTATGACAGAGCTCACTCTAGTCATGGCATGTGTATCTACCATGAAGCTGTCATGATATCCTGTCATGAAGTGAGATGAGAAGTTATTGGATCCATGGAGACCAATTAATAATGGTAGTGCTGGTTTCCATCAGCAGGGGCAGCAGAGGAGGGTGAGAGCAGCCCTGAATCAGCTGGACTGGAGGTCAGGGCGGTGCACTTGAATGTCAGCAAAGCAGAATTAAGCCGCTGGCCAGCCACAGCGTCCACACGGGACTGGGGAGGATAGCAGAGTCACACTAGCTACCGCCTCCTTAGGCTGGTGAGTTTCATTCTGTCAAGTCAATTGCTACCCTGGTACCTATCTTATTAGTGTTAATTTATCTCCAGTGCTAAGGAGGTTAACGACACTGTTATTTTCTCTGCTACTGAGCTTTACTGCATGTCTGCAGGATAATACTCCAAGTAACCTCATCAGAGGAAGGAATCACAGAGAGGACCTACCTGCACAATAAATAACCTTTCAAAATAATGTGTCCTTCCAAGAGAGGAAATAAAGCAATATAATGTTAATTGTAAAGACTATGGCAGAAACATTTTTTATCCATCAAAAGGGACAGCATAACGGTTGCACATTCCTTAAAACACGGTTTCATTCAAAATCCTACATAAGGAACTGAAGCCGTGTTTTCAGGCAGCTTCTATCAGTGCAAACTGAAATTCACTAGGGCAAGAGCAACGGATGTTTTCTGATTGGCCGTCATAAGCCTTCTTGCTTTATTCTCCTGTCAAACACTGCTTCGTAGACCTGAGCCTTCCAGGGTGGAAAAGCACAGGTAAGGGACACATTATCTTAACTCCCTTAGTACCAATGATCATGTATTCCAAATCGAAGGATTTCCTCAAATGGCGATCAGCTAAATGACCCCTCCTCCCCTCCACCCACCCCATACCCCTTCCTCCCATCTCATGGGTTGTATCATGCCTGGCTGATCTGATAATAGCCATCTCCCTAAAATTCCTGTCCAGAGAAGTGTCGCCAGAATTATAAACACAATTTAGAATGTTAAAACTATCATGGGAAATAACTAGAGAGACGTGTTGGGGTGCTCCATGGTTTTGTGATTTGATGATTCTCTTTGAAAACTGTTCTTGAAGTTTTTTGGGAGACGATCAACCCATTATTATACAGACTTGTTTTTTCCCTTGTAAAATTCTGACCCCTTAACACTATATTAAATTTTACCACTGACAGAAAAACACACACACACACACATATATATATATATATATATATCTCCATTGTTCATGAACTTTTGCCAACCAACAAATTCCCTGGTACTATGACAGCAAATAATTCCAAGCACAAACTGCAATGAGATGTGAATAAAAATGTTAAGTGACCTCTCAGCCTTTTAATATTCTCTCACTTGACCAACAGTGTTGAGCTGGCTGAAGCAATCGCTAAACTGTCTTCATGCAGCCCTATGTCACACTTCTATGGAGAGTAAGACTGGAAATCCACACACTCCAAGCCAAGCCTTTGCTGAAGTCAGATTTAACTCTAAGGTATCTGTTCTTTAGACAGATCAGGTTAGTTGAGGGGAGCCTGGCTGGCTCAGTCAGAGGAACATGTGACTCGATCTTGGGGTTGTGAGTTCAAGCCCCATGTTGGGTATAGAGATTACTTAAATAAATAAAAACTTTAAAAAAAAAAAGAAAAAGAAAAATCAGTTTCTTTTTTTTCCCCTTGCACTTCTTCACTCTTTTGCTTTTCATCACCTGTACCCCTTCTCCTTTGGAGGTCCCTTCCCAAAAGGAAACTGTAATTTGATCACTTTATGAGAATTTCAATATACAGGAAAAGTTCCTAGGAAACAAGAGAGACGAGCTGAACTGTTAATACTGGGGAAGTCAGCTGGGTTTATTCGCTAGCTAAGTGATTTGCTCTCTTTCACCACCGTTGCAGAATACAGTTCAAACATTTATACGCTTTATCAAAACTACAAAGTATTTCATGTCATGGACCTCTGGGATTACTCTTAAATAATCAAAGTTATAAATATTAGTTATACGAATCCCAGTAGCCACACACAGACACATTTGTATATGTAATGCTTCCCCTGGTTTTTTGACAGACAACTCCTTGAGTGATCTTTTCCTTTATTATCCCCTCTGTATAGACAACGGTTTCCACTACGTACGGAAATTAAGAGAAGTAGTAACAGAAGAGGAAACGGCTTGGCCCACATTTCTTCGTGTATCTACCAGGTGCTTTAGGCTCACATATTCTTGTTACAACTAGAAGAGTATATGGGCTTCTCCCCAGTGAACCCATGAGGATAGTAAAACCTAAAGAAGCTGGGTAATCACAGGGATCACACAACTGGTGGTGCCGGTGGAAATGTTTGCAAAGCCTGTGTGTTTCCTATTGCATCTCTCTGCATCCCAACTTTGTACACCTTGTGTTTCTGGGGCCCCCCCTGGGAAAACATCCAACATCTCTAGGCCTAGCATTAGCCCAGATATCAAGGGTTTCATTAATTTTGACAATGGTCATTAACCCCAAGCACCTAAAAGAATCTGTTTGGGTTGTCAATCACTGTGTTTTGAAAACCATCCGCATGTCCCTGGTAAAAATTAAAGGAATAAAGATTAACTTAATCATTTCCATTAGTCCTTTGGTTTGTATGATTTAGATGTTATCCTCATGTGCTATCACATGAATATGCTATTGGTTGCAAGCACAGACTACCACTCGAGTTAATTTGATCTCTTCTTATGTGGAAGGGTACCTGCTAAATGAATTGAAAGGAGAGGCTATAGTATTAGGATGGGAAAACAGGAAGGAGGTAAGAGAAGGTATGGATGAAAAATAGTTGGGGATGAGCATTGTCACTACTGCCACTGCTGAATAGACTCCAAGGTGTCCACCACTTCTGCTGGGCTATATTATCTCAGTGTAAGATCATCCACTCAACGTTCAAAATCTTGGGTTGCAGGGTCAGACCAGCAGAGACTAGCTCATGTGCCTATTTCTACATCTGGTCTCCAGGGCATGGGGGACAAATTGGGTACATTATGTACCCAAAGTAGCAACCCAGCTTCCCAGCAAGAGCTATACAGCAGAAACTCAGCAAAACCAGAAAGAGATTCTTTTGTTGAGCAGCTCTCCTGTAAAAAAGACCAGGTGTTCACTACAAGTAGCCTTGAAATATTCTTCCAAACAGTTCTATTCACGATCAATAATATTCGCAGGTATTTGTTTATTTGACTGAGTAAGAACATCAAGAGATAAGTAGTGCTGTCTTTAATTTTTGAATTGGCAATTTGTCTTCGCTCAAATATATCAATATTTATTTCCAGATATTTGGTTTTGATCGATAGTGCAACTCATGACCAATGTGATATGAGAAAGAATGTCTTAGGACTAAATACATGCCTCTTTTTTATTTTGCAACTTGAAAGCATGGAGAAATATTTCTCTTGGAAAATTCAGCACCTCAGGTGAACTGTGACCAGGTGCAGCTGAAATCAAGAGGCCTGCTTTCCAAGGAAGGTAGGTTATTCAACCTACCTTCTCTGGACGCCACTCAGAGCCCACCTTCCTCATTTGTGAACTAAGGCTAAGGATATCCTGGTATGATGTCTCCAAGGGTAAAATATAATGGTGCTTGACAGATAGTAAGCGCTCAATGTTTATTCAGTCTAAATGTTTACCTTTCCAAAGGGTTGCATCCAGTGATTATAAGCTATTAATCATCACAATTTCCTCCCATAACTACTGTGTGCTCATAAAGAAAACTCTATATCCTCAGTACTTCCAAACCAGCAGCTCAGAGTAGGGTGGCCTTTATTGCACTAAAACTTAAACCACAACTATGAATCACATTCATTTCAAATGTATTCTCCTCCAACCTTGATGTCATTGACTCTCTCTCTCAATGGACTCACTTTGCCTGGGGAGTTCCATCAGTGGATAAGCCATCATGGTCACGTTGCCTGCTGTGTTCGGAGCATTTAAATAAGATAATGGTGTAGAAGGCAAGCACCAAAAACATAAAGCACACTTTCTGCCCTCTTGGGAGCTTACAGTTTAGTTCTCTGAACTAAGCTTACAGTTTAGTTCTCTGAACCAGAGAACTCCATGGATTTCCCCTTTTCCCACCTCTAGAGTGAATTTCCCATCTTCTTCCCCACTAGGCCACCTCAAAATTAGTATTGAAGTGTCATGTGGTCCTATAACATTTCCGGTAATATCTCTCATCCTGAATTTACAGTGATCATCATCAAACTATTTTTGAATCATATTACTATACTTTATAGAAATTGTCTTTCCACGTTTCATGAAGCCATGTCTCAAATTGTTCAGTTAAAAAAAATTTCATTTTTCCCAAAATGCTTCTAGAATCCCTGGAGACCTTCCATGCAAATTCCCCCAGGGCTGTTCTAAGTCACTGAGCTTCCTCATCCATACAGAGCAGAAAGGGAGTATACCAAAGGGACAACTACATTTGCAAAATAGAAGGTCCCTCGGGGACTTTCATTCAGAAACCGAGAGGGTTCCTAACAAAAAAACATTTTGTGAACCTCTGTTTGAAATGTTGTTTTTATGATGCCAGCTATGTAATCGTGCCGTCCCTGAAGTAACAGAAGTAGGTGGTTAATTTTCACAGTGATTCAGGCCATCATTGTTAGACTAGGTGTTCATTGTCCTGACCTCATCAGATGACTGCTGATTATTTTTCTCAGTAGAATCATAAATGTTTTTCTTCCTCTTGGTGCTTTTTACTGTCCTTGCTTGGAATGTCTACTTATCTTTGATCCAATGATGCTTAAAGTCTACCTTTATCCTAAGTCCTGGTTATATTCACATTGAATACACTTGGGATGGCTGCCTACGTTCGCTTGCTGAATGTTAATTATAAGCCTCTCAACATTTCAGTCTTTAGCTTCTGAATTCGTTTTCACACTATTTACATCTTTCTTCTTTAAAAAAATGGTTTTCGGGAATAATTTTGCCAACAGCACGCCATGGGTTCATGAAATTATACAACCTCTGTTCTAATGGCTTTCATCAAGACTTTCTGGGCTTTTGCTACTGTGGCAAAGGAGCATTTAAGACAGCACAGACTTACTCTCATTGTCATAGAGATGATGTATATGCTACAGTTGTTGAAGATGCTCTTACTTGAACTAGAATTCCATCAAGGTTTACTGAGTTAGTATGGGTGATAAAGATGTCAAGGTGCCGACAAAAGGTATTGTTCACTAACACTCTCATTTAGTGAACACGAGGCACCACAGTGAAAGACCTATACTCACAATTCAATATGTCCGTGGCCACCAATATACACAGAACCATGGTGAGTGAAAGAACAAAACAGATGTCAGAGAGAGGAGAAAACAGACAACACAAGAAAATGAATTGCTTTCGGTTTAAATTCCTTTCCGCAGAGTTCTCCGAACATTTTTGCTTATGCTGAAGAGGTATTCTTCTCTCAAGCCATAGCATGAGGTAAAATCCTTGCGTATCAACACCTACCTCCTTAATATTTTGTTAAAAAGACCCATTGAGTAGCCTAGGTGTATTAGTGATCTAATGCTGTGTAACAAATTACCCAGAAACGTAGTTCTAGAAAACAGTAAACATATATTATCTCCTAGCTCCTGTATGTCAGGAATCCACATGTGGTTTAGCTGGGTGCCTCTGGCTCAAAATCTCTCAAGAGGTTGAAAACTGTTGGCTACAGATTCGGTCTTATCTGAGGTTTGACTGGGGGAGAATCCACTACGAAATTTACTCACCTATTCTGACAGTCCTCAGTTCCATGGTAACTGCTGGCCTCAGTTTATTGGCCAGAGACCTACCATAGCATGGCCTCTGGCTTCCTTCAGAGCAAGCCAGCCAGCATGTAAGAATATTTAAGGTGAAGGTTATGGTCTCTTTGTAACCCAATCTAGGAAATGTCATCCTATCACTTTTGCCAATTTAACAATATTGACTTATTAGAAGCAAGTCAATAGGTCTAGCCCACACTCAGGGAACGAGAACTACACAAGGGCAAGACTCTCAGAAAGTGAGGCTTCAAAGGATCTGATTAGAACTTATCCACCCACCTACCTGTAGGCTTGGAGAAGTTGAGATCATTTGCTCTACTCATGTCTTGCCAGCTAAAGACTTGAAATAAAGTTCTTAAAATGGTCAATCTAGTGAAGATGTCCATATGTTCTGATTTTCCCAAGACAGTCATGGTTCAAGCTCATTGTCCTGGTATGATTATAAATCACTCACTTTCAAAGTGCCCAAATGTGAATGATAAATTACATCAGAGCTGTTCAGTAAAACTTTCTGTTTGGATGGAAATGTTCTTTACCTTCTGCTGTTTAATATGGTAGCTACTGGAAATGCATGGCTCTTAAACACCTGAAATATAGCTAGTACAATTAAGGCACTAAATTATAACATTTTATTTCATTTTAATTAATTTAAATTTAAATAGAGACATGTGGCTAGGGACTACTATATTGGATATTTTGCTATTATTTGGTCACGCTAAGGATAGCCTTCTTCAACGGGCTAGAGAATCAAAGATTGGAGCATGTCCACTTTGATCTCCTTCTGCTCAATGTGGTGAACTGGACACATCACTTTAACCTTCTAGATATCAACTAAAGGACTCCTATCTATAAAGGGAAACCAAACTTTACATAAGCTTCTATTTCACCTCCTATCTTCGCTTTCTGTCTTGCCATTTTCATGACTCTGGTTAAAATGCTAACCTCTACCACTACTTCTCCATGAACCTGTTCTTGCCAAGGTCACAGATGACCTCTAATTTTACACATCCCAAAGATGATTTTAAATATCATCTTTCTGGGGCACCTGGGTGGCAGTTGTGCAGTCAGTTAAGTATCCAACTCTTGGTTTCAGCTGAGGTCATGATCTCAGGGTCCTGAGATCAAGCCCCATGTGAGGATCCCCACTCAGTGGGGAGTGTGCTCTCTTTCCCTCTGCCCTTCCTGCTCATAATATAAATGTGTGTGTGTATATATATATACATATATACATACACACACACATATATGTATATATGTATATATATAAATATAACAAATAAATATCATCTTTTTAAATTTCTGATCATTCCTGATTCTTGAACCATTTTCTTGTCATTTCTACTACATCTGTCTCTCAACTTTCCTCCTACCTCTCTGACTGGTATTTCTCAATCTCCTTTATCATCTCTTCTTTTTCTTCCTGTCCTATAAATACAGCACTCTGGGTGGATTATGTAGATTCTAACTCCAAGATGTATCTCAAATCAATTCAGTTTTTTCCATCTCAACTGCACTCAGCTTAGTGCAAACCACCATCATCTTATTCATCATCATAGTCTTAGAACTGATCTGACAGCTTCTGTTCTTTCTTTTCTCCACTCAGCAGACTGTGATCTTTATAAAATGCAAGTGAAATCACTTCACATCCTTTCTTAAAACCATTCAAAATGGCCTACAAACCCCACTTGATCTGGCTCTGAGCTTTCTAGAGCTTTATCTCATGCCATTCTCCTGACCTCCAGCCAAAGAGGATTCCTATGAGTTCCTCAGACACAATAAGCATTTTCCTGTCCCAGGGTCTTTGCCTGATCTGTTTTCTCTGGTTGGAATATCCATCCTTGACCTGGGTAACTCATCTTTCTCTCTGTCAAGTTTAAGCCTTAACTTATACAACTATCCCTTGTAGATCATCCCAAACAAATTCATGTTCTTATTATTCTCAGAATATCCTGGCCTTTCTTTTACAACATTTATCATAACTTGATGTCTTTATTCATTTCTTATATGAGCTTTTTCTCTAGACTATAAGCTCTATTAGTTAAGGATTTTGTCTATTTCGTTCCTTATTATATAAAATGTTGAGCACAGGGCCTAGCACAAACTAGATGCTTGATAAATATTTGCCACTGAATAAATTTTCCTCTGTATAATGTAGTACCCCATTTGGCATTTGCCTCAGCAACTTTGAGAAATTCTTCTGAAGACAGTTAATGGTGAATGCTCTTTGATGTTTCATCTGTATTCTCTAGTCAAGTCTTTTCTAATCTATTCTTAACTTTTTGGCAGTTCTCATGTTTGGAGAGTTGATGAGGGTTCTCTGGCATCTGGGAGGATAAAAAGGACAGAGTAAAGGAATTCAACCAGAGTCATAGTCAAATGGTGATCATCACTGTGTCCCTTAAGACCATGCTCCCAGTTTCAAAAGAGTCACCAAGCACCTGATAAGAATAATGTGCTAAGTACCCATTGAGTTCTTAACCTTCACTTCATCTGACTCTTATTACATCTCTGGCCATTCCATTCCAGGGTGGACTTCTGTCCTTGCTTTTGTTGACTTCCTGAACTGTTAGATTGATTCGCTGGGATACAGACCTTGATTCTTTGTATCTCAAATGTGACTACGTTAGACCTAAAAAAGGATATACAACCTACTTTGGTACATCCCCAGGATCTCCCATGTATCTTACTTTCTCTCCACCTTTCCCTCTCTCCACCCTCTTCCCAACACACCCCCAGTGTGTTGCCTTTGTAGGCAGCCTTGATTTGTTCTGGTATGGCCACTCTGCCTCCCTTCACCTAATCACCTAATCTCAAAAGGGAACTTAAGCGTTATCTATAGAATCCCAATCACTTATATAAGGCTTGTGGTTTCATTGGTTCACAGAGAAAAAATGCAATTCTACTGTAAAAACTGAGTATTAAGCCATCAACATTAGGAGAGTGGAAAAAAGACTATTATTTCTAGCAGTAGTTTCTGCTATATTTCATGTCACATGGACTCAGTGTTTCACTATCCAGAAAGTCTCTGAGATCCTTCTCCTCTTAATCTTTCTGTCTGCAAAGCCTGACTCAAAGGATTCCAAAAAACCCCACTGGCTTATTGTTATAATTTCTCAGTGTTTTTACTACAAAGAGCAAGATCTTGTTTCAAGAGTGTTTCCAAAACAAGTCCTCCTTTTTTTTGTATTCTACTACTGTAAAACATATTTGTATAAAAACATATCCATACTCATATTCATTAAATATTCCATTAATACAAAAGTATCTAACCAGCATACATTCTCTATTACTTGATACTATTTATATGCTCTACAATTCCCTGCATTGCTGAGGCCTCTGCTTTTTAGCTAATGCCACTGTGCTGAGATGTCAAATGTATCAGTGTGTGACTTAAAACAACTTACTTAAGCTTCCTGAATCTCAGTTTCCACATCCATGAGATGGATGTACTGGTTGCACCTCTCGATTATGTTACAAGATATGGATACCAAGTAAGAGAGATAGTGGAAACTATGTCAACCTCTCTTATGTCCAAATATAGAGACCAAATCAACTTGGACTAAACCTTCTTTATTCAAGAAACCTCTTAAATGTCTGACTCAAAGTTGTACAAACATAGGGTAGATAGATTCCCATAGTCTGGGATAAAAGGTGTAACAAAATCTTGTGTGGCTCAGTCAAGGCTGTCTTTCCTTGAGACCTCTGATATGAAAAGCTGATCTTTGTGGAGTTGTAGATCAATTTGCATAAAGAGTCCAGGGTCTCTGGGAGAGGAAAATCCAAGACCCACAAGCCTTCTCACAGGGATATGAGGTCACAGAGATGTTGGGATGTGCTGAGGAAATACTCAGGAGTCAGCATCAGGGAAGAGTGGGAATGTCAAGCTAATATAATGATAAACTTTGGGCACAATGGTGAAGCAAGGAAGTATGAGAAAGGAGTACCATACCTGTACCAAAAGAGGGTCATTGCTTTGTCCAGGGAGAGGACAAAGGGAACAAGGTTTCCCAACAGCTGTAGGCAAGCTTTATCTTGGGATGTATATGACTGGTCTTGAAAGAAAATACTCTGAGGTAGCAAGAAACAACAATAGTGGTGGGCTGATCCAATTCTCAATTCCTCTTCTTCTCTCTCCTCCTCCTCCTCCCTCTCGGCTTTCTACTATCTTTAGTACTGTAAGAATATACCTTAGTATATATACCCTAAATATACCCTAGCATTCCTTTGATCAAATATACCCTAGTGTTCTTGGAAAATTTTAAGGTAGTAGATTCCATAAAGAACATACTAGATTTCATGTGATTAGTTTGGATAAACAGAGAAGCAAGTAATTATTTTAAAAAACATAGAGGTGACTGCATTTATACCTTGAGCCAGGACAGACTATATTATTTATAATAGTAAATGAGTTTTGCAAATGACAATACCCTCTATAAAACATGAGAATTTTTTTTCTGGCTTTTGACTGTGATCTTTTTCTGAGGCCCAGTATACTCCTAAGTTGTCTCAGGTCATCTGAAAAGGCATCAGAGATCAACCAAGATCTAGAATAAAAATAAATCTTCTAAGAAGTATATATACGGTGGTGTAAAGGCATGTTTGAGACAACGACGTTAGACTAAGATACCACAGAGTACTCAGCTCATAGTTGGCATGGTAAAAGCTATATCAAGGCCTTTGTAATAATTCTCCAGTTCCCATGTAAATGATAAAAAAGTACTAGAGAAAAATCCAGATACCACTGACCCCAGAGTCTTGCACATCACCTCTGCTCTAAATTGGCTGCCATATCCTAAGTGTCCATGAAAAGAGATTCAACATTGGGAACTAGAAATACCCATTTTTAGCCAAGATTTTGGCCTTCAACTAGCTCCCCAGCTCCCTTCCTAAAATATACACAGAAACCACTATTCTTAGCAAAGTTCCTCTGACCATCCCACAGACATGGCCTATGGCTTGGAAATTCATTATTCGACCCAGCCCAGCACTATTTCTCTGCCTTACAGCAACAGAACTTCTGTCTCTTTTCATTTTGTGTTTTCATTAGTCCCTTTTCCTTACAAAACAACATAACAATCCAACAGTTCTTCTCTCCCATTTCCACATCCATGATCCTCTGTCATACCTACTCTCAAATTCCAATTTCTAAACCAATTTCCTATACCCTGCAATGTATTCTGAAATGATCACCATGGTCTTATCACTATAGCAGTAGTAAGTGCCTGGCACATATCATGTACTCCATAAGCATATTTTGAATTAACTATGTTTCTTGATGAACCCATTATATAAATGAATTATTTTTATCAATTTAAGAATATTCAGCCTTCTCGTGATATTAGTCATCTTTTTCTGAAATATTTACTGCCTTCATTTTCTCTTTCTAACTGTACCATATATTTCTACTATTATTATCAATAATAATGATTACAATATACTATTTGTTGATTTATTTGTGTGCCACCCTAGTTATTTCTGTTAGATCAAAGAACTTAAGATGACTTCTAAGAACACCCAAAATACAACAACATGACATAAATTTAAAATAAGTAAAAAAAAAATCAGAAGAACAGGAATAGAGAAATAAAAATGGGCTTGCAATAAAGTAAATGCAAAGTTTTGTACCATAAGGACCCATATGGCTATTCTGGGTAGACTACTGATTTGGCTTGCCATTTCCTAGCTACCAGTCCCAAAAGGTAAACACAACCATTTTAACAATTTGTAGCATTTAAAAAAGAAGAAGTTACTCCAAAGAAACAATTATTTGAAAAGTTAAGATCAGGTAAGAATGTCTCTCTGGAAGCTACTGAAGAATCTTATGTAGTAAACCATACCCCCATAACACCCTTTATAAGGACCGTGCAGAGGTTTAGTACTAGCATTTGAACAGTGTTCCCCACTGAAAGCCGATGACATCTTTCCCAAGGACAATGAAGTGTAAACATCCTGATGGGGCCCCAGTATGAATGATACAGTGCAGACACACAGATCTTTAGTGATCTGACTTAAACCAGAAGTAAATACAAAATCTAGATGAACAGATGCAATGCATAACTTCTAAGAAATTTTCCCGGGAGATTGTTTCTCTCAGCTGAGTTTTGGTTTAAAATTGGGTTACAACTGCTACCAGTAGAAAAATCAGCCACTTGTCAGGCACTGTATTCATTATCTGGGATCCCCAGGTCAACCCACATGGTAGGTATTACTGTACATATTATGTTAATGAGGGAGCTGAAGCTCTAAGAAATTAAAAACCTGTCCATGCTCACAATAGCTAGAAAATAAGGTCATGGGGATTTAAAACACAAGGCTTAATTCCAAACACATACTCATTTTATTTAATTATGAAAACTCTCAAACCTTCAGAAAGACCTTGAGATCGATGTAACAAATGGCCATACACTGACCCACCATCCACATTTGACAGATGTTAACATTTTCCCCTGCTCTAGTCAGTCGACCAAGTTGCTTCCTCTTGGTGCCTCTTTGGTGTCTAAGAGATGGAAACAGACTAACAAAAATTAGAAAGTGGCTTCTTTCCAACCATACCAACAGAAAATTTCCTGGCTGTCTTCTGTTATAAATCTCTAACTGCCCAAAATGGCTTGGGCTGCATTATTTAAAACA
This sequence comes from Procyon lotor, assembly GCA_028646535.1. Lineage (NCBI taxonomy): Eukaryota > Metazoa > Chordata > Mammalia > Carnivora > Procyonidae > Procyon > Procyon lotor. Next base: position 12,255,210 of record CM053605.1, on the reverse strand, counting down.
CATTGTGAAATAAATAAATAAATAAATAAATAAAAATTAAAACACATTGTGCCTCACCACCCCCGCTCCCTGCCCTGCCTTGGCTTCCATGCAGGTGCAATTGGGAATAAAACTTTCATCCTTCTCTGGAAAAGAAAAGGCTCAGCTGTTGGTTCATCAGCCAACTGGCAGGTAAGTGCCATTTGCTCTGCCCCTAAAGAGTCCTTTGTAACTCAAAACACAACATGTGATTGACTTTTTTTTTTCATTAAACTTGGCCAAACATGAAAAAGACATGTTGTGAATTTGAAACCTTTGAAAGGTTTGAAAGTTCTTTTCTTTTTTTTTTTTTTTTTTAAAGATTTTATTTATTTGACAGAGAGAAACACAGCGAGAGAGGGAACACAAGCAGAGGGAATGGTAGCGGGAGAAGCAGGCTTCCTGCCGAGCAAGGAGCCCGATGCGGGGCTCGATCCCAGGACCCTGGGATCATGACCTGAGCCGAAGGCAGACACCCGACGACTGAGCCACCCAGGCGCCCCTGAAAGTTCTTTTCAAAGGTGCCATTTTCTAGGCACATGAATTTTTTCTAAGCATCTTGCTTGAAATGTTTAATTTACAAGTGAAAGTGGATTCAAGATGTCATAATCATGGGTATGTGCTGATTTGAAATACAATTTTCATCTCCCTTCACATTGTATTTATTATGGACTCCGGGGAGCCATGAAAAGTGAAAGAATTTTTCTAAACCAAAGGTGGCCTACATTTCAGAAATAAGAATGAAAAAAGTTCTAGTTGGTCTACCAACTAGATTAATTAACACTATGATGGGAGGCTGACAATCTAAGGAAGAACATTGGCAGATACTGATAGATAAATGGGTGGGTGGGTAGATAGATAAATAGATACTAAATAGATGGATGAGAAATAGATAGATGATAGGTAGGTAGATAGATGATTGATAGATAACAGATGATAGATAAATGATAGGTAAATAGATAGATAATAGATGGTAGATGTTTAATGATAGATACTGATAGATAGGTAGATGATTGATAATAGATGATTGATAGATAATAGATTCTCTTCAAGTAACTGGTATGCACTAGACAAGATGACCTCTTTACTTGTTACTATATTTAGATTTTTTAAATGGTATAGCTTGGGCACCAGGATGGCTCAGTCAGTTAAGTGTCTGCCTTTGGCTCAGGTCATGATCCCAGAGTTCCAGGATCAAGCCCCACATTGGGAATCCCCGCTCAGCAGGGAGTCTGGTTCTCCCTCTGCCCCTCACCTTGCTCGTGTGCTCTCTCTTTCTCTCTTTCTCTTTCAAATAAATAAATAAAATTTTTAAAAACAAATAAATAAAATTTTAAAAATTAAAAAATAAAATGGTATAGCTTAACTCTCATAACTTTCATTTGAATAATTATATCTAAATCACCATACATTAAAGTACTTGTGGTAGATACGATTAACATTTGGGTTGGCAGTTCTGAGTTCCAAATTTCTCCCTATTGGCATCCAGAAACTAACAAGAAATATCAACAATCCTCACAGAAGTCAGTATGCTTATCGATGTCGTAAACTCCAACTTGTCTCAACAAATATTTGAAGTCCTTTGTCTTCCTCAGCCAAACTTAACAATTTGCATTCAGTTCAATTTTTTAAAATGTATTTTTAAAGCTTTCTTACAGTTTGCTTGTATGACCTTAAATTTTCTTTTGGACCCTTTTTTTCTTTCCTGGGCAGGCAATAAGTGCTTAGACTTTGCACCACGAAATGATATACAGTGGCAGCTAGACATAGCATGCCTCTGTCTACTGAACCAGAGCCACACACAAAAAATTATATGGATCATTTGGACAAAAAAAAAAATCCACATTTGTGTGTGTGTGCACGCACGATTGTGTGTTTCCTGAAAATGTCAATTTGGAATAATAAATATTTGTAATTAGGAAGTCCTTAGTGATCTTAATGATTTTCCTTCATTTTTTAGAATTGTACACTGAGGCCAGAAAGTTTAAGTGCTTTGTCCCAAATCACATGACATGTCTGTGGCAGTCAGCACTTAAAACAATCCCTTGATTCGTCTCATCATTTCACAAAGCCTGTGTTGGGTATCTCCATTTCCCAAGTATATTTCATTCTGTTTTTCCTCCTCCTGCTCCTCTTTCTTTTTATTATTATTTTTTGGGGGCGGTTCTATCTTGTCTTGTTTTTTGAATTTTCTACCTTATCCTATGTGTGAAGACAAAGACCTAGCTCTGGTTTAACTCAAATTGCAATGACTTTTTGTAGCTGTTCAAAAAGAATAAATCTTCTATTTGTTTTAACTGTCAGGTTTATTCCTCCAGCTCCCACAGAAGCAGCCACTGATGTCCTCTTTTCTTTGACCCAATAAAAAGATAGTTAAACCAGGCCAAATATTTTTAATACCTTGCTCCCACCAAAAAAAAAAAGAGTATACACAGACAAACACACACACAAACATAAACACCCATGCAGGGATGACAAAGACGATCATTTATGACAAAGCAAGACAGTAAAAGGGACAAAGAGTCCCTTTCGGACAAGGGCCAGTAAAGTCTTATTTCATCACTAATTTCACACTCCTGAACTCTGGGTGATCCTAGCCTAACATCCTCTTGTTACGGTGTCTTAGTGCCCCAGCTCCAACTGGACATTGGATATGGAGCATGAATCTGTCCATTAAGGACACTGTGCCTGTAATCAAATACTAAGACAATATTATCTCAGAGCGTACATAGGGTATCACTTTCTTGCTCTTCTTAAGTATTCATAGCTAAATGATTAATGGGCACACAAATGGATATAATGTCCCATAATATATAACAGGACTAATATTTAATGTGTTTCTTTTTTACTTTGTTTGAATAAAATCCCCAAAAATACATTTAGAAAAAGATCATTAATTATGTGCATTGTCAAATGCTCTCGGGTTCTAATAAGCAGGGCTCAGAATTTACGGTCCGCAGCTCTCTGCGAGTGCCCATAAATTCAGTGCTGGTGACGGTACTCAATAAAATGGCCCCGTCACCGGAACAGAAACCTCAAATGGTTCACTTTTGGATGTACCACAGTTTTTTTTTTTCCAATGCCTACAACACGAGCAGAAAATACCCTTTCCGAATGTGATTCCAAGGAACCTCCTAGATTATCTGAAGTTGGTTTTTTGTTTTGGGGTGGTTTTTTTGGTTATTGTTTCTTTTTTGTTTTTAATAGGACTCTATGACCCACAAGGGCTAAGTTTGGCCATCACCCTGTGACTTTTATCAACTGCATCTTTTGGACAGATGGGTTACCTGGGACAGAGATGAAAACCACAGAGGCTTCTCAGGGACTATTCATCAGCAAATATATTTCCCCCAAAAATAAAGATTTTAAAGGAAAAATGAAAATAGAGTTGTGACATCATAGTCAATTTACTTAATCTTCAATGTCTTTGCAAATCCATTATGCACTTGGGATGTCAGAGGGATCTACAAATTACCAAGTTGTTTGAAGTTTGCTGCTTTCTGAAGTGGCTTTGGTCATTTATTTTCATAGAAATGTTATTTCTTCAACTTACAAGGTATGTAATAGCAAGGTCTTTTGAGACAGCTGTCTGAATAGAAAATGATTATCCATGTTTCTAAAGAAAGATGACTTGTTCTTTATGTGAAGTCCTCCAAGGAGCATTTAGCATTTTAAGAATATGAAAAGACCAAACTTCAATTTTTGAAGTCTATAAGAAGTGTTCACACAAAAAAGAGAGAAAAGCAAAGAAAAGAAATGGAAGGATGAGCTTCTTTGATCTGAGGTAAGGGAGGAAAATGCAGTGTATTTAGTCATGAATTATTTTCATTTGCAGATCTCTAAATACTTTAGATCAATGTAAGAAGGTGTTATTGTCTTGTTTGAATAACAGACTGGGGATGGAAGAAATACTCGGGCCTCCACTTTAAGCTAGAGTTAATGGTTGAGTAGAGTAAACTAGATGCTAGGCGAAGTGATGAATCCTATCAAGATTTATTTTTCTTTCTGGGAGATCTGTCCCATAGAGGTTTAAAGTATCCACCTAAGAACAAGAGAATTCACACACTACCCTGCCTTTTCTATGCCAGGAAAGCACACAATGGGATGCAACCAGTAAGCATTACCACTAGAGACTTCCTCCGAGAGAGACAGAGAGAGAGAGAAACTTCTAATCAATCTCCAACCCAAACTAACACAAAAAGCAACAACGTGGTGGAAAACACGTCAAAAGCAGAAAAATAAAATAAAGGCCAAGGAAATACCACCTGTCAAAAAAGTTTAAAGAAAATGAACCGAGTAGAGAGAAAGAGAAGTGAATTTAAGATCCCTGCATCTAAACATAACAAATTTCAGGGGACATTGTGCCCATTGGGGCCGGACACAGGCTTCTGGATTCTCTGGCAAGTGCTTTCTTCCTTACGTTCGTAGAGCCGTCATGTACTATGAACCACAAATTATCTTGGTCCTTGTTTCAAGACTGCCCAGCTTGGGCGAGCACACAGCCTTCCAGTTTCTCTTTCCTGAAAAACAGGCCTTTCCTGGTCTCATTCTGGTATTGTTTCATGTCCTGATATCAACTTCATCCTAAAAAGAGACTCCTGTTCCTGAAAGTGCAGGAGTTCATCTAACCAACAACATGCAGTTTGTGCATATTTGCTTCAAAGCCGGGGCAAACCTCCCTAATGTAACAAAGGGCTACTCCTGCCACACCAAGAAAGCCGTGCGCTCTGTCTGCTCTGGCTTCCAGCAGAGACAACCCTCTCTCTTACCACAAGCAGGGCTGTCTCACCCTAGGTAGGCTCACATTCAGCTCGGCTCTCATTATCGGCCACTCCCATTCTTTTTTCTCACTAGGGATCAAAATAAGGAATTTCCTGGTTCCTTGAAATCCCATCTATGGTTGGGCCTTCTCTGCGTCCATTCAAGGCAGCTCTTAGACTTTTTAAGGAGCCTGTTTTTGAGTCCGCTGCTGTTCATCTGTCTGCATCGTTGTCTTCACATCTTGCTTGGTTTTGGAGGGATTGTATTGAATTTATTTGGTACAGTCAGTCTGAAGGCAGTGCGTCCATTGTTTCTCAGAAAGCATTTTGTTTCTGAATGCTTTGATGGGAGAGATTATTTATTTGGGTTTGAGGTTGTACTTTTAGAATGGGAAGGGAGGTTACAGGGGTCAGATAACCCCATTAAGGAAGGAATTGTAACATTAAACAAGAGCACCAGAGTAGGATTTATTATTTTCTGAGTGATTCACTCTCCAGGAAGGAAATATTTGCCTCTGCTGAGCAGAAAAGAATTGTTTCATAATGGTCACAAACTAAGGTAAAGAAACAAGATTCAAACTATACATCTCTGAATTTAGATATCCCAAGTACATACTTCTTTTGATTCACATACATTCATGATCAAGAAGTATATTGGGGCACAGGATGGGTGAGAAAGGGCATAATAAGTTCCATAGGAAAACACAGGGTAATTGATTCTGAAGGCGAGAAAGGTGCTTTGAAGTCAGAATTTATCTCCCCTACCCATGAAGCAGAGAAACCCTTTTGGTGTAAATTGTTCAAATAGTGATATCTGCCTGCAAAGCTTGAAAATGTTGCTTTGTTTAGAAGGATAAGATCAGAATGGTAATTCAACTCCTATCATGTCCACCCCTAAAGTAGGGACTCACTAACAAAAGCACCTCCATATTTTGGCAAATAGTCCCATCTGGCAATTTCATTAACCCACAAGTTTTTCATCTGGGAATGGATCCAGATGTTTCAAGAGAATTTGTATTGGATCTGAAAGAATCTGGATCCTTTTGGCAAAGTGCTATTTTTTTAGACTGATATCAGACCCTTTAGCTCCATCTACATGAAAGGGTCCAGATTTTGTTTCTATGTGATTTAAACCCATTGGAAAGGCAAAATGTTTCTGCAATGTGTGTGCTCCATTCTGATGAATCTGAAGACTTGTATTTCTGGCTTCTATAGACCACCCATAAAAGGGGAGAGGGGAATGAAGCCATCCCTAGAGTTTAATGCAGAGTATAAACTTTAATACTTTATTAAATACGTCCTCACAAAAATTAACTATTCTCCACCAAACTAACTAAAAGAACTTATGAATCAGAAAGACCCAAGAACATGATCTATCACATCTCTCTCCACACCTTCAGAACAGATTATATTTACAATAATTCTAACCAATAAAACCTTTTAAAATCTTCCAGGGAAGCAGATTCTGAAATCATTGTCACTGTCCCATCTAGTTCTTACAAAACTCTCAATGAAAAGGAAATTATGTTTGCATTTACTGGACATTAACAACCCACCTTCTCTACTCTGTGGTTTCTGGGGTATTCCAGGAAGCAGGGGAAGTATTTATATCGCTCACTCTCCATCGTTCCTGACCTTTAAGACTATCTGATCCTACAGCTCAAGACAGATGGCTATGACAGCAGCTACTGGGTTAGTCTAATCCCATTGGCTAATCTAACTCCCTTGCTACTTTGGATGGTTGAAGTTTTGGAGTCAAACCAGGCTCTCCTTTGCAAGCCACTGACTTTGGGCAAATCATACAATCACTCCCTCCATTTCTTCATCAGAAAATGGTGGTTTTAATAGTATGTTTGTGCCCTATTAAACGTGTTTTAGGGAACAAATGAGATTATTTATGTAAAGCACTTACTATGGTAAGTGATCAAAATTTGTTAGCTTTCATTACGTATGTGTTTAAAACTACCATCACTAATTCTTTCTTCATGCCTCCCTTTACCTCCCAGTTCAGATGCCTCTCACTCAGACCTTTAGACCCTTCACCACAAAATAGAGATTCCCTCTAAAGACCATTTCAGAGCACGTGACACAGTCCTAGAGCTCAGTCATGGGAACCTTGAATGACCCTACACTCAACCCCCAGGGGTTAACTTTTTATATTCCAGATGTCTCCCTTAGTTCTCAGAACAGCTCTATGATACACAACGGATGGATATGCATCATTTCTGACACCTTAAGCTCACGAGAAGTCAATAATTTATCCAGCGCCACACAGAAGAATGGGGTCTTCCACACTGATTCCATGTCTCCCAGACCAAAGCTTCTTTCCTTCCTTTCCACTGCCTTGAAATCACAGCTGAAAATCCTGGTCCTCACACTAACTTGGAGCCCTGGCAAACTGCAGAGAAGGAAGTCACAGAGGGACAAGAAGGTCAGGAGGAGGAGAGGTGACTCCCTGATACTTCAGAGGAGACTTGAGTGGGGTCTCTCATGGCTCCCTCTCTCTACCAGAGAGGAGAATGTGTTCAATTTTCACCTCAAAATCTGCTGAAAGTTCCCCATATCTCGGACTTTCTTCACTTGGGATATATAGCCCAGTAGCAATAATTCCCACTTTCAAGCCTGCAGAAGAATCACTTAGAGATTCAAATCGATGTGGCAAGGACTGAGACCCAGATATTTGATTATTTAATTGACACTGCAACACATGTCAATGTATGTACTCTCATTCTCCCATTGGAACAGAGCTTGCTCGAGTCCTAGGACATTGTAAATTCTCTATTCTTAGTTTCTCTCAGTGGCAGCTACACTGTAATTCCCTTCTGCTGATTCTGCACCCACTCACAATATTATTTTTTTACACTAAATTTGCTGATCATGTAATATGTGTAGGCATCAAGCATGTATATTATGTAGATCACTTTACTGCAATATAGCAAGCCTGACACCATCATAAAAGAAAATTAGAGTAGTCTGACAGGATTTAAGCAGTCACCAGTTATTTCTTAAGGTGATTTTAAAGCAGATGCATTATCTATAGGAAACATTGGATGGGTCTTAAATTATTGCGCTTGGTAATGGATAGTTTTATTTTATTATTTCTAAGATATACGGTTCTGATAATATAGTACAGAAGACAGAAAGAGAATTTGTTCCCTTATAGTATTATAGAACTAGAAGGAAAATGAATTCAGTTTATACCCAAAACCTTTAGTGTTCCAAACCTGTCCACTTATAGGTCTGACCCTTGTGCCCATCTTTGTAGAGCTGATTCTCATGACCTTTCCTTTGAGTTTCTCCAAGGGATCACACAGAAGTCTGTGTGATTAAAGGTTAATCTAAAATACAAGTCCCCACAAGTCTGTATGGATATCTACTGTGAATGCATGTGTTTGTGCTTGTGTGTGTTCATGTCTTATAAAGCAAAGAAAACCAAAACGCCTTGCAAAAATATCTGGAAAAGTTTTCTGAGACCATTTCTGATGAAATGTATACATGAAATGCATATATAATATCGTACATCGTAACTTATATGTGTGACATATTATACATATACATACATGTACACACGTGTAACAAGCAGGTGAATGTTTAAGTAGTTTTTTGTGGGGAAAAGCACTGGTTCGTAACATTTGCCAATTTCCACAGTGTAAATGCTCCCACAATGGCTGAATGAAAGCTACCAACATGACTGAACACACACGATCAGCTTTTCTGGACTGACGGGCTCTAACCACACCACTGCTATTCACCTCTCTCAATTCCTCTTTGTCGAAGAGGAGGAGTTCACTAGCTGACCTCATTTCAACATTTAACAGTATGCTTTCTCTATTTACATATACACACTATAATTAATTGCCCTAGCTTAAGTGCGAAAGTAGGTGGTCCACAGTGCTTTTAATCCTACTGAAAGTAAAAAGTTTATCACAGCAGAAGTTTAAAAGCCACCACACAAATTTAGGGCTTTGAAATCCACTGAAATCCACTACTGCTTCTCCCAGCATTTCTAATCCCCTGTGTTGGCCGAAACGTATTTGCACCTGGTCTGTTTATCATTGCAATCATTTCTTCCCATATGCTCTACACATTTCTACGTGTATCTTTCCCTTCAGAATGACTTCCATTGTTTTAGGTGTGAAATAAGAAATATTATTCCATGCCCCACCAGAAAGAAAAGAGGGGACAAAGTTAATTGTATCTGAACTGAAGTGTAACTATGGCCCTATTAAAGAGGTATAGTGATAGGCTATTGATCGCAGCACACAGGAAAAGCTTGTCATGTAAAGTCAAGAGGTTAATGTAATTACAAGAACGGGCAGCAGGATCAGCTGTAGCCCAGAATGGCGAATAACTAAAAGCTGCTTTAGAGACACATAATGTTGTCAAAGCATAAATAATTCATCCTAGCATTCGAGAAGAAATTACTCTTCTGTTCCAGCATATTATTCCACCATTAAAATCTTGCCTTCTAAAGACATTTGATGTAGTCATATTTCCAGTTCTAAGTCATTATGAGGCATGCCACCTTCATTTAGCCTCGTACTGTGCAGTTTTCAAAGTATTCGAGAGGATGTGGACTAGATCTACAGTTTGTTTAATAACTACAGCGCAGGGGTGCCTCGGTGGCTCAGTCATTGGGCATCTGCCTTGGGCTTAAGTTATGATCCCAGATCGAGCCTTGCATTGGGGTCCCTGCTCAGCGGGAAGCCTGCTTCTCCCTCTCCCACTCTTCCTGCTTATGTTCCCTCTCTTGCTGTGTCTCTCTCTGTCAAATAAATAAATAAAATCTTTAAAAAAAAAAAAATAACTGCAGTGCAGTTCAGATAAGAGGGAAGAGGCTGGGAGGGTTTTTGCTGCATCTAGTAGCTAAGTAGCAATGAAGATAAGCAATGTGGGATAGACTTCTTAATTCTTGAGTTGGGCCAAACTCCATTCACTCCTGTTTCTTGCCAGCACTAAGTCCTTCCTTATCTAATCCCAGAAACACTTCTCTAGTGTTCTCTAGGAACCGACATGAGAAACAGTGACTGGTCCCACACTCTCCTTGTGCATATCATCAATTGCTCATTAGCTTGCAGCAAAATACTCTGACAGTGTTCACAATGGAATCCAAACATATTGGAATGGAATCTGCTTTTTTGTTGTTACTGTTTTTCTTTCAATCAGTGCATTTAGAAACAAAGTGTTGTACTCTATGGCAATGGCTAGCTACAGGCCCCTCAGAATCAATAGTCAACAACTGTCCTGGAGCGATTACAACTATTATTTCTCCATGTGTGTTCGGCATGTAAATGGTAGGACAAAAAATAGTAGAAGTATGAATATAAACATGAAATCATAGAACCAAAAGTGACTGCAGAAGGGCAAAGGCAGTTTCAACTCCAAATCTATTCTGTTCCCTGCTCTGCCCTGCCCTGTGCCCCAGGATGGTAAACCTGGATCCTCAACCTTGTGATTTCTTTTTGCGGATCAGCCAGTGAGACTCCCTAGCAGATGATCAGAGAGCAGGAGGAGAAAGGTAGGAACATTTCTTATCTGCTGCTTCCCTGCTGGAGGTCAGTTCTGGAGTGGCTGAGGCTTCTAAAGTTTCTATCGAATGACACTCCTTTAACATTTCGTGTCTCATTCAAGCTTGGCAGCACTTTTTCCATCCTTTGCCCTGTAGACCTATAAGATCATACCACCATTGCAGCTCTCCGAGGGTTTCAGTGTCATAGCTGGCTCCCCATCAATAGTCCCTTTATTGAAATTCTTCAAAAATCCCAGTTGAGTGTGCTGAGCATTTTCCCCAAGGGTCCTGACTGATATAGACAACAGGACAAGGAGCACCAGGATTGGTGCTCCTTAGCATATTCTCTGGAAGAAAGTCCTCCACCTTAATTCTTAAGGCATCATAACACTTGCTAAAACCATGATGAGAAAGCCTTAGAGAAAGTCATGTCAAAATAAGACTCTGAAACACTCAGGGTCAGATACTCAGAGGAGGGTTGTATCTTTTTGATAATCTAGGTCATACCACCAACCAATTGGTTACCCTCTCACCACTCGTTGGGGGACCCTGACATCAGATCAGCTTCCTCCCTACCCACGTTGGAACTGGATTATGCCTCTCTTTCAATGCCAAAAAGCTTAAAACCCTCAGTAAAGAAAACAACTGCATATCCTGCCTCTGGGTGAGCTGCACCAGTGAGAAGCAATTCACTGTATATTTCAATGCACTGTATATCTTTAACTCTGTATATTTCAACTCATTTAATATGACTCATTCTATACATTGAATATCATTTATTTCAATGATTAACAGGTTCTTCTGCTTCTAAACTAAAACCATGTTCCCCTGAATTGCTACTGGCTTAAATTCACAATGAAATAAGATAATCTTCATTACAAAAAAGGCATTTAAAGTATTTTTTCAAAATGTCTGAAACATTTCCATTGGTGGAGCTTACCAGCAGGAATGCCTTGGACAGCACATGCTATAACCATGATCCCAGGGTTCACTTTAAACTCTGCCTAGCTTTTCTCCAGAGGATTAGTAAATATTTCTATTTAGCATCAACAGCTAGAAGTCGTCCTTGATTTCATTTTTTGTCACCTCCGTGCTAGCCTGTTAGCCTATTAGATCATTTTCATCTCTAAAATATAACCTAGGGGTGCCTGGGTGGCTCAGTCGTTAAGCGTCTGCCTTCGGCTCAGGTCATGATCCCAGGGTCCTGGGATCAAGCCCCGCATCGGGCTCCCTGCTTGGCAGGAAACCTGCTTCTCCCGCTAACATTCCCTTTGCTTGTGTTCCCTCTCTCGCTGTGTTTCTCTCTGTCAAATAAATAAAATCTTTAAAAAATAAAAATAAAAATAAAAAAAAATAAAATATAACCTAAATCTCTCTATATTTCTATCTTTAACATCTGGTGCAACCTACCATCATCTCTCACCTGGATTAATATTAATGGAATAACCTCAATGCTTCTATGCCTGTCTACCAATAATGCCCTTTGTACATGGAGCAACTAGTGTGACATTTCTAAAATGTAGATCAGATTACATCATCCCTCCCCATTAAGTCTTCCAATGGCTCCCTTGATCTATAAAGCCCCTATATAAGTTTGCAGTTCCCTCTCCTTGTTCGTTTCACTCATGATAATACACTAGCCTCATTGGCCTTCTTTCTAAGCCTCAAATATGGCACCTTCCCCCTTTGAGGTCTTCTTTTTCTTCTGCTCAGAACAATCAGCCCCCAATCTTTGCTTGGTTAAACATTCAAATCTCAACTCAAATGCCACCCCTTTGGAAGGGCTTTGTTACCACTCTCTCTTATGCCCTGTCCTCAAGCTGTGTCCCGTCACATCTACATAGTTTCCTTCTAGTATTTATCACTATCTGAAATATATCATTTATTTATTTATTTGTGCTGCATGTCTTCACATTTAGGATATGAGCTCTGTGTGATCAGGAATCTCATCTGTACTATTTACTCCTTTTTGTCCAGTCCCTAAAATGACACTGGCACAGAGTGAGGATTCAGAAGCATTCAGTGAATTGCCTATCTACTGCGATATTGTGAAGCAAAGTGGGGGTGGACTTAAATTCATTGTTTTTCACCAAATATTCTCAATTAGCTTCACTTTATGGTCAAATTATCTTGCCTTTCTCCTAGTAGACATCAGCTAAACCTTAACTTGCTCTGTTCAGTGGTAGAAAATGCTAGAACAGGTGTAATGTGCATTGGCTCTCATTTTCAATGAATGTCTCACAAGAGATTTTTAAAACTTTGATTCTTATATATAATGCAAAGCTACTCGTCAAGCAAAGAACAAGGTATTTAAAAATACAAAAATGTGACAAAATGAAAGAGGTGACAAGAACAAAAAGACCGGAAGTCCAAGTACGTTCCAGCATGAGCAAATCCTCCTCACACCAGATCACTGAAGAGGAGCTAGAGAGGGTGCTTCTCTCTGAGAATTTCAAAATCAAAGAGTTATTGCATAAGATCAGGGATTTTTTTTGATCTCACTCTCTGCTCATACAAACTTTATTTTAGCAGCCAATGGGGAAAGTCTGAAGGAGCATATCTCTGAGTCAGAATCCCTTACGGCACTGTTTGTTAGACCTTGAGCAAGTAATGAAACCTGGCTGAGGCTCATTTTCCTCATCTGTAAATGAGGAGGTGCTCATACTTGCCTGCTCCTGGACAAGATTGAGGGGAGCCAGAAGACCCAGGGTATCTGTAAGTCCTTGGTGGCATGTCAATCATTACTGCTTCAAGAGAGCAGAAAGATGAGGCACCCATCGTGGAAACCTTCATTGAGTGGTACAAGGTTGTGCAAAGGATATTCCCCAAGTGTTGAACATTTGGAGGGAAAATAAGGGGAACACACCTTTGAGGAGGGGTAGGAGCTGGGAGTGATTGGTCTAGAAGTTTCTCAGAGAGAAGATGTGATATGAACAAAGACACAAAGGAGGAGAGAGTCGCCGTTTAGCAGACAGAAACAGGAAAGGATGATTTGAAAGAAGAGCCCAGAACTGCTCAGAGGTCAGGGATCTGAATGAGCAAAGCAGAAGCAGGTGTAGGGAAATGTGCTGCAGGTTCGTCTGACAGGAAGACGAAAGCTTGAGTGTAACAAGAGATGAGATAAATTAACCTACAGAGGAGCCAAATGGTAGGAGGGCTTAAAATCCCACACTGGAGGGTTGTGACCAGGTCTGGAGACAGGCAAAGCCTTGATCAAAAGGATACCTGGGACCACTGAGAACCCAAAACCCCTTTTCTGCAGCAAAAGAGGTGTGCCTGGACGAAGGAGGCAGGAGAGCCCTACTGCACTTTGTCAAGTCAGGCTGCATCTGCAGAACTGGGTTTTGTCTCAAAGGTTTTGCCATATTTTTCAAAGGACATCCACTTGAAAGCACCCAGAGGAGGGTGACCGGAGTGCAGAAGTTAATAGAAAGCATACCAGGCAGGAAAGAATGGAAGAGTCTGGTTAGACGCAACCCAGAAAAGTCAAGAAATGTGATAGAACTATCTTTTTTGTTTGTGTTGATCTTGGATGACTTCAAGAGATTAAAGAAAATCTAGGACCTAAGAGATTCTGCAGAAAATTTGGAAGTATGTGGAGAAGTCTTACCTGGAAGCCAGAAGACCTGAATTGAGTTCTAACTCTACCCCTCACTTGTGCGTACATTACTTTCCAAGTCCTCAGTTAATTTATGTATTAAAAAAAAAAATCTGGTTAGACTAGAGAATCTTTAAAGGGCACAAGAAAATGTCTAGTTAGTTCAGTCTATTCCTTACCAAGTTACCAGAAATACTAATTTTCCTGTTCCTTATTTGGATGAATCAAAAAGGATACAAATCAGAGCAGCAGAAATGGCAGGAGTTTGCAAGCAATGCAAACTGGCCAAAAGAGCAAACGCTTGGGAGTGTATCGAAATCCCATTACCCAAGAAATCTTAACAGAGTCAAAGATGGAAAATAAGGCATCAAATGTGTGTCATAGGGGGAGGACAGCTGGGAAGCCAGGTAGGAAGAAGATACTCTCAACTGTGTTCAACAGAATCTTTGTGTTATAGACTAACTATCTGCCCCGCCCCCCCTACATTCATATGTTGAAGTCCTAACCCCTGATGTGATGGTGCTTGGAAGTGGGGCCTCTGGGTGGTGATTAGGTTTAGATGAGGTCTTGAGGGTGGGATTAGTGTCCTTAAAGAAAGAGGAAGAGAGGCCAGGGCTGTCCTTCTGCCTCTGTGTCATGTGAGGACATAATGAGAAGTTGGTCATCTACAAACCCGGAGGAGGACCCTCACCAAAAAACCGACCGTGTTAGCACCCCAATCTCAGATTTGCAGCCTCCAGAATTGTGAGAAATAAATGTCTGTTGTTTGAGTCACCCGGTCTATATTTTGTTATTGAAGCCAGAGCTGACTAAGACATCTAGTGTTTTTGGATGCTGGATGTTATTACTTCTCAGGAAAAGAGAGAGAGAGAGAAGTAGAGAGAGAGAGAGGAAGGAAAGCAAGCAGGTAGACAGGAAGGAAGGAAGGAAGAGAAAGGAAAAGAAAGGAAGGGAAAGGAAAGGAAAGGAAAGGAAAGGAAAGGAAAGGAAAGGAAAGGAAAGGAAAGGAAAGGAAAGGAAAGGAAAGGAAAGGAAAGGAAAGGAAAGGAAAGGAAAGGAAGAGAGAGAGAGAGAAAGAAAGAGGGGAGGAAGGAGGGAAGGGAGAGAGGAAAGAAGAGAGGAAGAAGGAGTTCTCTGGTAAAATAAATTTGGTAAATGGTAGATTCAACAAAATAAAAGTTTTATTTATTGCAAGATTTCTCAGCACCTTTAATATGTTTAAGGTTCTTGTGACTCAATAAGGACACTGTACAAAGGAACTTTTTTTTTTAAACCACAAAGGTGACCTTCCCCTTCACAACACCCACCACCTCCCCCTGCAAGCATTTTAGCAGGGGAAGAGGGTTTATCAAACATTACTTTACGGAAACCCTAGAGAGCTCTTCCCTTGGGCTGGATGGTCCCAGTAGAGATGGTAAGAATGGTGAACTTGCCCTGTGGGAATAGAGCAGGGATCCCCTTAAATCAATCGTTAAATGCGATCGAAGCCCCTGCAATATTTCAATTGCAGTCACAGATACAGAGACTAAAAGCCACTGTCACTATTGTCAGTTTTCAAGATGCTAAGAAAATAAAACTTGCTCACATAAAAAGATAAATTTCTGAGACTCTTATTTGCTAAGTGTCAGAAAGAGGGGGCCAGTGAGGACAGAAACATAGCAGGAACGTGGAAAGATGGTAGTGACTTCGGCTGTGAGGGGAGGGAGGGCGTGTGGGGGAGCAGGGTGCCGCTGTTGGAGTGATGGGCAGGACCAGATGGGTTTATGGGGAAAGTCAGACGTTTTAGTAGAAAGAGGAATGTGATCAAAGGGACAGGCAGACTCCAGGGATGTTGTGGGGCATTGAAGAGATGAGTCTAGAGCTGAAAGATCTGGAACAGTGGCAGGTAATGCTGGAAATCTGGCAGGGCAGGGTGCAGCGCTTCTTAAAAAGAAACTCAAATACCAAAAGCAGGACATTCATGCCCTGTCCTACAAGCAATGATAAGTTGCTCAAGTTTTCAAGGAAGTGTGTGACACGACGAGAACATTCACAACACCTTCAGCTGCACGGAAACCGACTGAAGCCACCCCTCAGCCCCGCATTTAAAGGCAAGGAATTTTTATTTCTGAAGCAAGGCAGTCACTCAGGTCCAGAAGGAACTCAGGGTGAAGGGGGGAGAGGAGTTTCTGTTTTCTCTCTTCTTCTGGCAAATAAACAATCCTTCTGGTGGAGGAAAGGGTTCTGTGGACTATTTTTAGCCTCCTGCCAGTGGACCCCAGTGACAGAAGACATAGATGTGTTCTAATAAAAGATTCAGCTAGCCTCCTAGGCCAGCTCTGCACACTGTTTAAGTAAACATTCTAAAAATAATACAATAAACTTATATAACGGGGAGAGACAAGCTGTGGGTTGCAAAGTGATTTAAAATACTTCCTCCTTCAGTTTGAAGGTTTCTTTGAATTTCAGCCAAGAAAAAGCCACTATCGTGTCTAAGGGAAGGAACCTCAAAAGAAGTTTGGAGAGCCCTTCTTCCTCAGTATTTTTACATGAGCTGGACTTCAATGCTCAGAGCCTTCCCTTGCTGGGCAGGAACTGCCCTTTGATGAAGGGCAGAGCAGGGTGATGGAAATGGTGTTTCGAGGGCCTCCTTCATTTTGGCCGTTCATGCCACTGCTCTTCTGGACCCCTAGGGAATCCCAGTGGGTGACTCAGGTGGAGAAATGAGGTTGGAAATGGAAGAGAGAAGGAAAGGCAGGGAGCAACTAGCCCTGCATTATCCTTCCTCAGGCTGTTTCATCACAGCTGGCCTTCCCTATCACCTGATTGCTGATGTCGTTGGGCCACGAAGCAAGTCGCCATGTTCCAAGGGGCTCCCTCTGCCACAAAGGCTCTCCCAAGTGAGGGGGTGAGGGCAAGAGGCTGCCTCGGGGACCAAAGCCTTAGTTGGGAGGCTAGATCCCTCAGCTACTAGTTCTACTAGTTACATATTTGCAAGAGTTACTTCAGAAATCTAAGTTTTTCCTAGGAATATCCCTAAATATTATATGTTGCTTCCACTTAAAGAACCACGCATCCCTATTGGAAAGGTTTTTTTCTTTTCAAATTATATTTGATTTATGAAGGTCTGGATTCCCTTTATACTTTCATCAACCTAAGGCACAGGAGACCATTTCACTGGCAAGTCTGGTTAGAAAGAAAAGAAACAACAAACAAAAGACTGGCGTGGCGAGAAAAGTGAAATATCAGACATTCCGAAATTATTTTTCAGGCTTCTTTGCTGCCCTCCTAGAAAACCTCCAATTCCCACGGAGTGCTAGTTTAAAACCACTGCTGCCTGTGGGGCTTCCGACGATTCCTTCTTAACTCCAGCGGCCAGCCTCCCCACCCATAGAAGACTGCCATCTTGGCACCGGAATGCACTCAGCCTTGGGAATGGGTGCAGTTGCCTGGAACAATCTTCAAAAGGAAGTCCATGCAGAATAGATCATGTGCTCGATACTCCGTTCTCACTCCCCACCTTTAGAAGTAAAACTGCCTTTGGCTCTCCTTTTTGAAGGAAAAGCCTGAAAGTCAAGCACTTCACTTTTTCTGCGTCGTGCTTGCTCTAAATAATGCAATCAATTAGGTGCTGCCCTGGAAGAGAGCATGGGGCAACAATATCCAACCCTATCACCAGTCCAGCCTCACTAGCACGGCAGAGCCTGATGCTCCCCTGAAAGCTCATTTATGAAAAAATACAATCAAGCAGGTCTGCGAGGGGCTGCCCCTAGGGAACTTTTGTGTCATTGCCTTGAGGAGAGAGAAATTCACCTTGAGCTGCGACGAACTGACATTCTCTAGGGGGTGCACGGTGTTATGTGCCTGATTGAATGCAGTGAAAAATAAATCCAGGCTGCCCAGCATCTATCCGCTGATGGTTATGTTGGAGCAAGGAGGCCGGCAAGATGATGTTGTATCGTTAGGACACATAGCATTCATCTTTCTAAGATGATGAATCAGGAGACGCGCTGTTCACTCTGTTAGAAACAAGAATCTACAAACCAGGGAAGAAAACCAGCAGCTCATTATCATTTCAAAACCACAGACGGAGCAGGGGCCTGAGCGCGGAATGCAGGAAGCAGAGAGGCAACTCAAGGACACATGCCCTCCCTGTAAGGGCTTCACAGAGTGAAATAAATCAGCCCCCTTGAAGACACACGCAGCTCCCACGGGCACGGGAGTGGGGAATGTATTTGCTCAACCTGAAGTTTCGGAAGCATCTTCGAGGCCCGTCAACTGTGGAAGAGCCCAGATGAAAGAGAATCAGGACCGGAGAGGCTGCTGGAAGCTGTGATGAGCCCTCCTCTCCGTGAGTGTGCGGGCGAGGTGCGGCGGGCGGCATGTTGAGTAAGGCAAGGCAGTAGATACTGAGCCCTAAGTCCTGGCAACCCCACAGTTCTCTCTGACCACGGCGGGGCTGTGACCCAGCTCAAAGGTGGATTCGCAGGGCAGATGATTGGACAGCAGGAGTCAGCTACCCTCTGGGAGAGCCTATGGATCAGAGAGCCAGAGAGGGAGTCCCTACAACGAAATGAGGAGGAGGTGGGGAGTGGAGGCCAGCACGCAGCACAGATGTGAACAGAGTGACTACGTGATCTCTTGTGCACACAGTACGCCTGCTATTAATAATTACACAATCGGAGGAAAAGGAGACTGCTCCAACAAACCGGGATGGAGGATCACTTTAGTTACGGACAACGTCAGGAGTGAAAACGGAAGTGACTTCATTTTAGATCTTCCAGGAGATGGAGGCCTTTTTCCCCCATCAACTCTGCTGGGTCAGGAGTAGAATATCCTACTCTCATTGGGCAGCACTGGCATTCAAGATCAGCTCCACAAGGATGGATACTCCTCCACAAGGGTGTGGTACCAAAGGCACTCCTCCCTGAGAGTGGTTTATTAAACCCCACTCAGTTTTCTCCTATCTAAAATAAGTAAAGGGACTTTTCTGTGGGATGACTGGGAGGATTCCGTGAGAGAATATGGGTTTGTAAATATTACTGCAGCTCCCCAAGCACCAGGAACTTCTCTAATTCCAAATATGATTTACCTGTATTTTTGTGCTCCATTTCTTTCAAGGCAGAGTGCCTGGCAGAGAAAGAATTTTGAAGATGTACTGATTATTATCTTGCATGATTTTTTTTTTAAGATTTTTTTTTTAAAAGATTTTATTTGACACAGAGAGAGAGATCACAAGTAGGCAGAGAGGCAGGCAGAGAGAGGAAGAAGCAGGCTCCCTGCTGAGCAGAGAGCCCGATGCAGGGCTCGATTCCAGGACCCCGAGATCATGACCTGAGGTCAAGGCAGAAGCTTTAACCCACCGAGCCAATCAGGCGCCCCTACTTGCATAATTTTTGTCCCTCCTTTTTTTATTCAATTTTAAACTTTTATTTAAAAATCCAGTATAGTTAAAATACAGTGTTATATTAGTCCCAAGCATATAATATAATGATTCAACAATTCTGTACATTATTCAGTGCTCATCAGGGTAAGTGTACTCTTAACCCCCTTCACCTATTTCACCCATCCCCCCCACCAGCCTCCCCTCTGGTACCCATCAGGTAAGAGTCTGTGTTTTGGTTTGAGTCTTTTCTTTGTTTCTTGGTTTTGTTTCTTAAATTCCACAGACGAGTGAAATCGTATGGTATTTGTCTTTCTCTGACTGACTTATTTCGTTTCATGTAATACTCTCTAGCTCCATCCATGTTTTTGGAAATGATAATTTTTCATTACTTTTTATGGCCAAATGATATCGCATTACACACACACACACACACACACACACACTCACCTACTTTTATCCTTTCATTTGTCAATGGATACTTGGGCTGCTCCTGTATTTTGGCTATTATAAATAGTGTTACAATAAACATAGGGGCGCATATATCTTTTCGAATTAGTGTTTTCATATTCTTTGGGTAAATATCCGATAGTAGAATTACTGGGCCATATAGTAGTTCAATTTTTAATTTTTCTGAAGAATGTCCATATTGTTTCCCACAGTGGCTGCCCCAGGTTGCATTCCCACCCACAATACACAGATGTTCCTTTTTTCTCCACATCCTTATCAATACTTACTGTTTCTTGTGTATTTTTTTTTATTTTAGCCATTCTGACAGGGGTGAGGTAATATCTCATTTGGCTTTTATTTCCATTTCCCTGATGAGTAGTGATGTTGGGCATCTTTTCATGTGTCTGTGGGCCCCCTGCGTATCTTTGGAGAAATGTCTGTTCATGTCTTCTGCCCATTTTTAATTGGATTATCTGGGGTTTTTGGTGTCGAGTTGTATAAGATTGTTTATATTTTGGATCCTACCACTTTATCGAATATGTTATTTGGAAATATCTTCTCCTATTCGGTAGGCTGTCTTTCAGTTTTGTTGACTGTTTGCTGTAGAAGCTTTTTAGTTTGAGTGTAATCTCAATAGTTTGTTTTAGTTTTGTTTCCCTTGTCTCAAGAGATATATCTAGAAAAATGTTGCTATGGCTGATGTCAGAGAAATTACTGCCTGTGCTCTTTTTTAGGATTTTTGTGGTTTCAGGCCTCACATTTAGTCTTTCATCCATTTCGAGTTTATTTTTCTGTACGGTGTAGGAAAGTGGTCCAGTTTCATTCTTTTGCATGTAGCTGTCTAGTTTTCCCAACACCATTTGTTGAAGAGACCCTCTTTTTCCCATTGCATATTCTTACTTCCTTTGCTGAAGATTAATTGACCATATAATCGTGGGTTTGTTTCTGGGCTCTCTGTTCTAGTCTATTGATCTATGTGTCTATTTTTTTGCCAGTACCATACTGTTTGGGTTACTACAGCTTTGTAGACTAACTTGAAATCTGGGACTGTGAAACCTCCAGTTTTGTTTTTCTTTTTCAAGATTGCTTTGACTGGTTGGGGTCTTTTTTGGTTGCATACAAATTTTAACATTGTTTGTTCTAGTTCTGTAAAATATGTTGCTGGTATTTTGATAGGGATTGGATTAAATCTGTAGCTTGCTTTGGTAACATGAACATTTTAGCAATATTGATACCTCCAATCGGTGAGCATGGATTATCTTTCTATTTGTTTGTGTCATCTTCATTTTCTTTCATCACTGTGTTATAAATTTTAGACCACAGGTCTTTCACTTCTTTGTTTAAGTTTATTCTTAGATATTTTATTATTTTGAGTGCATTTATAAATGGGACTGTTTTCTTAATCTCTCTGCTGCTTCATTACTAGTGTATAGAAATGCAATAGATTTCTTATATTGATTTTGTATCCTGCCATCTTACTGAATTCATTTATCAGTTATAGTAGCTTTTTGGTGGAGTCTTTAGGATTTTTTGATATATAGTATCATGTCATCTGCAAATAGTGAAAGTTTTAGTTTCTTCTTACCAGTTTGGACGCATTTTATTTATTTATTTTTTTTCTTGTCTGATTGATGAGGGTAGGACTTAATCTAGTGCTATGTGGAATAAAAGTGGTGAGATGGATATCCTGTCTTGTTCCTGACCTTCAGAGAAAAGCTCTCAGTTTTTCACCATCAAGGATGTTGTTAGCTGTAGGTTTCTCATAAATGACCTTTATTACATTGAGGTATGTTCCTCTAAACCTACTTTGTCGAGGGTTTTTATCATGAACAGATGTTGCACTTTGTTCAATGCTTTTTCTGCATCTATTGAAATGACCATAAGGTATTTTTCCTCTCTCTTGTTGGTGTGATCTATCACGTTGATTGATTTGTGAATATTGAACCACTCTTGCATCCCTGAAATAAATCCCACTTGATTGTGGTGAATGGTTTCTTTAACGTGTTGTTGGATTTGGTTTGCTAGTATTTTACTGAGGATTTTTGCATTTATGTTCATCAGAGATATTGGCCAGTACTTCTCTTTTTTGTAGTGTCTAGATCTTGTTTTGACATGCAGGTAATGCTGGCCTCATAGAATGAATTTGTAAGCTTTCTTTCCTCTTCTATTTTTTGAAATAGTTTGAGAAGAATAGGTATTAACTCCTCTTTAAATGTTAGGTAGAATTCACCTGTGAAGCCCTCTGGTCTTGGGCTTTTGTTTGTTGGGAGTTTTTTGATTACTGACTCAATTTCACCACTGATGATTAGTCTATTCAAATTTTCTCTTTCTTCCTGATTCCCTTTTAGGAAGTTATAGGTTTCTAGTAATTTATCCATTTCTTCTAGGTTGCCCAATTCGTTGGCATGTAGTTTTTCATAATATTTTGTTACAATCCTTTGTATTTCTGTGGTGTCAATTGTTATTTCTCTTCTTTCATTTCTGATTTTGAGTCCTCTCTCTCTCTTTCTCTCTCTTTTTATGAATCTGTCTAAAGGCTTATCAATTTTGTTGATCTTTTCAAAGAACTGGATCCTGATTTCATTGATCTATCACTTTTGTTTATTTGTTTCTATTTTACTTATTTCTGTTCTAACCTTTATTATTTCCTTCCTTCTATTGGTTTGGGGTTTGGTTTGTTCTTCCTTTCCTAGATGTATTAGGTATAAGGTTAGGTTACTTATTTGAGATTTTTCCTGCTTCTTGAAGTAAGCCCATATTGTTATAAACCTCTCTCTTACAACTACTTTTGCTGCATCCCAGAGATTTTGGACCATTGTGTTATCATTTTCATTTGTCTCCAAGAATTTTTTTAATTTCCTTTGATTTCTTGGTTGACCCATTTATAGCTTAGTAGTATGTTATTTAACCTCCATGTATGTGTGCTTTTTCAGATTTTTTCTTGTGTTTGACTTCTAGTTTCATAGTGCTGTGGCCAAAAAAATACTTAGTATGACTTAAATCTATTTAAATTTATTAAGACTTCTTTTGTGGCCTATATGTGATCTATTCTGGAAAATGTTCCACTGCATTTGAAAAGAATATGTATTATAATGTTTTAGGATGGAATGCTCTAAGTATATCTGCTAGATCCATCTGGTGCAATGTGTCATTCAAAGCCACTATTTCCTTGTTGATTTTCAGCTTGGATGATCTATCCATTGTTGTAAGTGGGGTGTTAATGTCCCCTACTATTATTGTATTACTATTGACTACTTCCTTTATGTTATGAGCTGCTGTATGTATCTGGGTGTTCCCACATTGGGTGCATAGATATTTACAATTCTTATATCTTCTTGCTGGATTGTCCTCTTTTATTATTATATACTGTCCTTCTTTGTCTCTTGCTGCAGTTTTTTTTTTCTTTAAGTCTATTTTGTTTGATGTAAGTATCGCTGCCTTGGCTGTCTTTTGACATCTACTTGTATGATAAAAAAGTGTTTCTCCATTCCCTCATGTTCAATCTGCAGGTATCTTTACATCAAAAATGAGTCTCTTCTCGGTAGCAAATAGATGAGTCTTGTTTTTTTATTCACTCTGTCACCGTATTTTCTTTGATTGGAATGTTTAGTCTATTTACATTCAAAGTAATTATTGATAGAGAAGTACTATTACCATTTTGTTACTTGTTTTGTTGTAGTTTTTCTCTGATCCTTTCTTCTCCTGCTCTCTTTCATAGATGGTTGGGGGGTTAGTGATGTATTTGGATTGCTTACTCTTTATTTTTTGCATATCTATTACTGGTTTTTGATTTGTGATTACCATTCAGTTTGTACATTATAACTTCTGTATATAGAAGTCTATATTAATTTGATGGTTGCTTAAGTTTGAACCCATTCTTCACTCCTCTGCCCTGCCACATTTTAGATACATGATGTCATATTTTACATCCTTTTATTTTGTGAGTCCCTTGACTGGTTTTTATATACTTATTTTTACTAGTTTTGTGCTTCCTACTTTTTTTACTTCTACTTATGAGCTTTCTGTTTCATTCAGAGTCCTCTTTAACATTTCTTGTAGGGCTGACTTAGTGGTCATGCCACTGAGTGGCATGGAAACTTTAACTTTTGTTTGCATGGGAAATTCTTTATCTCTCCTTCTATTCTGAGTGAGAACTTTGCTGAATACTCTTTGTTGAAAGATTTTTTTCTTTCAGCACTTTGAATAGATCATACCACTATCTTCTGTCCTGCAAAGTTTCTGCTGATAAATCAGCTGATTGCCCTTATGGGGTTTTCCTTGTATGTAACTGTTTCTCCTGCTGCTCCTGAAATTCTCTTTATCACCACTTTTTGCCATTTTAATTACTATGTGTCTTGGTGTGGCCCTCCTTGGTTTGATTTTGGTTGGGGCTCCCTGTGCCTCCCTGATCTGGATTTCTGTTTTGTTCTCCAGAATTGGGAAGTTTTCAGCTATTATTTCTTCTAATAAATATTCTGCCTCCTTTTCTCTCTCTTCTCCTTCTGGGATCCCTAAAAGCAAATATTACATTTGATGGTGTCACTGAGTTCCCTGAGTCTATTTTTCATTTTATATTTTTTTTCCTCTCATCTGCTCAGTGTGATTGCTTTCCATGACTCTGTCCTCCAGGTTCCTGATTTCTTCTTCTGCTTCCTCTATTCTACTATTCATTCCATCTAGTCTATTCCTAATTTCATGTGTTAAGTTCTTCAACTCTAGCTGGTTCTTTTTTATGTTTTCTATCTCTTTGGCAAGGGTCTCACTGCAGTCCTCCACTCTTTTCTCAAGTCTTGTGAGTATATTTACAACCATTACTTTAAATTTTCTATTAGGCATATTACTTCTTTCCATTTTGTTTAGGTATCTTACTGTGATTTTGTCTTGTTCTTTCATTTAGGACATATTCCTTCAATCTCATTTTGTCTAACTTTCTGTTCCTAAAAGTCATCTATATCTCCTGCTCTTGAAAGTAATGGACTTACGGAGAAGAGGTCCTGTAGTGCCTTGTGGTACAGTGTCTCCTGTTCAATGGAATCTGGTGCTTCAGGGGTATCTTCTATATGTGTTGCATGTGGCCTACTGTTGTAGCTGAGCTGCTTTTTCTGTCAGTCCAGTCAGTCATCTACAATTTCTCTCTTTGCCTGTTGTGGGCAGAGTTTGGTCCCTTTGCTGTTAGTGGGCCAGTCTGGGGCCACCTTAGGCTTGAGTTGAGTCAGACCAGACATTTGCCAGAGATGCAGTAACACCAAACTGCAGGATACTTCCCTGAGAAGGTTTTGTTGATTGGGGGTGGGGGGTGGGGAAACAGTCTGCAGTAGGACCTGCTTTTGCCTCCAGCCCACTGCTAGTGTTTTTGTCAGACTGGTGTATGTGTATGTATCTTCCTCCTGCTCCCTGAGGCAGGGAGTCACTTTGGAGCAGTGCTGTCTTTGTTGAGACTGCTTGCACATTATCAGGTTTGTGGCACTGCTTTGCATGGGCTCTCGCTGACGGTGTATAGGAGGGGGTGGGTCTGCAGGAGAACATGGGGTGGAGAGGTGTGCAGTGCCAGTGGATTCCGTGCTGGTTCACTGCAGGAGAAGACCTGTGACTGCTGGGACAGGCTGGGTTGGATGAGAGGGATCCACAGAAATGCACAGAGGTGGGGCGTGCAGCATTAGCAGAGCTTGCTTGGGAGAATCTGCTGGGGGAGGTGACCTGGTAAGAGAGGCCTGGCTGGAGGGGGTGTGCCTGACTAGGAATTGCAAGGGCGGAGCTCACTGTTAGGAAGTTAGGTAGGGAGTTTGAGCACTGCCCTGGTTCTGTGCATTTAGGCTGGGGGGTGGAGGATGGAAATGGTGCCAACCAACTTCTTTGCTCCTGGAGAAGTCTCCCAAGGATCCCCGCCCCTCCAGCACACACTCTGAGATTGGTAAATAAATCTCCTTCCCCTATGCCCCAGGTGTTTTTAAACTGCTGTTCCTATGCTGTATCTCTGAGGGGCTATTTGTTGTACTGTCTCTTTAAGGGTGGGGGGACTCACCTTCCTCCCGCTAGTTCTCCCAGAACCAAGCCAGGTGATTTTTAAGTTCTAGATTTTAATTCTTACTGGTTGTAAGAACTCATAAAATTCATTCCTTATGGCTTTCAAAGCCCAAACACAATGGAGATTTGTCTACGCAGGCAAGTTCCGTGGCATGATAGTCTGTTTCTCTCCCTTCTTCCCAGGTGGCTCCCTCCCTCTGGCAGCCAGACCCACAGGCTTTTGTTTCCTACTATGTCTCTGCCCTTCCTACCCTCTTCAATGTGGTCTCTTCTCTACATTTAGTTTTGGAGAGTCTGTTCCCCGAGTCTTCTGGTTGTTTTTTGGGTTATTTACACTGATATGAATGTTATCGAGTTGTGTCTACAAGACAAGTTTCACTTAAGGTCCTCTTCCTCCACCATCTTCCCTGGAAGTCTGTCCTTCCTTCTTTCTTGTCTTATAATTTTCACTATTATGGGAGAATTAAAAATACTGTCATGAACCAAATACAGTTGTGATCACTGCCCGGATGCCTCATGATCAAATTATTTCACAATTAGATATAAAAATATAAACTCTGAGAAGTTATGGGGAAGAAAATGCAGGACAGTAGGAGAGAAAATCATGGGGTGAATCTATTTTAGCAAGGTATTTGGGGGAGAACTCACAAGGAGGTAGTACTATATCTTGTGTGCTGAATGACAAGGAAGAAGAAGACCTCTGAGAGTGGGGTAAGATTTTTTGAGAAAAAGGGGATCTGTAGGTGCCAAGTTCCTGACCAGGCAAGAACTTAGGACATTTGAGGACCCTCAGGGAAGGTGAAAGGTGAGAGAGGCAGAAAGCAAAAGATTACCCCAAA
Organism: Procyon lotor; assembly: GCA_028646535.1. Lineage (NCBI taxonomy): Eukaryota > Metazoa > Chordata > Mammalia > Carnivora > Procyonidae > Procyon > Procyon lotor. The sequence goes on along the minus strand of CM053605.1, from coordinate 12,228,650 downwards.
GTAAGTCTCCAGCAGTGAGTGGTGGTCACACCATGGACAGCTTTGATAAATCTATATATTATATATATATATACACATACACATGCATATGTACACATATATGTATATACACGCACATGTATGTATGTATGTGCACACATATATACATATACACATAAACATACAAAGTGTGCCTACTGTGTGCTCTTCTGGCTACCATTTGTTTGAATTTAATAGAAAAGTAACAAAAAGCCATTAAAGAGTTTCAGGCTTGGAAGAAGCATGGTCTATTTACACTTGAAAAGTATCTATTACCATTTGAAAAGTGGAAAATCAGTGGGGAGGGGGAGAAAGAGTTGAAAGGAGCAATTAGGAAGCTCTTGCTGTAATTCAGGAAGGAGTGGATGGTGATTTGGACTACAGCCATCTTGATGGGACTGGAGAAGAATTGTTGGACTGAGGATGTACTTGGAGACAGCGCTGAGGCGAAACTGAGTGTGGAGAGGAAGAACAATTCTACCCTGAGATGTGGAGCCCTGGCTGAACAAAGACTGAGAGACGACCAGGCATGAAAAGACAATTAAAAGTGCTGTGTGGGTATGTAAATGTTGAGATATTTGTCAGATAAGGACGGGGATGGCTCAAGTAGGCAGATGTGTGTATGAATCTAAAGACCAAGGAAAGACGTACATAATTGGAAGTAGTTGGAATATATGTGATATATTTTTTAAGATTTTATTTATTTATTTACTTATTTATTTATCAGAGAGAGAGAGCGCACAAGCAGGGGGAACAACAGGCAGAGGGAGAAGAGACTCTCCACTGAGCAAAGAGCCCTCTGTGGGACTCAGTCCCAGCCCCCTGGGATCATGACCTGAGCTGAAAGCAGACACTTAACTGACTGACAACACCCCTCCCCCCCAGGCATCCTGGAATATATGTGATATTTAAAGACCGTGATAATAAATAAATACATACATACATACATACATACGTACCGTGATAGATGAAATCATATGGAAAACCTATAGAAAAAGAAAAGAGCCAAATGTGTTAAAAACAGTCATTTCCTCTCACTGACCCTAAGAATTATGTTTTTAAAAATCAGCTTTTTTTCTTGGCAAAAAGAAGGCATCTCATTTTTAGTCACTTGTTTTTTTTTATTACCTACCTGTGTAAGACCTTTCCCTGTACTTCAGTTAAGGTAGTCCTATTTGGGATTCACTTATGAATGTTCTTTCTATATTGAGAACGTAACTTTTACTTTCTAGGTTGCAACAGTTCTAGTTTGTCATTTATCTTTCAAAAATCTGTATAAGATTGAGTTTGTTTCCATTCTTTTTTTCACTATTATGATTTTGTTTTTGCTTGTTGTGGTAAAGAAATTTAGACTTTTCTTTCATGATTTTGCTTTTGGCATAATGTTTAGAAAGTTCTTGCTCATTACCAACTTTTTAGAACAAAAATATAGAAACTTAGAAGTTTATTACAGCATTATTTGTAACTAATTTTTTTTAAAAAACATAGAAATAACTTAAGAATTTATCAAAAATTGATTTGTTAAATATATGACTTTATAAAATTATTTCAGCCATTAAAAATAATGCGTGTCAGGCACCTGGGTGGTTCAGTCAGTTAGGTAGCCACTCTTGATTTCCACTCAGGCCACAATCTCAGGGTCCTGGGATCAAGACCCACATCAGGCTCTGCACTCAACAGGGAGTTTGTTTGAGGATTCTCTGCCCCTCCCCTAGCCCTCACTCCTCTGCACTCTCTCCCAAATAAATGATCTTTAAAAAAATAAAAATAATGTGTGTCTATTTACCGACATCGAACCGTTATGTATTTAATAAAACAAGAAAAGAGAGGGAGAATGGAACATATCATTTTAAGATGATTCCCTTTTTGGAAAACTTCTTTATTAGCAGCTATATTTCCATCTATTGCTATTTCTATAATAAAAAAGTTATCATTTTACTTTTGTATATCTTATCCCTTAATTAATTCTTTTTTTTAAGATTTTACTTATTTATTTGACAGAGACAGAGAGAGATCACAAGTAGGCAGAGAGGCAGGCAGAGAGAGGGGGAAGCAGGCTCCCTGCTGAAGCACAGAGCCTGATGCGGGGCTCGATCCCAGGACCCTGAGATCATGACCTGAGCCAAAGGCAGAGGCTTTAACCCACTGAGCCACCCAGGCTCCCCCCCTCAATTAATTCTTGAGCTTATATACTCTCTTCATATGCTACCTACTCAAAAAAGTTAATTAATTAAATTTTATACACGTTAATAAGAGATCATTTCTGATTTTTAAAATTTATATTACTAATAATGATGCTTATCATTTATTTAGCACCTAATACGGCACACACATACTTCAGTTTAAAAGAGTAGAGAACTGGCAACAAATATTTCAGCAAACACATAATGAAGTTATCATTGCCTCTCACCTAATTAGCAAGTCAGAAATTTGAATGTTGACTGCCTTTCATAAAACTCTTCCAGCTTTTTCCCTTCAGGGCATCAGGTTGGGAATTTCCCTCCCTTTCATGGCCAGGGGCAAACATGTCAAATAATCCATCCAGGGCTGACCTTGACAGCTTCGCACCTGCCATTTTTTTTTTCCGGTTTCCACTCTACACACCTCTAGATACCCAGAGCCAGCAAGCTGCCCTAAGCCTCAGATTCTGTTTCCTACTTAGACCAACCCCCCCCCACCCAGAGTTCTCTCCAACAAATCCCCTCCCTACCCAGCTGTGGTCTCATTTCTTTAGCACAGCTGGTGTTATCTAGGAATTATGGGGAAGGCGATCTGATTCCATTTATTCTGAAGAAGTAATAGTTGACATACTTCTGTTCTTCCAGGAGTCATTTGCATTCAAAATAAAATTAAGACATAAAAGAGGAGGGAACTCTGTAGCAAAAAGGACTGTCATTGGTGGTATGTTAACTAGTATAGCCAATTGAAGTGAAAAAAAAAAAAAAGGCAAGTATCTCTGGACTATCCTGCTCAGACTGAGGGTCCAGTTGGAAGTAAGAACAAGGAAAGGTGTGGGGGAGGGGGAGGGGGAGGTGAGGGGTGGGGAGATGAAGCATCACTTCCTTTAGGATGCTCTTGATTTTTATAATGTTTTCCTTGTCTGCATTTTGAAATCCGTAGATCCTCTAAAATCACCACATTTGGTCTTGTCTTGTGTTGTGTTGTTTTCTTAAAGACCTTTTCCCTCACTTTGGTGGTGGTGAGTCTCTGGCAACAGAGAAGAATCAGCAAGAGGTTTGAACTCCTTGTGCCTGATGGTACCCACCATGGGGAAGGTCAAGGAGATGTACGTTGCAAGAAAGCCCCAAGCCATTTCACCCATTTTTACTCTCCATTCAACCTCACATTTCCTGTCTCCAAAGAGTCTCACCAGATCCTAAATTGGCCAGGCCTTGAGAAAACTGAGAAACCACACTGTCTTGGTCCAAAGAAATAGAGACGTGGGGCTTACATTTTTCTTTTCCATTAGCATTCAAGTATTTTAATGAACACCAGATTTTACTATTTGTTCCTAGGGGAGAATGTTTGAGTTTTTTGCGGCTCATTTTATTTTTAATATTTAAAAGTCTTTTCCCTCTATGAGGTATAACCATAATTGCATTTGTAAGAAGTAGACTGTAGTTGGTTGGTGGAACCGTTTCATAAATGTGGTGACAAAAATTAAGTGCATGTTCCTTTTGTAAGGTGCTTTCCCCCCATCTTTAAGAAATGAAAAACAAAAAACAAACACATTCTAGAGACCTGAAGGTTTTCAAGGCCGGCCCAGATCCTTGTTATGTGTGAATACCAATGCATGATGACTGATAAGAAGCCTCGTAAGCAAGTAGGTACAAAGAAAAAGTCCTGGGCAGAGGGTATTCAAATTGTTCCATCTAACCACAAAGAAGAGCTAACCATTCCCTACGCATAAAGTGGTTTAAAGACAGGGAATTGAGAACTAAATTTGAAGCTGACATCTTGAGAGTCTCATGACCTAGTTTCAGGCACAAAGCTATACAAGAGTGACAAATGACAAAAAAGAAGGAGAGGCAGATAGAAAGAGCCAGAGAAAAGGAAGAAAAAGCAAGGGGGTGAGATGCTGCTGTGAGGGAGAGAAAAGGCATCAAAAACCAATTAAGAATGAGATACTACGGCAGAGTGTCGACTGACAACCTCAAAGGTGCTCTTCGGCAGGCGATTGATACGTGCGGTGAGTCTATTCCTTTAAATATTTGTAATATATATTATTATATTCACGAGTGTAAGTTTACAACTTCCAATAGAATACACCTGGAGAGACAACATGAAGGCCTGAGAATTATAGGAAGCAAGAAAAGAAATGCTCCCAGTACAGTGCGCAGGAGGTCCGAGAGCCCAGCCTGGCCTGGCCACCCTGGCAGCCTGTACATCCTAGGGTGGAGAAGGATGCCCTGGCAGCTACCCTCCCGTCAACAGCACAGGTGGGTCTCCCAAACATTCCTTAGAGCAATGGCAGCAGCAACAAAATGACAGAAGGTAATTGGGACACATTCACAGCGTCGTCCAGGTTTGGTTGCAAGGAATCTGTGCTGAGGATTGCTGGTCGGTGGGGCAGCATGATGTACAGACTCTACATCAGGACAGGACTGATGTACAGACTCTACAGACAAACCTGGGAAACCTCAGAAATGTCAGGGGAGGGGGATATGTGAATGCGCCGTATCTCCTGACATCAATCAGGTGAGGTTTCCCAGCCAATGAAAATTGGATGTTAAAGTCAAGGTAATGCATTCATAATCCCAAACAGAGAAGGGTGGGTCAACTGGTTCCGTTTGTATTGCTTTTTCCTCTTGGCTATTATACAAATCCACTCAACAAAGGAAATCCTGAAGACTTAACTGCTCTGAGTGGCGACTTGGAATGCCCCAAATTCCTTTGGTTAATAGTCTCCAATTTATGCCTCAAAGATAGAAGGTTGTGTTCTTCTTTTAAAGATAAGCGAGGGTTTAAGGTGAAAAAGTATGTGTATCTCTCCGATGAAGTGTTACCTCGCACGCTCATTACTCAATGCCCATTCTTCTGGTTATGCTTTTCCTACCGTTTTAGGAAGGCTGGGCATTTAACAGAGAGCTCAGATGTTTAACAGTTTTGGGAATATGCATGTGGATTTCACTGTGGTGATCCAGCCCTTTTGCACATTCAGGCTTTGATAAGCACTATCTCAGTGAATGTGCCCATTGCTTAATTTCAAATTCCATTTAACATCCTCCCAAGGTGTTTTCAGAAGCAATAAACTAAGGTTTAATTGAACTATACCTTAAGCTTTTTAAATGTTTGGGGCTCAACACACATTTTTCTGTAAAAAAAAAAAAAAACACACAGATTAGTAAATATTTTTGACTTTGTGTGCTACCTGGTCTCTGTCACATCTACTCACCTCTGCCACTGTACCATGAAATATACAATGATACTATATAAACAAATAGTTGTGACTATGTTCTAGTAAAAATTTAGAAAAACAGGCAGCCAGCCCAGGGTCGCAGTTTGTCGACTTTTAGTCTGGGTCCTTATGTGCTGTCACAAATATCTTTGTTTTATGATGTTGTTGTGTTCCTAACAAAAGTACCTGGTTTTGGTGATTACCCACAAGTACAGAAGAAACAACAGACTTTAGAAAAGGAGAGCCGAGCCATTAGAACTAAAATGCCTAGCTGTGTGCAAGAGCATTAGATTCTAAACAACAACAAATGAAGCTATTTTAGTAAACAGATACTCATCCATGTTAAGAAAAGAAAATCACAAAGGGCAAACTTTTGGTATGAAGAATTTAAAATAAAGATCAGGTAAATCTGTAGCCTAATTATAAAAGCACATCCATACCCACAGTGAAAAGGATGATGTCATACCAAAATAATAAAGGAATTACTTTATTATGTAGATTGATGAGTATTTGAAATGCATGGTTTCAGAAAGTCCTATCTCACCATGTAAGCAACAAAGCTGTCTCTTGATTGCTGATTAAGCCCATAAATTCTCGGGAATGATAGGCATGAACAGCTAAAGCCAAAGAGAGAAGCAAAATAAAAGGAAACTGTTTCCCTTCGCTCTGATGTCTAGCCATGGCAATCATGCTCTGCACTATAAAGGGTAAGGACGCAAACTTGCCTATTGAAGGCAGCTGATGGTTTTTCACTAATAAATGTCATTTCCAAAGATAATATGTTGATTTAAACTTTGAACTTTCCTCAGGAAATATTTTTTATAGGCCCCCATTTTAGAAAAGCCTCTTTTTTTTCAAGCAATGGATACGTAAGGGAGGAAATGTGGCTTCCCTGTGGTTTCTACCATAATATAAACACCAACCCCTCATGTCATTCTCTGTCCTACAGATCAGAAAACTAGTGTTATTCAAACTTAAAAAATAAAATGACAAATTCCTGGTAGCTTATCTAGGTATGCAGTAGTTTCTGTGGCTTCTCTGTGCAGCTAGAAAGAAATCCTTTTGCCCTGGTTTCTTTGGTAAAGAGAAGATTTAAACCAAGAGTGGTTCAGAACCAAAAACTATTCTTTCCTGCCTATCTTCTTACCACTTTTTTTTTAAATTTAATTTTTAATTACCACACAGTAAAATTGACTCCTTTGGATGTAGAGTTCTGTGAATTTTAACACACGTAAACATGACAACAGATCTTTCCAGTGAGCCCACAAATTCCGCCATGGGATCCCTGCATGGCCACTCCTTTCTCCACCTCTGTTCCCCTGGCAACCTCTGATGTGCACTCGTCACTACAGCTTTGTCTTGTCAAGACCTTTCATCTAAAATCCTATAAAAAAAATTCATGTTATACATAATCTTTTGGAACTGCCTTCTTTTCTGTAGGATGATGCTATCAAGATCCAGCCAAGTTGTCCTATATGTCAATAGCTCTCTTCTTTTTATTGCCAATGAGTTTTCCATTATATTGGCATGTTCATGCACTGAAAGACATTGCTATTCATGCAGTGAAAGGCATTGGGGTTTTTCCAGTTTTTGGTGATGCTGAATGGAGCTCTGCAAATATTCATGTACAGGTTTTTGTGTGAACATAAGTTTTAGCTTCACTTAGGTAAATAGCTAAGAATTGAATGCCCGTTGATAAGTTAGGTGTATCCTTAACTTTATCGGAAACTACAAACTGCCTTCCAAAGCGGCCGTAGGGTTCCATTTTTGCATTCCCACCAGCAATGAATGAGAGTTCCTATTGTTCCTCATCTTCACCAGCATCTGATATTTTCAGTATTTTTGTTTGTTTGTTCTTAGTTGCTCTAATGGGTGTGCGATAGCGCCCTCCTTAAAAAAAAAAAGTGTTTTCTCTTTTAGCATTTCTGTTTTATACTCTTATGAAAAACTATGTTTTCTGATTCCCTATTTTGTTCTAGTGCTAAAGAATCTGTGCTTTAAAGAAGATATTCTCATTCCTGTAACATCTTTCTTTCCTTTTCCCCATTCTTAGTGGTTCCGAGCTAATTGTAGATGCAATCCTTATTTCAGAAGGAGTAGTGAGTAAGTGGTTAATAGACAGTGAATCACCTCCCTTGGAGCAACACCCTATTTGCCAGGGATTGGCCATGTTGACTCAGGTGTGTGTGTAGTATTTTTTAAGAAGCAGAACTAGATTGTCCCCCTAAGGTAATGCACCTACAAATTGTCATACATATCCAGGCTTGCCATCTAAAGGAGATTCCTAACAAATACAATATATCTCCATATATGTTGACAACCTATCCTATAATATGGTCACATAAATAGCTAAACACTAGAAAGGCGAACTTGACTGTGCCTTTTGGGGACTGAATCTTGTACACTAACTCTCAGTGCAAATGACACGAGGGTATAACTGGGGGTGGGATTTCAGTGCAGGGATTCATTCTGAAAACTGCAAAGGTAGAAAGGGTGGAGGGAAGAAGAGTGAGCAGAGGGATGATGGTGAGGGACCAGCCGAGGAGTGACGAAACCCAGTTCTGGATCCAGTTCCTCAGTTATGCATTTGTTTAAAGTGGGGAGCGTTGGGGAAGCCTGCCAATGAGCCAAGGGCAACAGAGGAGCGGTGAGCTTTGCAGAAGGGTGGCAGTGAGGACTCACACGGGGTGTTGTAGGGAAAGTGTGTGCCCTTCACGCATTGGAGGTCGTCAAGACTGCAAATAATATGCAATTTAACAATAATTTTAAAGAGGGATAGCTTGACAGCCCAGGATAACATGGGGAGTGTACAACAGAAAGAAAGGAAACTAGTTAGGAGACTCAAAATAACCTTGGCCCCAAACTCTTACTGTACACCCTGCTTTTCCTCTCCTATTCCATCAGTGTCAAATTCCTCTCCATTCTCTTCTTTTACAATCCTATCAATCCCACCTCACCTAGCACCATGATGCTTCAATCTTTGGTTACTCACGGTTCCACGTTTCCTATGTCATTCCCTCCTGGCGAACGTTTGGAATAATTCTCTCATGTAGCCAGCATACGTATGGATACAGTTTTTCTTAATATTTTCAGTGTAAACTTTTTGTTTCATACTTTTGTTATTTCTCAAAGAGAGATTCAAGTTCAGTGTGATGTGAGTTAGCAAAGCCCCTCAAGCACTCCTATCTCTTGGGGAGGCAGGCTGTTGATGCCTTGACTCCCTGAATCCTTGGGATAGACCAAGCACCTTTCTCGGGGCTCCTGTTTCCTGATGGATTTAAAGGGAGAAAGCTGGTTTAGAATCTGGACATTTCCAGGATTAAGATCCCAAGAACCATATAAATAAAGTCCACAAAAACAACTAGACCTAAAATTCCTGGTCCATTGGAAAATGTAGCACAAGCTCTTGGACTTAGTTGTTACCTAACATATACTTACCAAACTGAATTGGATGTCACCATTTTATTTGATGTAACCTTTTTTTCTGCTCCATTTTTCCTTGCTGTAAGAACAAGTGAACATGAGTAGTTAGAGGAAAAAGGCTTTTGAAGGAGAAAAACACTCACCAACTACATGTAGAAATTAAAAATAAATATAAGACTCTTGGCTGTGGAGACACAATTGTCATTGACCCACATGCTAATGCACGGCATGATATGTGTGTACATCTCCCTGGGCGGTAAGTTTGTTGATGCACAATGAAACGTGCTTTTATTTAAAGTTCAAAGGGAAATTTTCCATTAGAAATTCTTCTGATTGGCTGCCACTGTCAAGTTAGTCCTTCCTCTTATTTTCTATGTCTAAGTAGCTAGAGGCAACAGGTAAGAAAGAAGCATTTGAGGAGAGCCCGAGTGGCTCAGTCCATTAAGGGTCTGACTCTTGGTTTCAGCTCAGGCCATGATCTTAGTGGGGCTCCAAGCTTAGTGAGGAGTCTGCTTGAAGATTTTCTCTCTTTCCTCTCCCTCTGCCCCTCTCCCCTTCAAATAAATAAATCTTTATTTTTTTATTATGACCTAATTTGCTGATTTTCATTGATTAAAATATTTCCACAAATGAATATATGCCAACATCTTTTAAACATAATTTTGAAAGTAAACAAAAATAATAAATCTTTAAAACAAATAAACAAAAGAAGCATTTGGAAACAAATTCTGAATCAGCTTGTCTTTATTATGCCATGCTTGATTACATGCTCTTGGTCAACAATTTATTAAATAAAACTACCAGAAAATCAGGTGATGTTCTTTCTACTTTGTAAGCATTACTTGGAAGTAAGTACTAAACTTCAGCCAATGATTCATCTATGACTTCATCATTCTACATTTTCTGAATGAATCTGCCCATCTAGCTGCTTAAAAACCAAGGCACCTAAATCGATGTATTAACATCCAATAAGAAATGTGTTGTGTTAGCATCGTCTTCAAAAAATATCTGAAAAAAAAATATCTGAAAGTAGGGGCACTTGGCTGGCTCAGTGGGTTAAAGCCTCTGCCTTCAGCTCAGGTCATGATCTCAGGGTCCTGGGATTGAGCCCCTCATGGGGCTCTCTGCTCAGCGAGGAGCCTGCTTCCCCTTCTTTCTGCTTACCTCTCTGTCTGCTTGTGATCTCTCTCCTCTCTATCAAATAAATGAATAACTGGTTAAAAAAAATATATCTGAAAGTAAAACTAATCCCATCATTTCAGAGGTAGGATGGTAGGCTTCCCTTTTTTGTTGTTTTGTTTTTTTTTTTTTTTTTAGTAAAATATGTAAGATGAGTGAGCTAGATATTACAATAAGAATACATTACATGCATCCACAGTTCATCTGTCCAGGATGGATATCACACACGATGCTTCCCTACAAGATAACCTAACCACGACCAGACTGCCCTGAACAACCCATATCAGTAATTATATCTAGTTTTCCTACTTACTAGGGAGTAGGTTTTTAATTGACCACATTTTTAAATGCTTCCATAGGATCAGTTCTATCATTTTTAGTATGATGACTACGAAAAAAAATTTTTACAGGCTCCTTTTTGGAAAGTTACAGCATTTCTCCTTATGTTTCCATTGTCAGAATCTAAGTTTGAAATTTTAGAAGAGTTGCAAAGAACTATCCCCCATGCCTTTTCCCCATTTCTTTATCCCATTTGCCTCATATAACTGTAAATGTGCATATAATCTATCAAAAAGATTACCAAATACAACCCTGGGAAAAGCCAGGGTAGGTGTACTTCCACAAATATTTACAGGCTTTGTGTCTGAGTCTTTGTACATAGACATTTCCCATTTTCATTTGTGTCAAGTTTGAGTATGTCTGTATTATCAGATGCTAAAAGAAGAGTTAAACAGACACAGAAGTCTGAGTGACTTCAGGCAAATACTTCCTGAATCCCAGTTTCTACTTCTATAAACCTTGAGGTGGGAGGGAGGTAGTTCTACTAAGCAGTCTTCAAGGCCCCCTTGTTTAGCTATAGTCTGAGACTCCAAAGACAAATTTCTTTCTGTTGTCGACCGATCGGTAATTATTACCCGTTAATTGGTAATAAGTACTGATTGGTAATTAATTACCTGTAATTATTTACATGTGCAGCAAACAAGCCAAGACAGCTACAAGCACAGCTTCGTGGCACTATTCTTTCATTTGTGCGCCAGCTCCTGGTGTCGCTGCACAATTTCCAAGCCTAGTTTGTCAACCATAAGATGGCTCCCTCGACAAAATCCTGTGCTTAGCTCTGAGATTGTGGAATCCATGCTTTTCCTTCCCCCTCTGCCTACATCTCGTAACCTTGAAAATAGCCAGGTGGCCTACTCTAAATCACCGAGGGTTAATTAGTCACTGTTTATTTGTAAGCGTCGGTCCTCTCTGCTCCCAACATCTGCTTCTTGTACTCAATGTTTAGCATCTATCATGCTCATCGTTACCTCTGATGAGGCTAGTTGGTCACTGGGGCAAAGTTTCAGCCAAACTTTAAGTGAGTTTTCTTCATGTTGGCACATTGAACAAATATTTGTTGAATAATGACTGATTTGGTTAGAGAGAAGCTATGGGCTCGTATAAGTCTGTAGTTTCTACTAAATTGAGTGTAAATTTCATCTGCTGATGTTATTCACTACCACTGCATTGACATAATGGTTATAAAGAAAGATAATACAGTACTACGGAGTTCCTTTACCATCAGCTGCAGTGAATGAGTACTGAACAGTTAGGCCCTCTTACCTTGGCATCTGCAACAGGCCTTTGTAAACCTGAAAGAAAAACTGTGAAATGGACCCTCTAGAAATTTCTATCCTGGGACAAGACACACCTCCAATATCTCTCCAAAGAGTTCTTGACGGGTCTGCAAGGCATCTCGGCCACACACTGCTTGGGGAGTGTCTCGTCCAGTTTCCCAAGAACAGTTTAGTTAAGGTGTTCTCCAAGAGGCCCATGGAGGGATGTGAAACTTTAAGAAACTTAAGTTCTGCCCATCATAAATGTGGCTCAAAGTTGCAATCCAAAAGGAATTTGTTCTCTACTCCCAAGAAACATGGAGCTGGAGTCCTCCCACAAGGAGAGAATGGGAGAGAGAATAAAGACTACATGTATTTCTAACACTATAAATTATATTTTTAATTGGTGACTGAATATCTACCTTCCACCCAGTTCTCCTAGAATTATAAAACCATTTACTAAAAACTGAAGGATTTTTTTGATTTGCTCTGTTTTGGGTTGTTTAAAGTCTTAACTCCAAAGAATCAAGTTTGGGCTAACAACCAATAGTGATTCCATGCACCCTTCCCGACAGCCTTAGCCACAACCTGGGAATTCACACACAAGTGGAAGTGGAACTCCACTGGTCTCAGTATGAACTTGTCTTTATAATGAAAGACAAGACTTGTTTTCCAGACCTATGAGGAAAACATCTGTTTTGTGTACTGCAGAAAACTGGTCCATGGACAGTGTCACGAGATGAAAGCAGAGGCCTTTCATGCCATGAAGAAAGACCTAATGAGTATTGGGGTCCCTGGCCATTTGAGGGTTGCCTGATGACACCAAATGCTCTTAGCTGTTGCCTTCAAAAGATTAACTTTTTTTTTTTAATCTACCAGTGATTGTCCTTTTTTAACTGGCCTTGAAATTTGTTTCAACTTTGCCAGTCACAGTCCTGGGGATTGATACTAAATCAAGACAGGCTGACCGATGCTGATTTGGAGTTTATACAAAGCAGAAAGAGTACATAAGTTTTCCATATGATTTTTGCAGAAAAAGCATCTGACCCCGGGTATGTTAATTTATAAGTGAAATCTTGAGATTGATTGATTGATTGATGTTTGTCAATTCTTGGAAGAGAACGAAAGAGGAGAGAGAAGACTTTGCGACATGAATTTCACAGAAACTCTCCAAAATGGAGTAAAATGAGTTGTTTTAAAAAAACAAAATGCATATGTTGCTAAGCTTTCTTGGTGAGTTTAGTTTTCTGGGATAAGAGAAAAAAATTATTTGATTAGGAAAATGAACTAAGAAATTGCATTAAGTTAGCAAATGAAGTATGAACATTAAGGTAAAAAAAAAATAATGTACATCAGTGAGATGTATTTTCCTATTCATGAAATGTCCCATTTTCTTGTTTTCCCTTTGACATTTTGGAGAGTTCCAGGAGCTAAGTGGGAAGGACTGATCTTGGTAGAAGCGAGAACCTAAGTCATGCAGCTGAATTGTGCTTTTTCTTCTGCCCTGTGGCTCTGCAGGCCCTATTCTGAAACTCAGCTATTCTGTGTTTCATTTCTTTTACTAGAGGCATGAAAAACTGACACCAGATCTCTGAACTTAACACAGCAATCATGTGTCTGTCCCGTCTTTCGATAGAAGTTGTTCCAGTTGGCTAGTACAGTGGAGAGTGTAACGGTTAGCGTGTAGGCCTCAGAAGCACAAAACCCTAATTTAAATTCTGGCTCAAGCACTAGTCTCTGGATGAACTCAGGGAAAATGTTTTCAGCTACCAAATGGGAATAATAATTCCCATCTCAGGAGGCCATTAGGAGGACTAAACAGAGCTCAGTTAGGTCACTCGTGAGCTCTTCCCCAGGACCTGGCGCATGAGCTTGGCAACGGTGGTGTACTGGGTATTATTTATGTCATTTCAGATAGGAGGAAATCAGAGACTCAGTGCTTCTCTTCTAGCTATTGTAGAGAAGCAAACAGGGAAAGCTCGCTCCCATAGGCATGAAAAAGCTGAGATCCGGCCCTGGAGGTGCCCGGGAGAAGCAACATAAATGTAGTAAATACAGTCATGATAGAAATGGAGTAATCCAAACAAGAATAATTTTTTTTCCTTTGTTCCAACTTAAAATAACATGGAAAAAAAAAAAGCAAGCAGATTTCTCATGAAGATGAAGATACTCAATTTCTGAGCTCACCCTTCCTAGACCCTTCCTAAATCCACATTTATTTTCAGGCCTAATTTTGCATTATTTTCCTCAGGGAGGGCCCTCAAAATTGTATCGGCATCAGGCTGTACGGCCCAGGTCCATCCCTGCGCAAGTTGTCGCCAATTAATTTTCCTTGTATTATTCCTGCTCCTTTTCCATATGGAGCTTTCCACTAAAATTTTGAATGTGAAATTTGGAATCTGGTGTGCAAAACAAACAAAAGGAAAGTGATCGTCAAATTAATTGGGAAAATCCTCGTGCTCAAAAAACACTGAGCCCAGGCATATGTTCACTCAGAAGCATAACAATGCATCACATTTGGGTATTTCTTGCTCAATTATCAAGCACCATTTTAAATCATTTGAACTGACAAACAAAATATACACAAAAGAGTGCAGAGATGCTAAGCAAATAGCTGGGCGAATCGTAGAAACTAAAGACGTCCTTGCAACAACTCCATGTCTAAATATATGACATTACCAACTTTCTAGAAAGCCCTTCTGTGTTCTGTCATTTGTTTGTCTTCTCCAATTTTTTTTTGTGAAAAACCTCAAACCTTCGAAAAAGTGAAATAATACAATAAACGCGAGCAGCACCTCATTTCGCTAGGTTCATTGATTAACATTTGCCTTGCTCTTAAAAATGGATGTATTCCCAAAAAAAAAAAAAATGGATGTATTCCCAAAAAAAAAAAAAAAAAAAATGGATGTATTCCCTAAGAGCAGGACACTCTTCTAGCAGTCACAATACTATTATCACAACAAATGCCATATCAATTCAGTGACATCGCCAAATATCAAGTCCGTATTCAATTTTGTTCCCCAAATTTTCTTTGTGAGTTTCTTCCCAAGATTCAATCTGTGTTTCTGTGTTCCTTATATTGATCACGTATCTTTAGTCTTCTCTATTCTGTCACAGTCTCAGCACCATTTTTGTCTTCAGTATATTGAAAACACAAACAATATGTCTTACAGAGTGTCCCAGAGCCGGCTTTTGAAACTGGGTCTTCTGACTGTTTTTCTTTGTTGTGTCTGTTTGTTTCTACTCCTGATGGTAGCTACCTGAAATGTCACAGACAAGACCAGCTACATAATTTATGGGAACTGCACAAAATGAAAATGCAGAGCCTCTTTTTCGGAAAGCAGAGGAGGAAATGCTGTTTAAGACAGGAAAATAATAAGTTTTTATCTTTAAAATTATTTTATTTCTACGAAACATAATGGAGTAGCAGTAATACATCAGTAACAATATCAACTTAGAAAATGAAAAAAAAAGCCTTTGGTATTATATTTTTTATAATAAATAATAATCTTCATAAAGTCAAAACTTTATTAAGTGGTTATATGATATCTTGAGTGATCATAAAAATTTTTCTGGACGTCTTCATTTACTCATTTTATTAGATCAATCAAACTTATACTTTTAGCAACTTCATTTTCAATCAATATAATTGAAAGTAATCATTCTCAGCAAATGAAAGATAGCAAATGATGTTTGAGCATTTTTAACTCTGAGAAGGGTCTTTATGCTGATGCAAATGTTGCTATAGTTAAGGGCATTTTATAGGCTATGACAACATTGGGAGAAATTTTTGATAAGTTATTTTGAAATATAAATTTTAGTCCATTGAGGTAATGGTTCTTGAGAAACAATTTTTCTAAAAAGATTTAACTCTTCGTAGAAATCAGTTTTGTGTAAGTTTGAATTTAATCATAAGTGTAAATTCACGCAACAGCATTTTAGTGTTTCCTCTGACATTTTACGTAGCTTGGGGAGGTCGTACAAGCAACGGAAAGCAGCTTCACGATTTGTATGTAATTCAAATGCCTATTTATGCATCATATCACTGCATCTTCAATTACAAGGAAACATTAATCTGAGAATTGTTTCCTTTGGTAAATCCAAAGCTTCATAGGAAAATAGTATTCTTTTTTATTGAATGTGATAACTTTTCAATTTAATTTCGGTTTCTGAGCCTGTGGGTATTTGCTCTGCAATGGTGCAGCAATTTTCAAATCCAGAGAGTCTAAACTCCTTTAAGAATAACTCCCTGAGGGTCGCCTGGGTGGCTCAGTGGGTTAAGCCTCTGCCTTTGGCTCAGGTCGTGATCTCAGGGTCCTGGGATCGAGCCCCACATCGGGCTCTCTGCTTGGCAGGGAGCCTGCTTCCCCCCCCTCTCTGCCTGCCTCTCTGCCTACTTGTGATCTCTCTCCTCTCTGTCAAATAAAATAAAATAAAATAAATTAAAGCAAAAAAAAAGAATGACTCCTTGATACACTTTATTGCAATGTCCATACATATGCTATTATTTTGTAGTAATTTACTGACAAAGTTTGCTGAGTGCACACCGGTAGCTCCTGTGCTGGCTATATAGAATCAAGATGGCTGTTTATGCATTCTGTTGCTTCCTTGGGGACCCATGGTGCCCTGACTGCCCCAGGCATGCACATGTGCACTGGGCAGCCAAACCAAGTACTCAGCATGCGTGCTGCCTGCTACCCTTCTCAGCCCATTAGCCTGCATCCATGCATGCTGCCAACTGGTGGATTTCCTCTGCTCACACACATATTCAATTGTGCCATCACACTTCACTTATAAAAAACATGGATTCAAAGATAAAATGATTAAGAATCTCAGGACAGAAGAGCAAAGCCTTAAATCAAGCTCCAGCCTCTCCTGAGAGTAGGACCACGTGACTGCTTCAGTCGCACACCATGAGGCGTGGACAAGAAATTGTCCCCTAAAAAGCCAGGGGTAAGGGAGTCCGCGTACACACTTTATTTCCACAATAGGGTCGGTGGCAAACTAGAACATCAAAGCCCAGTGGGAAGATGCCTGCTTCCTGGAAAATCCTACAGGTTGCTGCCACAGGGCAGAGGTCCTCAGGCATGGTGTGGACAGAATGACTGAAGAGTAACTAATGTCCCAGAGTTTCTGACTGAGTAGGTCTGGGAGGGCCCATGAACTGGCATTTCTAACAAGTTTCCAGGTGCTTCTGGTGCTCTTGCGGAAGCAGGAAGAGCTCTGTGAGAGCCAGTGCCATAGGATCCTGCAGGGCCAGTTGGTTAGATATTCCATTTTTTGTAAGAGAAAGCAAAAATCCAGATTTTATGTGAAATATTCCAATTTTTATTAAAAAAATATTTACTTGAAAGTTCTCGAACATCCAACAAAACATTTATAGGTTGAATCTGACATTAAGACCTGTGTTCTTGGTTCATAACTCTCCCACTAGGAAATTAGGCTAAATTAGACGGAACTAGCACTCAAAACCTTAATGTTTTTAAAAGTAGTAGTACATTGAGTCAGGGATACTATTCTCAAAAAGACATAACCCGTGGAAGTAGAACCGCATTATATATTCTTTTGGATAAAACTGCCATGATTTTCCCTCAGACTCTTAAAACACACACACACACACACACACACACACACACACACACACACACACACACAGAGTATGATGAGTAAATGCGTGGATACCTTCAGACTTACCTTATCAAATTAAAAGGAAAACACACCTCACAAATTAGGGAATGAATATCCCGCTGTGGGTAGGAGTTACAAGGCAAAATGGAGATATATCGTCTTGGACTCATTTTTATCTGAAATGTGAAGTGCCAAGCATCAAGCCATTCTCTGTCCCACACCTTTAACCTTCCTTTCCTTCCAATCCCCAAACTTCCCTTTATCATAAATACTGTACATTTGGCTTCACAAATCCAATATTCAACAGTTAGAATTGAGAGAAAAGAATGAAGGCATCTTTCTCTTACAGTGAAAAACTACAGCTCAATTCATTTCACTTAGTGGCAATTAAAACACATTTGTGAATTTATAAATATTTTTGTAGCATGGTTCTGCAAGTGTTTCTAATTTGAGCCATGACAGGTGTTTGTTGTTTGAAATAGTGATCCTGGGGTCTTTCACTGAGGATTCAAAATATGTCACTGTGGAGGAACGAAATTGAGTGCCAGCTAAATTTTCCTCAAAAACAAGTTGTGATGTGCTTTGCTTAGTTAACTTCGTTGACATGTGTCAGACTAGCATGTGAAGGGCCTACTATATGCCAGGTGCTGCCTCACCTCCTGGCATGTAATTTCAGAACAATTTTGAGACTTAGATCCTGGTAGCCCCATGTTAGGGATGAGAAAGCTGAGCTCAGAGAGAAGCGGCTCAGTCAAGACCATATTGTCAAGATGTGGCAGAGATGGCATTCAAACACAAAGCCTGAATCTTCCCCGGGGGGGAGTGGTCGCTGGCAATGGCCTTTGTCTCGGCCAACCACAGCTCCGCTGAACACCTGCAGGAGCGGTCCCACTAGAGAAAGGCCAGTCTTACATGCAGCTTAGGGGAGGAGGGACGGTGGGCTTTGAGTGGAAAGTGTCCCAATGCGTTTTCAGGGGGCAACTGAAAAATTAAATCCTAGACTCTAAAGTCGGAATGTTTGCATTCAAATCCTATCTCTGTAACCTAATTTATGACCTTTGGCAAGTTGCCTGCCGGCCAAAATCCTCATTTTCCCGCTGCCCCCCCCCCCCTTAGTAAAATGAGGATGATAACAGAACCTACTCCTTGGAATTGCATTAAGGATACATGTAGATGAGTAGTACTCAGCACCTCGAAAGCATAGTACTCGGCACAACGTGAACATTCAATGAGTCTTGGGCATTGTTGCTTGATTTAAGGGGATCCTTGGGAACGCTCCCACTCCCAAATATCTTATCTGCCCAGGAGTCATATCTGGAACGCCGGCAGGAAAAATGCAGTCTTAGAGGTCACTAACTCCTCCTCCTAGTTCAACAATCAGTTCAGGTGTTTGTTTTTATCTCCCAGGAAACTTCCCCCAATGTTCCATACACATTTGCCAAGCATTCTTCTCATAAGAGTATACACCATATGAAATGGTATTATACTGTGTTATGATGTATACTGTATTTATTTGACTTTTGGCCTCCTAGATTGTGTGCTCTCTGAGGGCAGAATGTCCTTCTATCTTCCCCACTTTGGGTGTACCTGTGAGTGCCAGCTCTTGCTCTCATCTGCTCGCATAGGCACCTACCTTTGCAAAACATTTATGCTTGTGAAGCATTGCTGTACATCAATAGCAGTGTCAGTCTGTCTGGCAGGTCCCATGGCCCTACTAATGTCTGTGGACCTACCTGGCCCTCCCTGTGGTACCACTTCCTCGGTCCACCACAGTCACCCCCTGCCAAGCTCTGCTAGAATCCCCTGAGCAGCAAAATTGAGCAGTGGTCTATGGACAAATGGGGATCTTCCTCTGTCTGTCTGGATTTTGCCGTGTTCTAAAATTTCCCAAAATAGAAGTGAAGTAGGAAAGGTGGGGAAAATGGCAGGGTTCCCCCTTAGGAGAAGACAGTACAGGATGCACTGCCTGTAGAGAATTGAAAACAAAACCATCTAAGAGTCAACCTGCTTTTTAGTATTGTTGCGCACTGGCTGTCCTAACAATGGTAAACTACTCCTCCCTTTGGTTTAGCTAAGTTCTAAACAACTGGCGTGGTTGTGTTGAGTTTTAATAATAGTAATAGCAAAACAACAATGGCAATAACGTAGACTTCGAATCAGCAAGTTTAGGCACTTATCTTTTAATAAACATGGTATTCCACATGAGAGTTAACTCAGAGAACTCCCAATCATACTGTCACCCTCCAGATACACAAACTCAGCTACATAATTTCATCTGAAGAGTAAAGAATCATTTGAAATCAATCCAGCTCACTTTGGGTGCAATATGTGTCTTCAATTTCCTAAATGCTACATATTTCTGTATTTAAAGACCAAGTTCAAATTCATGACAACATGGGGTTTGGAAAAATGAAGAGATAGGACTAGAGTGGCTTCAGCTCGGTCATTCTATCTGATCACTTGGACTTTTTGTGTGTGAAATTTATAAACAATGAGATACAGTGCAAATAGCAAGCTTTGCTTGGTAGGTGCAAATTTCAGTTCATATATTAAATAATTTCTTGAACTTTAGTACTATCAAGGTGAACTTTCTTTTTCAACTGTTTGCCAATTAAAGAATGAACTGAGAAAATATTGAGTATTATTATCACATAATTATTGCAGAAGAGAATTTTGTGGAATTGGGGAGAATTAATAAGTGATCTGTTCCAGATGTCAAATATGTTAAGAATGCCATAAAAAGTTGAGCTGCCCAGGCCATAATATCTTACAAAAGAAGATCTTTCAGATATTATTGAAAGCAAGAAATCCACATTACAGGGACGCGTGAGTGGCTCAGTAGATTAAGTGTCTGCTTTTGGCTCAGGTCATGATCCCAGGGTACATGATCTCAGGCTCCTTGTTCAGCAGGGAGACTGATTCTCCCTCTGCCTGCTCTGTCTGCTGTCCCCCCCGCTTGTGTTCTCTCTCTCTCTCTCTCTCTGAAAAATAAATAAAACATTAAAAAAAAAGAAACCCACATTACAGAATATATATATATGCATATATATGTATACATAGAGAGAGAGAGATCCACGTTACTGAGGATACAAATCACTGAAATGTATCATATAAGATATCTTATATCTTGTATCTTATATCTTATGATATCTACCAAAATCCAGATCAGATGCAACAAAGTCTAATCTGGAGACAGATGTCGAAACCTTTGTTTCTAGGTGAAATTGGTCCTGCTTCTGATCTTCCTCTACTCCCAAGGTTTCTGGGGCTTTTTTTGCAAAGACTCCTGAGGAGCCTGCCCCGCCGGTTCACCCACATACTCAGTTATGCGGGCACACAGCCATTCATGCAGGTAAGGCAAGGCTCAGACTGGAACCCCTCCACCTTTGTAACCAGGTTACGTATAGAGCCCAGAGCGAGCAGGTGTACAGAAAATGTTGAATGAATAAATGAAAGAATGCAGTGTATGAAATTAAACCACATCATCATGATGCCATTTAATCAGAGCTGTTTTTCCTCTTGGCGGGACAAGGAAAAGGAAAGGAGGACAGGGGAGTGTCAGGGAGGTAGTTGGAGGGTCAAGGCTAATGCTAGGCACCGGGGGAGTTGAGGCTCACTTCTCAGCCCGGCCAGACTGGAGCCCGAGTGGGCTCATGTTTCAAGAGCTGCTCTACCGAGTGCTGGAGTTGAGCAACAAGGAGAGTCCCTTTATTGTTGCTTTTCTGTTTCCATAGCACTTTAGGTTTCATGCTTTACAACCATTAATTATTTATTCCGCAAGGCACTCCAGAGAGATTAGAGACTAGGAAACACGCAGAGTAAGATCGAGTGCCTTGCCAGGCCTACAGAGCACTTCAATGAGAGTGAGGAAGACTGCCTCATGGTTTCTATGCCTCTGTTCAGGTCCCCACGGCCCTTCCACCAGCTTTTACTGTCAGAGGTGAAAAAGCAGAGTCTGGCCTCCGGAAGCCATTCAAAAAGTTGAATCCACTTACTTTTGTTTCATCATAATTGAAGACTTTCAGGAAAATGACTTTAGCTTTCGTAAACCATTTAAAAAGAAACTAATTAAGAGGAAAAACAAACAGTTATGTATAAACTATTGAGCCTTGACTCGATTTTCCATTCCTTATCAAGGAATGACCAGGGGTGAAGCGAGATTTTATTGATCCTACTATTTTGAACCCTAAGGATATTTGGTATTTTGATCTATCAACAGGGCAGGCAGTTAGTACTCAGCAAATAATAATTTCAGCAAGACTTCTGGAGTTCTGCAAAGACCTCTAACCGTGGTGCCCTGTGGCACCACCGGCTGCCTCCAGAATGTCTCCTGTAGCCCCTGCATTGCTGTCGGGGGGATTCAGGAAGTCCCATGAAGCTCCATATGCTCCTGGTAGAATGGCCTCTCCTGCAGCCACACCACCACCCACCTCACCCCTACAAACTGACCAAAAACAAATCTGAGGAACTATAAGAGTTGACTGTAAGAGTTTATTAATCACTTTCACGGAAAACACTGTCACCGCTAATCTGATCATGCTTTCAATCTCTGCTTACCTCAGCCACTTCCAGGAGTTTAGGGCTTCCCATCATCACGTGGGTTTTTACATGTAACTTCCGAATCCGATGTGGACTCCTACCACTTCTCTGCTTTCCACTCTTACATCTGGAATTTAGAGTCTATTATGAGCTAAATTCCCCTTAATCACATTTTCTCTGAGGGTGGTGGGTTCTTTCTCTCTCCTCGTCTAAGTGGAATCTAGCTATTGTCTGACAACACTACTTCCCCAAGAGCCCTCACCAGCAATGACAATGTTTCTCCATGCCTCCCTAGTACCCTAGGGCCTGGACATGCAGTGTTATCATCCCTGTTCCTCTTGGCTGTTTCCACATAATTTCTCATCTCTTCTTCCTCGGACACACAATCTTCTTTGAACCACATCAATCAGGCACCACCATCAACTACCCCTCCTTGTTTTACTCATCTAACAGTATTCAATTAGACCTCCATGTTTATTGAAAATATTAACACCCAGCTCACTGCCTTTCTTGCCAAAATTAATCCTGTCCTCATCACCAGTCTTGGCAGCTTCAACATCTAACAAAATAATCCATCCATCACTCTAGCCTCTCATTGCCAACAGTCTTTCCTTCAGTTCACCTTAGCCATCAAGTCTCATGATCTTTTTTTTTTTAAAGATTTTATTTATTTATTTGAGAGACAGTGAGAGAGAGCATGAGAGGGAAGAAGGTAAGAGGGAGAAGCAGACTCCCCGTGAAGCTGGGAGCCCGATGTGGGACTCGATCCCAAGACTCTGGGATCATGACCTGAGCCGAAGGTAGTTGCTTAACCAACTGAGCCACCCAGGCGCCCTGAAGTCTCATGATCTTAATGACCTAGATCTCATAATCGCCATATCCATAACTATATTACCTCCACTATCTTGATTGTTCTCTCTGACCATCAACTCTGTCTCTCTAACTCACATATTCTGACAACCCCCTACCTATTCCAATAATTCTTTGATCTTCATTGGGACTTCTGATCTATTGACTTTAACACACCTATCAGTCCCCCTAGCAGGATTATATTCTTTTTTATTCAACTTAGATTCTGTGGATCACAAAGTTTCTCTGGATCACAGAGAGAAGCTGGGTATTTCTGCCTCAGAGTCTCTCATGAAGCTGTAGTCAAGATGTCAGCCCAGACTATGATCATCAGAAGGCTTGACTGGGGCTATAGGGTCTGCTTCCAAGTTGGGTCAATCACAAGACTCTTTGGTTCCTCACCATGTGAATCTCTCCGTGGCATTATTTTTTTTTTAAGATTTTATTTATTTACTTGACAGGGAGAGAGATCACAAGTAGGGAGAGAGCCAGGCAAAAAGAGAAGGGGAAGCAGGCTCCCTGCCCAGCAGAGAGCCCAATGCAGGGCTCAATCCTAGGACCCTGAGATCATGACCTGAGCCAAAGGCAGAGGTTTTAACCCACTGAGCCACCCAGGTGCCCCTCCATGGCACTATTTGAGTGTCTTCACCACAGGGCAACTGACTTCATCCAAAGCAAAGAATCTAAGAGTGAGAGGAAGAAGGAAGCCACAACACCTTTTATGACCTAGTTTTAGAAGTCATACATCACTACTTCTACCATATTCTGTTAGAAGGCAAGCCACTAAGTCCAGTGGACACTAAAAGGGAGGAAAATTATACTCTACCTTTTGAAGGGAGAAGTATCGAAGAGTTTGTATACAAATTTTAGAACAATTGTACCATTTCACAGATGAGGTAATTGATGTGCATGGACAAATAACTTGCCTGTGATCACACAGTCTCAAACATGAAAAGATTCTATTTCTCACTCATGTAAAGTCTTGATCAATGGGTTCTTCTCCAAGTGGTAGCTCCAAGATCTAGTACCCTTCCATTTTACAGCTCCACCATCTTCCACATATGGCTTCCAACGTTAACATTTTTGTCTTCATCAAGCCCTGGAAGGTGAAAGAATATGAAAAATCAAACTCAAGAGGTTTTTATTGGTCAGTCCTTAGAGTGACATAACATCATTTGTGCTCCTATTCTATTAGTGAGAATTCAGTCACATGGCCACAACTACCAGCAAGGAACCTGTGAACTCTAATCTGTAGAAGAGGAAATGGAGTTAGTTAAGAAGTTAGAAGTCTCTGCCACACACAAATCCCATGCTCACACTTGTATGCACTGTGATGTGACAATGTGCATATGGCTGTTATAGCAGGGTAGTAGGTGACAGAGAAGGTAAGATCATGAACCGCTATAACAAATAGAAAGTTTGTGTCTTTTTAGTATAAAATGGCAAAACTACATTGTATACTTTTGAATTGTCTGGATTTTTGTTTTGTTTTGGTTTTTTGTTTTGTGTTTTTCGTGGTTTGTTTTTTAGAGAGAGGGAGGCAGGAAGGGGCAGGGAAAGAGAGTCTTAATCCGGCTTCATGCCCAATGCAGAGCCTGACACAGAGCTTGATATCACAACCCTGAGATCATAACCTGAGCTGAAATCAAGAGTTGATGCTTAACTGACTGACCCACTCAAATGCCCCAATAGTTTCCATTTTTAAAATTGTTCAATTGTTTGTTGACTGAAACCACCAGTGCATCCACATATCCATTCCATTACATGTCTAAAAATAAGCTTTCTAGGCTTTCCTATATATAAACATGTAGTTTCAGGCCAGATATGTTCTTTTCATCTGCACAGTATGGATATGACTTATTTGGGGCTCTATTTTAGAATTATCTGGAAAACGCATCCAATCGCCCACTTTATCCATGGAACACAATCTTCGAAAGCAATGAACACAAATTAATCTGTACCAATTATCCTGCCTTTTCAAGAGTTAAGCACCCCTGAAACTCTCCCACAGGTATTTTTTTTAGATTCCCCAAGGGTAATAGCATCTCATGCATGCTCAGCAACTAGGACACTCCTGTTTCACTGCTCCAATATCTTACCAAGGCACTTGGCTCCTGGCTTTAGACAGGGAGGCCCCAAGAGAAATACTGCTTCACCATGCTCATCAGTTTTCCACTGATGGCCACTCTAAATGGTAAGAGTACCAAAGGTACAGAGGGTCTATGACACTGTTTGGACCCTGACACTCATAAGTATTTCATGAGCACATGTCCTTTACTTTCTGGCCTTATGACTTTTGGTAGATGACAATATTGTTCAGGAAATATGTCCTCACTTCTCCCTCCCTCATGACAAGAGAATGTGCCCCCATCCACTGATGTTTGCCTTAGCCCTGTGACTTCCTTTGACTTCATAGTGGATGGAATGTACTTCCCTTGGTCTTGATCTTGAGCTCAGCCATGTAACTTGTTTTTTGCCAATAGGACATTAGTGTATATGACACATACAGAAGCTTGAAATGTGACTGGCATTTTAGGGTGGCGTGTATGCAGATTTTATGTGGCCAAGAGCCAACTTAATATCCTCTTCCATGATCTAAAAGACCCTCAGTCTAAGTCAGGGGGGTCAATATCAATTCATGCATTCCAGTGTTTTTCCACCCATTCTGTCCCCTTCAGACATCCCAGAACCAAACTAATCAAAATGAAAGAAGGACCTAAACCCAGTCTGGGAATCAACTCAGATATCTTGATAGATTTGACTAACACTTACCTGTCATCTTCTTCATGAATTTGCTTGTAGGATTGTTTTAAAATCACATTTGGAAATAAAACTTCAGAACAACTTTTCACTATCACCTTAAAAAAAACAAGCTTAACATTTCCTATAGAGAGAAGTTTACTAGATTTTTTTTTCAGTTTAATTAGGCTCTCATGCATCATAGGTCTTTCATATACATGACCTCACCCTGCAGGGTTAGTGGTATCTTTGCTGGCAAATATTTTACAAGGAGGTTATTTGTTTCAGAAATACACATTTAATTTAGATGAATTTTAATAGCCACAGTGCTTGATTCTGATGAAAATGTTTACGAGCAGCATTTCTGCTCTGGAAACATTTGTTTCTATTATTTTGACAGAAACAAAATTTGGTTGGTTGTTGTTTGGGATGTGAATGGTTTTGTAAGCATTTCAGTTTGATGCCCAGGCAGGCAGTCACAATAATTCTTCTCCAAATAAATGAGAACCACTGTTTTTGTATTCATTACTTCAATAAGAGAAGTTTAACCAGTGAAAGGATTTGCAAAACACTGCATCACAAAAAGCCTAAAGTGAATCCCAACAAAAGTTAGCACACTGTAAATATTTTGCAAAGGTTTGAACAATCTTTTCTTTCAATAAATCGTTGTCCGCACAGTAAAGGAATGAAAAGTTGAAAGAAGAAAATGTATTGTCTCTCTTAGAGTTGCAAAAAGCAAATATTACTGTATTCTGCAGAACTTTATTGTGCACCTTATGAGTTATACATAAGGTGGAAGAGTGGAGTAAATTTCATGCCAACATATTAAGTGACATAGAAGTGACTTCTGTAATTAAATCATTTTTTAATCACCAAAATTGAAAATAAGAGAAAACAACTTCTGAAGAAGTCCAGGGTCAATCAGCTAAATAAACTGAAGTCATTCAGTCAACTAGCATTGATTGGATCTTAGCAAGATGAAATTGACTTTGCTCCAACTCCACCCACTTCACAAACTAATTAAAAAAGCACATCAGCAACATCTTCAATCAGCTAAGCAAGATAAGTGGGCTTCAAAGCAATCAACTCCAAAATTCTGTCAAGAATAGCAATAGATCCTCAAAGAACCTCCGAGAGATTTCTGAAAGTTACTCACGTCAATCAGAACAAAAAGTCAAAACCACGTGCTTCCGATCTTGGGGCATGGGGTGGGGGGGACATTTTTGGACAAGGTGGCTGATATATAAAAGAGAAAATCACACACCAGCAGGGCATATGTTTGTATCCAAGATCTCCCTCAACTGCAGCCCTCCTAAATTTCCATCAAGCAAGAGTAATAACAATGCTTGGATCAGAAGGGCTTGCAGGGTCATTGGGTAAATCATTTAAAATGTCTAGAAATGTACAAGCTTCTGTAGTCTTTAAATGGAATAGAGGATTATTAGATTACCTTTTGCGAGGAACACTGGCATGGATCAGTGAAAGACCTTGCATTGTGAGTGTCCCGTTCTTTCTACCATCCAAAGCACCACAGAACATTTCGTTCATTTCAGAATAGAGGACAGAATAAAAGAAGCACTTTGAGTTCACTTAATGGCACAAGCAATGTTTTTTCTTCTTTCTATGTGTTTCCGTTCTCAAAGTACCAGAAATCTAATTTCTTAATAAAAGATATGTAATGATTCAAAGCTGTGTTCTGTTGACAATCCTAAGTAAAAGATTCAGGAAAAATCTGAAAATTGAAATTTCTTTCCTTTAACTCTTGGATCCAAAAGAAGGGAAAAAGGAAGGAGGGAATAAAAAGAAATAAAAGACATAGGAGAATGATATAGGAGACATGTCTAGTATGGTGTTAAGTTTTCTGGTCAACTTTATTGATCCTTTATGGTAATCCTTTCTTTTCTCTCTGTCTTGCTCTCTTTCTATCCTTAGTATCTTTTGATTGTTTGTTTGTTTGTTTTTTAGGGCCCAGATCTGTATTCAGAATTTTTATTGCTTTATATAAGTGAAAATATTTTTTTTAAGATTTTATTTATTTACTTGACAGAGAGAAAGAGATCACAAGCAGGCAGAGAGGCAGGCAGAGAGAAAGGGGGAAGCAGGCTCCCCGCTGAGCAGAGAGCCTGATGGGGGGCTTGATCCCAGGACCTGAGAGCATGACCTGAGCCAAAGGCAGAGGCCTTAGTGCACTGAGCCACCCAGGCGCCCCGTAAGTGAAAACATTTTTAAACCTTTCAAAAAATAAATTTCTATAAAATACATGGATTCAGTGTTTGTGGGGCTGCACAGGGGATAATTGGGAGCGCTAGGATAATGGGGACCACTCAGGGTGCTTCGGAACACAAACTTTGCACCAAGTAGCATGAAAATACTTACATATCATAACAGCTGCTACCGCAGGACTAGGACATACCTACTAAAATCAGGGCTGCCCTTCTTTTCTGTGACTGCATATAAACATTCTTGCATTCAGAAGTTCATAGCTAGGAACCAAGAAATTTAAAGCATACGTTGAATTTTAGAGCTGAAAGACAATAGAGATTAGGAAGCCCGAGTCCTGGTTTTAGAACAAGAAGTCATGAGTGATATATTCCCACTTACAAAGCTCTTTTAGCAGAGTTCAAGCTAGATCTAGTATCTTCTAAACTGTACGGTATTATTTTCCAATGACATCAAGCCAAGAGTACCTTTTACACTAAGTAGATTTCCTATCACATTGGTGTATAGCTGGGGGAAAATCAATTTCAGGTCATCGACCAGAGAGTTAAAAGTCTTACTTAAGATGTGAAATGTTACTGCTTCTCATGAAAACACAAGTTTCCCCCACATCCCACTCCTCCGTCAAATATTTGGACAGATAACAGCAATAATGGGCAACTTACAGCAAAAGGACTGCTGAAATGAAGGGAAAGCAATACTTTACCAAGTCCGCTTTGTGGAAATGCTACAGGAAGTCAACTAGTGAACCATATTCCTCTCCAGCTCTTCTTCATCCTTCAAGAAGCCTGATGGCGTCGTAGGAAGAGCATTGTCTTCGGAGGCAGATGGATCTGATCTCTTTCCAGCCAAGTCCTGGCAAATAGCCTTCTTAAAGACTTCTGAGTGTTTCCCAGCATTCCTGCCTCCCATATAGACTGGAACAAATCTGTCAGGTTCCTCTTGGTTCTTCTTCTATCCTGCTGACAATCCTGACAGCATGCCTCTTCTGGGTAGCTATTTTTCATTACAAGCCCTTACTCCCTTCTCCCTGGTCTTAACTGTGAGCTTACTGCTCAACCCAATTCTCCACATCACAGTTCAGAATGGATTAGGAAAGATGGGTTTACCCCAGTTTAATTGAAGTTTAGGGTTATAGGGAATAACTCAAAACTGCTAACATCCCACATACCCGGGTTCCTTTAAATGTCCTTATTAGGTCAACACCCTGCCTATCTCTAGCCTGTTTCTTTGTGCAGGGACCCGATAATTCTCACCACTGGAAGTACTCTGAACACTCCCATGACTCAAATTTACTTCACCATCTGAGGCCTTGCAGAAGAAAATATCCTCTCTACTAGTCCAAAGGCAAGATCTGTTCGGCCCTGAGCTTCCTCCTTTCAGGATGACTGACAATGATTAACCTTCCATTCAAGGCAAAATTGCCACCTGTTGCATGTGACCTGCCATCATGGCTCAGACATGACATTCACCAAAGTCAACCGGATATTTTCCAAAGTCTGGCATATTCAATCTTAACACCACATATAGGACAAGAGTTACTCAGTCCAAGTTGCTAAGACCAACCCAGTTTTTTTTTTTCTCTACCATAAGTATAAATTAAAATATAAAGAGATGACAATTTTTACACCATTCCTATCATGGTCTGGTCTCACAATCTGATTTCCTATGAGCAAGTTTCAATGGTGTGCTCGTGTACACACAGGATCTAATAAAAGGGGAAAGAATGGGAGGGATCCAAAGACAAATCATAGCCAATCCCAAAACAAGAAACGCCTTAGAAACCTGTAATTGATAAGGTTTCAGCTTGAAAAAAAAAACGTTTTGCCTCCAGTCCCCATGGGGATATATAGTAATATTTGTGGCTGTTGTTAATCATAACTGGATTCATAGGATGCCAAACTAGTTTGAAATACCCAAACCAAAGTAAATGGAAGTCAGATTCTAAATGTTAGGTGATAGTTCTTAGGAAAAAATAAAGCAAAATATGGCCTTTATGGACATGAAGGTAAAGAGGTACCATGTCTTAACTATTACCATACACCTGGCTATTTACCAACTATTTACTTTTACACAGCATCCTTAAATGTGAGATACCATTCCCATTTTACATATGAGGAGAGCATGCAATTTGCCTAAGAAGACCCAGGCAGTGAATCGTAGGACTAGAACTCATATCCCATCTATTTGATAAAAAAGTCAAGGATCTTCCTAATATCCCTCAACACACTCATCCACTTGCCTGATACCTGGGCAGACAACACATAGTAATAATGATGGTGATAACAAAGATGATAAAAATGAAGAAGGGAGAAATCAAGGAGTTTTGATGGCTTTACAGTGATTCACATATTTAGTATAAGGATATGTACTAAGGGTAATGACAGAGTATTTCTTCTTTCCTCGAATTTCAGCGCAGTAAAACAAATCATGAGGATTTGCTTATTCATCCATTAAGTAATTCAGCCGGCATTGGCTGGGAACCTATAATATGGCAGTCATGTCTGTAGCTGTGAAAATGTAGACAAGAAAAATGAAAGATTCCTAAGATTTCTAAATGCTGTTGATCTTAGAGTCTAGGGGACTCTAAGAAACTGACAAGAAAATTGATAAAGTATTCTGCATTGCTAGAAGCAATCCAGACAACGTAGGCACAGGGTGATGCGAGAAGGGACTTAGTGACTCAGACTACGAGGATAAGGAACTCCATAAGGCACTGACTCAGGATCCTGAAAAACAAGTAGGCATTAACTAGGTGCACATGGTATATAAGAAGAGGAAACAGCATAGATGAGGCATGGAAAGGCTGGTATATTTGGAAAATTGTAAACAGGTCTCTTTGAAACTTGGGTAAGTGACTCTTGTACTCTAAGGTTTGATCTCTACACGTGTGTGTTAGCGATAGAGTATCTTCTTCGTAGAAGCGGATGGTTCCTTCATGCTAAGCAGATTCACATTTAGAAGAGTTCTTGGTCCTTGGCAAAGGTTTCATTAATGTTAGGATTTGTTATGGAGAACTTTGCAGACCATGGTGGATATGATTTTGGTTAATAGTCACAGAAGTCATCTGGGTCAAACTGACTTAAACAATGAAGGAGATTTCTGGGCTTCTGATATGAAAAGTGCCAAAGTAAACCAAACTTAAGGCATGATTCAGTCAGAGGCACAGCTAGTGCAAAGCTAGGAAATATTTCCGACACAGCTCTGGGGGGAGCGGGAGGAGGAGGAAGAGGGAAGAGAGAGGAGAAAAAGCAGCAGCAGCCTTGACTTTCAGTGTTTGCACATGTCCATGGTGGAAGTACTCCCAACTGTGGCCAATTACCAGCTCCCAACTTGATGTTAACCAGCCCACAAGCATCCTACCACCTTAACTAGCAGCTCTCGAGAGCTGGTTGGTACACACAGGCTTCAGTACACCGTTGGGTCTGGCTCTGTTTCTTCAAGATTCTCTTCATCTATGTGTGTGTCACCTTCGCCCTGAGCCTAACTTTTCTCATGATCCCAAAATGACTGCCAGAAGGAACGGCTCCTTTTGTTCATGTGGGGCGTGGGGCAGAGTTCAAGAAAGATTGCTTCCCACACTATGGAGAAGAAGTCTCAAGTTTCACTCTGATTAGACCTCCTTTGCGGCAGTTATTGGTGCAGAG
Organism: Procyon lotor; assembly: GCA_028646535.1. Classification (NCBI taxonomy): domain Eukaryota; kingdom Metazoa; phylum Chordata; class Mammalia; order Carnivora; family Procyonidae; genus Procyon; species Procyon lotor. The sequence continues at coordinate 12,197,418 of CM053605.1, read as the reverse complement.
GTTTACTCTGGTTTGGACCCACTGGTATAACTCCAGACTGGGACAGGTTAGTCCCATCTAAGTGACGTAAAGAGAGGACATAGATCCTCTATCTGTGAGGTGCTATTAGGAAGAGCACCAAGGGGGAGTGAATGCTGTGTGGGCAACCAGGAAGAAGCCCAAGACATAGCCCAGGGAGCTTACACCTTATTGAGAGGATGATGCAGAGATCCTGGGGAGGCAAATCATTGGGGAAAATTAGTCTTTTAACATCAGATGCCAATTCTTATTTAATCAGCTAGCTCTGCTTTTACTATCATGTCAGATTACATCAGGGAAAAATGTGTATTATGTTAGCTCAAGTTTTAACTTCATATATTTTATAAACAGTCAGGACCTAACTTCTAAAGAGGCAATTTACAAGGATCTTCTCGTTTTACAAAGGAGAATTTGTTTTGATTCTCTACGTTCCTGACCATTTTGAGGAGGGAAAAAAAGATGAACTCAATTAAAACCTTAACCGAATGGTAAATGATGTGGTGATACTATTATGTCACCCAAGAGATAATGCATAAGCAAGAACAACCTACAGGGCAATTAGCACCCAGAGAGACTCTAATATTTCAATAAGTCACAGAAATAAATTCTGAGCAATTTAAAGACAAAGAACTCTGTTAATTGTAATGTTCTCTTGCCCATATAAAAAACTTGTTGTGCACGCGTGGCTTTTTGCCTTTTCCTATCAAGTCTTTCTTGAACTTCCTTGCAACTTTTCAGCCCTGTGCATTTGCCTCTGGCTGATTTTAAATTATGCTAATTGGAAGAGGGAAAAATGCTGGTAATGGAATAAAATGGAATGCCATTTCTTATAGCATCTGGTGCAATCTGAGCCATTTAAAAGTGCATCTTATGCAATAGAGCTCTGAATAAGCAATGCAAGTCTGATTACAAACAACATGGGTCTCATTAGAATCCGTCAATCTGATTGCTAGGTAGTGATACACTGCAGATTACTAGGCCATAATTGCCTCTTACATATTATGTGTATAATATATAGTTTCTCTGGTGTATGTTTAAGCCACGTTCTCTCATGGCTATCTTTTCCAGTTCTACACAAAGCAATGTCTATGTTCTACTAAGTTGATTTTAACTGGGTCCTTAGGTCCTAATTCTATTTTCTTCTAAGTATTCATCAAGTTTTCTACAACAGTGCTGTAAACAAAGAATTATGTTCAGGGCAATTGCCAGAAACAAGATATGTCGGGGGTCTATTACCCATTCAACTGGGAACAGTCAAAGGCTCAAGGCACTTCCTCCGAAGGAAAGGGTAAGATGACGGAGGCCGAAGCCCACAATATAGCTACGAGTCTTAATTAGGTTGTTGATTTAAGTGTGTCGTGCATTTTTGCATTGTCAAAATCTATTGAGTTCTTTACAAGGACTAGAAGAATTCAGACATCTTAGCTCTCGTCATGACTTTGGCTTGCACGGTTCAGTTCGTGAATTAAAACCTGCTCTATGGGATCTGATATCAGGACTTGATATTCATACTTTTGAGGAGCATAATCTCTCCCACCCATCCTTTCCACCTCACATGTTCCATCCCCAAACAGTACTGCAGCCACTAGGCCAAGCTGGAGAAAAGGCAAATCTCCACGCAGCCAGAAAGTTGATTAAGTACTTGGAATATGCCTGGGGTTGTGAAGGTAGAATGCCTCGTGGGTGGTGGATCAGGATACTTAAGCACTGGACAACAGTTGTGTGCCTATCTCCTTCAGTTTCCTCATGTGAAACTCCAAAGGTTAGACTGAGAGTTTTCGTTCCATGGAGATGTGAACAGGCTTTCATTTTCAAATGTCTTTGGACAATGGTAGGTTAAATTGGCAAAACTGGTTTCTTTACTGCAGGACTTCTAAGAGCTTTTAATATACCAATGTCCTGTATGAATTTCCAAAAGGGGGCCATGATGAAAGAATGCATCATGGTTTTTTCATCTTATTTGGCTGTAGAACCCTTTTTGCCTCAACCTACTATCTGCTGAATAATATTTATTAACATCTGATCAATCTAATGTTTTATCAAAATATATATTTTCTCTTGTGCTACATTTGGGTAGTTAACACTCATTCACACGGCCTAACTGACTCCTGTAGACGTCTGTGTTTGCTGCTCCTGCTCTCTAGTTCGGACCCACTAGTATAACTCCAAATGCAGATAGGTCATTTCCACCCAAATGAATTGATTACACTGAATTCTTGCAAGATCTGACAAAGTAGGGAATTCTTACTTTCACTTTAAAGGTGAGTAAACCTTGTTGCAGGGAGGCTAAGTGATTTGTCCAAGGTCACATAGGTGGTGAGTAGCCAAGGCAGAGCTCACTTTAAATCTGTGTACTTTCTTATTACGTGATCCTCAGACTCCACTTCAGTGAATTTTTCTTTTGTCCTTGGATCCATCCTTTGTTTCTATTTGGTTAATGACTAGCCTCTCTGTCACAGGCTGTCATCAAAGTAAAGAATGGCACTTGAGAAGTTCCATCCGTGACTTTTATGCTTAGAATACAAACGTGATGATTAAAGAAAATCACTACTTCCTCCCCCACTCTACATCAGATGGTAGTATTTTAGTGATAATAGATTACACTCTGCTTTTAAGTGAAAAGTAGGCTTTGGAAATTAATTCTTACAAAATGCAGTGGATAAGGTAAACACTGTATTTAAGTTATAGTTTCTCTCACCAGAGCTTACCAAAAACAATGAGCATGACTCACGGATCAAAAATGAGCCACCTGGCAGCAGAAGAAGCAAACAGTGTTTAGGAAAGAATGTCCTGGCATATATACCTTCTACCGATGGCGTGTAGCATCAGTATCAAACTGGAACATACCCACCTGGCAAAATGTTTCATCAGATTGAGTTTATCATACACACGGTATGGCAGGGTGCTGTAGAAGTTATAAGCGAATTGTTGGAGTCCAGTGATTTGTGTTTAAATCCCAAATTGCAACCGTCTTGAGCAAGGTGGCCTTGAACCAATTATCTAAGCGATCTCTACTTTAGTGTTTTCATCCATAAAAGGAACATATGAGGACTTATGTCACAGACACAGGCTGTTGCATTTAAATAAACAGAGCTTAATAAATGTCTGGCATGTAGTTAAGTGTTCAAAAATGCTAAAGGGAATGAAAAACCCTGAAAGCCTGAGCTTTGGTTCTAGTTCTTAGGATACTTCAGACAAAACAAGACTTTAAGTATGGTCTTGCCCATCTGATAGATGGCAAGGGGTTAAGGTGGTTTGATTTTGCACGTTCTAGTTGCATCTTTAATCAGAGGAAAAATACTGCTTTAAATCTCTTGCCTGGGATTAGGGTTTATTCTATGCTTCCCACTCCCTGCCCTCATCCTAGGAATATTGAGTGGCTACGGCCATTTAAACCTGAAAAGGTGGCACTTTTGTCTACAACTGGAAGCTTGTGGCTAGGAAAAGCACAGAGGTCTGTGATGCAGGAAGGAAAATGTTATCTCTGGAGCATCTGGGTAGACAAGGGTGAGGATGCAAATATTACAGCAAGTCTGAACACTGCTCATGCTTCTCTGCATCCTTGGGAAATGAGCATTAGACACATTTGTGGGAGCAGATCAAACGAAGCTTAGAGATGCATTTGACTTCCCTGACCTTCCCTTGGTGTGTGGTGCTTCTTTGTACTTGCGGTAGAGACTGGCTAGCTGCTCAACAGATTTAATTCGTCTTTCCATGCACACAAGACGCTGTTTCCTGCCTCCCAAACAGTAGCTTAGGCCCATATGATAGGTTCTGGCCAATGAAATCAGGGAAGGAGAATGCACACTCTTTCCAGACCTGGCCGTAAAGCCTTCAGCACAAGCATCCACATTCTCTTAGGTGGTGGCTGGAGATGCCACCTGTGGAAGATGACAGCCTCCAGGAGGGAAGGAGCTTAGATCCAGGTCGCTGCTTGCAAAATTGCCAGAAAGATCCTCTGGATCTTCATCAGGTTATGATGTTTGCTTAGAAACAACACTTAAGTGTGTTAAACACTGAAAATATGGGGTCTTATATTACAGAAGTTAGCGTTCATTGTCCTAAATAATTAAAAAAACCTCATATTACACTAGACTGAAATCGATCTCAAAATTACTGTTAAGATTGCGTGTGGCAGTTTTGATGGTTCATCCCCTTGTCCCTGCTGTAAGATGCGAAAATAGAAAATTCTCCCGAACCAGTCTCTAGAGGAGATACATTAACTATAAGTCCAAAAATAAGGCAAACCCGCTCTGCCAGCTCATTCTAGAAAATGTAGGGGAAACTACTTTATTGGTCAATGTGATGCTTAACTTCATATGACCCTGACTGGTCATGGAGTGCCCAGATTAAACATTACTTCTGGGTGTGTCTGTGAGGGTGTTTCTGGACGAAAGCAGCATTTAAATTAGTAGATTTGGTAGAATGCCCTCCCCAGTGTGGATGGGCATCAGCCAATATGTTGAGGCCCTGAATAGAATGATAGGTGGAGAAAGGTGGAATTCCCCTATTTTGCTTCCTGTTTAACTATCTGAGATAGAACATCTCATCTTCTACTGCCCACGGACTGGGATTTATGCCATTGGCTCAGGCGGTGCTTAAGCCATTGGACTTGAACTGAACCACGCCACTGACTTTCCTGGGTCCCCGGCTTGTAGATCATGGGACTTCTCTAAATGCATGAGACAATTCCTCATAAAAAGTCCATATCTCTATCTCTATAGCTCCATCTATTCATAGATATAGCTTTAATGCAGTTGGCTTTCTATCTTGCTAAACAAGTGGGGCAGAAAATGCCAAGCCTAGTCTGCCTCAAATCATAAATACATCATCAACTACTCTACCTATGAATTAACATAGCTGACTCTGGAGAGGCATTTAACTAAGAAATAAACACAAAATAACCAGACATAACCCAAATTCTTTTTATTTCAAGGTCTATGTTTTAAAATATCTCTAGTAACACTAAACAGCATGCTGCCATTCTCTGAAGCCAGCTGCTCTTAAGGGCTTTAGTTAATACACTGTAATAAGTCTTGAGACTGATTTTCAATTAACAGGGGCTTAGTCAATTGACAGTTTGTTTAATGAAATGGTATAATGATGGGAGCATTCATCCTTAAAACTATGGCTCTTATTATTTTTGTATCCCACATTCATTTACAATTTGATGAAATTTAGGAACTCTCTCCTCATCAAAACACACATATACATATAATCTTTAACATTTACACCATGTTTTAGGGATACTCTTGGACCCCTTGGAGCCCCAGCGTACTCTCAAGGATCCAACAACGCAGGATTAAAAGCCTGTGGTATGGATGGGTAGCTAGTCACTACCAAAAGCATTAGAGAGAATATAGAGCTGTTGATGTTGGAGAAAACAGGTTAATTACAAAATGCTGAGAATACTGTGGTCCCCTCTTATCCACCGGAGATACATTCTAGGAACCCCAGTAGATACCCAAAACCACAGATAAAACCAAATTCCATATATACCATGGCTTTTTCCCCAATGTATATCTACCGATAAGAAAGTTTTATTTATGAATTAGGCAGAGTAAGATGTTAACTGTAACTAATAGTAAAATAGAATGATATAACAATACAGCATAATAAAAGTTATGTGAATATGGCATCTCACTCAAAGTATCCTACTGTATTGTACTCACCCTTCTTGTGATGATAAAACACCTAGGTGATGAAATGAGGTGAATGATAGAGGCACTGTGACACAGCGTCACGTTACACTTGGCCTCCTGATGCTATACCAGAAGATGGGTCATCAGTCTCCAGACCGTGGTTGACTGTGGGTAACTGAGACCATAAATAAGGGGGAGGAAACCACTGTAGTTAGCATTTGCTGAGTTCTGGCTAGATGTTAGACACTGTGCTGAAGTTCTAATATAATTAGTCTTTATAAAAGCTTGTGGGGGGGCTTAGTTAAGTGTCTGACTTTTGATGTTGGTTCAGGTCAAGACCTCAGGGTTGTGAGACTGAGCCCCCTGTTGGGCTCAGCAGTCAGCATGGAGTCTGTTGAGATTCTCTTTCCCTTTCCCTCTGCCCCTCCCCACTTCTCACACATGCTCTCTCTCTCTCTTTCTCTTAAATAAATAAATAAATCTAAAAAAAAAAAAAAGTCTGTGGCATAACAATTGCCATTGTACAAACAAGGAAATGAGTATAGTTGAGAAACTTGCCCTAAACTGCATTATCAGTAGTAAGTGGGGGACCCTAAATTCCAACCAAAGATCATTGTCTTAATTACACTCGATACATAATCTCATAAAACCTAAGTCTGATTTGCTAATATGCTGTTCTCAAGGGCAAGGGCTATTTAGAAGTCAATGTTTTTTATCCTCTAATGAAGCACTCTCAATTAGAACTTAAGATTTTATGTTCTAACCAAATGACAACCAAGAATTGATTAATTTAGAAACAGCAGGCATATGGAAAAATTATTGAAAAGAGACAACTGGATTCCAGGTCTGTATACGGCAACTACTTTATTATTTTCAAATGCAAACTCTTTGCATTTAGTTTGCTATTTTACAATTTTACAAACTAGGTATAAAAGACCATAAATAAATGACATAAGTTATGTGTACCTAAAGTTCATGAAGGGAAGAAAAATACCTTGACAAAATAAAACAAAATAGAAAATCTATGTCTAACTCAAGAGATCGCTCAAATTTCGGAACATGTAGGAACCAAGCAAAGTTCTGTTAATTTCCTTTTCAGTATGAACTAAATTATAATATGCCTTATACATTCTAATTTTAACCACAGTCCTTGCATATTCCAACATACTTGGAGTGATACAAAAAATAAATGCACTCTTCAGTGTGTATCAATGCTTGATGTTGTTCGGAGAATGTTAAATAAGTGAAAATATTGCTTCTAGAACTTTCCTTTACTGGTCAGAATTTGAGTGTCTTCAGATAAATATTGAGGCTATACGCGTGTATGGATTAATACACATATCCTTCACAGATTGAATATAAGAGTTCTCAAAACACACACACCAGCAGTGTCGTGAGCACAACCTGTCTTAAAAATAACTTTTTCAACACACCAGAACATTTCATCCATGACTGTTAAAAATAATTCGGGGCCAGCGGACACAAGGTGAAGCTATGTGATTTGGTGCAGGGGAACAGCTGAATGCTGCCTAATGGAAAATTTTAGCAAGATGGAGCATCCGAACTCACTAGGCCAGCACTCGCTTATGGGGCTAGATACGGTCCCTGAAGTTGGCCTCCTGCTCTGACCTCTGGGGAAAGATGACCAGCTCAGAGATTCAACCTCATTTCTTTATACATATTTTTCAGGCATCAATGCATAGGCACATCCCTTTAAAAATATATTAAAGTCCCCAAAAAGGGGTGAATTAACTTTGTCACTCTGGCATAGTTATGAGAATACAATGCCACACACCCTGTCAGAATGTAATAGCTTACTGATGATTTTCTCCACTTACTCAAGAACATAGGGTTCAGAATCTTTTCTTTTTTCCCATTTTTTTTTCCCTGATTTGATGGTAGAGCTTATGTAAATGGCCACAGTTTCTGCAAGCAGAGCTTAGAATAGGCAAGGCAGCCACTCAGATTATGAAAAACGGCAGTATGTTGGCTGGAGTCTGGCATACGTATCCTATCAGAATTGAGTCTTCACACACGGGACCTCAGATCCTAGAAGGCTAAGGACCATCGGAGTCAGCTGCATATTGATAATTGGAGAATGCTTCCTGCAAACGGGGAACCTGAAATCACGTGAGGACATTTAATCCCAACTATGCTAACCTCAAGAGTCACCGGCGTGTATTTTTCTGTGACATTGAGAGACAAAGGATGAATCCGGGACACATCACCTCAAAGCTGACACACGCGTCTACGTTCACCTCCGGAAGTAGATGGATTGCATATATTGTGTTCGCATTCAACGAGTCCATTTATGCAGGGAAACAAAGGTACTTCTATTCCATTTGGGGTTACCAGACAAATTCCATCCCCTTCTCTCTCTCTCTCTCTCTCCCTCAAGAAATCGGCGATTCAGATGAGAGGCTCGATCGGAATTAGTGATTTTGGTAATGGGTTGTCACCTGAATGGATATACACTCTTGAATCACCCCATCGCTAAGGTGAAAATACCTCCATCCCAAGCTACAGACTTACTTATTAAGCTTAGTGTCGCAGCTACACAGTACACGTCCAGATACAGGACACTGACCATTTCCAGCCTGTCTTTCTAAGGGGACGGGGGCCGTCTTTCGGGGCCACCATCTCATGTGGCTCTTCATCTCCGAACCGGTGAGAAACCAGAACGCTCCGGGTGTCGCCTTCCACGACATTCACAGGCAGTGCTAAGCATGAGGTCCTACACTCACACGCACATACACGCGCGGACACGCACTCACACCTATGTACACACGTCAAAAGAGATAAGTCAGCTCGTAGTTAGTCTAGGAAAAAAAATATATTTATATCACGGCAATGGCACACCCTGGGTAAAATGTTACTTGAGCAATGCATATCCTAGGCAGCTCATGGGAACTGGCTTTGCTTTGTGTGGTGGCACCTAACCCGGCGTCCTTGGTATGACCTGTGGCCTCGCGTCGCTCGCTGCCGCGCCAAGGCAGCGGTGACATTCGGGAGCGAGATATGGAAATACATATAAATAAAACCATGAGGAGTTTGGGAACAAGGGCTCTGCAGAGCTGGTGCTTTGAGACAGTACATTCCTCAATGCGATGGGAGGACCGTGCCGAACCTTGCCCAGCTGCGGTTTCTTTCGCTGGGAAAGGGGATTCGAACGTCATCCGTGTCTTCTTCTCGGGTGTGGGTGTTGTTTCATCAGCGTCTTTGCTCCAGGACTGGCAGAAGCAGAGGCAGAAGCAACGTGTTTCGAAGGGACTAAGGAGGGTGTGTTCTGTTTTCTTCTGTGGGCTTTGTATTCAGCAACAGGAAGGGCTGTGAGGCCAAGATAGCAGAGACTACTCCCTGTAGAGAAAAGAACAGGAGTTTAGACAAAACAGCAGCCAAGATTGTCAGCCGGTTGTCAGCCAATGTTGCGAGAAAGAAGAGAAGCACGTAGAAGTTGGTACGGCTCAGTAAGAAGTAGTTCAGGAGGGAGAGCGTGGAGTTCTTGCTTCTCTCCTTGGAAAAATGACAGCTAGAGGAGCAACAAGACAAAATGGCTCTTAATAACTTAATTATAACAACTCGAGGAGGGTGCCGGTCTCACCCAGATCGAATGGACAAGGCCGTCGAACACAGCAAAGCTGAGCTACCTGCTCAGGGTCACGTCCTACATGGCGAAGGAGCAAAGCTGGGATTAGAAGCCACACAGTCTGAGTCTGTATGGAGCTGGGCCTTAGCCACTGTGTGAACAGCCTCGCGGAGGGAAACGAAAATTCTGACTTGGAAGAATTGTGCAAGAGGAGAAAGGCCTAGAGTTCGTAAAAGAATGTGAAAGGCGAATTGTACTACCGGAAAAGCCCAAGCTACTAGCTCCCTGCCGTTCCAGAAAGGGAAATTATGTATCTTGGGAACAAATCTAGAAACACTACAATCTGCAGATATTCATCGCTGTGATTGAAAAAATGCAAACCAGGGGCGACTGGGCGGCTTGGTGGGTTAAAGCCTCTGTCTTCGGCTCAGGTCATGATCTCAGGGTCCTGGGATCGAGCCCCGCATCGGGCTCTCTGCTCAACGGGGAGCCTGCTTCCTCCTCTCTCTGCCTGCCTCTCTGCCTGCTTGTGATCTCTCTCTCTGTGTCAAATAAAGTCTTTAAAAAAAATGCAAACCAAGAGACAAAAAGCATTGAATGCTTTTCTTAAAAAGTAACTTCTAATGAAGGAAAGTATCTAGTAAAGGATTCACACACACTATATGTAGCAGGCACAGAGAGGGAGCGTTGGGGCTATGGCACAGGGAGATGTCTAGTGTGGCACCAAGAAAGGTTTGGGGGGCTTTCGGGGGCCTCGAGCCCACCAAGAACTAACCAGTGTCAACTGTCCCATCAGTCTAGAACAGAACAAGATCAGCACGGCACAATGGAGTCACTGTGGCCCCTCATTGTCCTCTCAATAATCAACACGAACCAAAATAAGGAATCTTCTCTTCTTTTCTTTGTGACAGCTAACCACCAAGATTGCTTCAGAAACCGTATCTCCCACCACAAGGGCTGTTTAGCAGTGGGTGACCTCAGGTGGAGGGCAAAGGATTGAGACCAGAATCCATCTCCACAGACAATTTTGCTTGTTTTATTAAACCAATTCTTTATTTGCTTGTTTTGTACATATGTGTGTGAGCTACACATCAAATTTAGTTTCTCTGAGGTAAATAACCATTATTTAGTCTTGTAGTTAATAGTTTAGAGACAGAGAGAGAAATAAAGTTTTCTTATAAAATATTCAGACAGAGATGACTTCTGAAGCAATTTAAAATTCTAAATGTGGGTGAGGCTGTACCTACCAAGCCCTTCTAGAAGCCACTTGTCAACATCATTCATTTTGACAATTATGAGGAAAATGAAAGAAAGTGCCCGGATCTACTTTCCAGCTGTGTCTTCTCTGGGGATTATCAAATGTGCAGGGTTTGCACTAGACAGGCATGGATTTACATGCAGGACAAGAAGACATGAGTAGGACCTTAAGACTGATGGAGTACAACCAACGCCGTATGGATATGCCCATTTTTTAAAGGTAATTTTGTTTTGTTGCTAGAAATTTCATTCTTAGAGGAGAAAAAGGAGTCCCCCAAACATGCCTGTCCCCTGTAAGTTCACCAACACTCTTCTTCAACAGTTCACAATAGGAAGTGGGCTATCAGGGGACTCAGTGTCTATGTCGAAAGGGCTGGACGTTTGAAGCGACAAGTGTGAAGGATTATATCCTTCACACTAATATGAAGGATTATATCTAGCTACTGCCAGAATACAGCAGAGAAAAAGAAACCTTTTCTCCTTTAAATTCCGACAACTCCTTATTTGTGGGGAACTGCTTGAACAAAGACCAAAGCATGTGGTCTATGCGGCATCATGAGGACAGGTGTGACTTTGGCCGTGACTAAATAAACAACACACGGTTCCTTTGAATCCATTAGGAAGACATCAAAGCGTCTTTACCATCCAGTTCTCTTCATTACAATGAGATCTCGCTTGTGCATTTCACCCTTTTCTGTTATAAAATAACAATGTCATGAATTTCAAGGCTAAATGAGAAAAGAGTGTTAGATAGGTCTGCCACCTCTTGTATAGACACATGTTTAAATCAAAGCCTCATAAATCCGCTCAAGGCAAAGCCGCTTCAACTGCATGGCTCCTACCACTGAACTTCATTTCACCCCACTCTGGCATGTCGCAATACAACATTTGGGTTCGCGAGTGAAAGATGGATGAGTAACGCTTGGAAAACACTGGAGGAAGAATATCACCTCCCTTCTGTGAAGTTCAGTCCATTCTCCATAAGGGCATTTCATATACACTTACAATAATGCCATGTGTTAGGAAAGGTGTTATTATTAAAGTATCATTATCTCTAATTTACAGGCGGAGGGACTGAGTTATAAAGAAACATGGAGTGAATTTCCCAGTGTCAACATCTCAGTTGGCTTTAGAATCCATAGCTGTCTAGATGCGGGCTCCTGGCTCCATGCCCTGGGAAACAATGGAACATTCCTATTGTCCTCCCCTTTCTCTTTGAAAATGTGTAACTTCAGGAAGCAGTAGAGTTTCACTTCAACTGTTACTGGTTATTATTTTAGGCACTTGGAAAGGCCCTTTTTGGCCTTTCCGTTGGCCTGGACTCTAACTCATAAAATGTGTTCAAATTAAGATCCAGAAGGCAAACTTTGAAGGTAGTTAAGTTCTCAAGCCTTGCCTGATTATTCTGCACGTACAGAAAATGCGTGCTGAGAAATAGTACCACCACCTTGGCAGTGTCCAGCATTAACTTGTTAGGATATCTTATAAGTGACACACTCTCTCTTTTGAAATGTTCTGCTTTGAGTATGTACAGTGTGTAGAAAAATACCTCATCCTACGTTGTTGCCTTGAAGAGAGCAAGGCTTCTAATTATTCAATGTATGCAAGGAAACACTCTTTTGACTTCCAAGATAATGCCATCATGCTACCTTATTTGAATTGGTCTGAGGAGATTGAAAACAAAATACTCCACAGCTTTTCTGAAGGAAAAAAATACACAGATTTTTTTTTTTAAAGCAAGCAAAAAAACTCACCAATATATTTGTCACCCTTGGACATGAATATCCAGAACTCTGAGGGTTCAGCAAAAGTGGTGATAAAACAAAAATGGTTGGAGTAGTTTAAAAAAAAAAAATTCACATTCCTTCTGAACAGAAAAGCTTTTACAACCAGTGCTGCAAAAAGGTTTTTACTAAACTGTCATGATTTGACAGCATCAAATTGAACATGCCTTGCTCTATAAGAAATAGCTTTCAGTATAAAACCAAGGGAGTGGGGAGAAGGTCATTAAAATCAGCCTAACTTGTGTTTAAAAGTGGTGAAAATGGAAGAGTTTAAGAAGTTAAAATTTGTCCAGTCAAAAAAGTTAGGCTGTTTGTTTCTAGGAATAAACAAAGCCATTTAATTCACGTGTCAAGAAGAAAATTCTGGAGGATGCCTGGGTGGCTCAGTCGTTAAGCGTCTGCCTTTGGCTCAGGTCATGATCCCAGGGTTCTGGGATCGAGCCCCACATGAGGCTCCCTGCTTAGCAGGAAGCCTGCTTCTCCCTCTACCACACTCTCTGCTTGTGTTCCCTTTTTCACTGTCTCTCTCTGTCAAATAAATAAATAAAAATCTTAAAAAAAAAAAAAAAAAGAAGAAAACTGTGGGATTAAAATAGAAGCATCTAAGGCTAATGATCTTGATGGATGAGCAGCATGTTTTCCAGTAGGTCCCATACTGATAATGAGGACAGCAAGGTGAATTCTAAGTCTCACTACTGACTTCTAGGTAAATCCTCCCTGGCTGACCCTGTTTGGTGTAGGGGCTACTGAAGCAGGACAGAAAGTGAAAATAATGACAGATTTTCCAATACTTCTCAACGGCAGCAAAGTCTCCAAAGAGTGAGACATGATCCAAGGTTACAGGTGATTGATTACCTGGTACCCAACAGATACTCAGTAAATATCTGTGGCAAGAATGGAGGGCACCAAAGGACAAGAGAAACCCTGTGTGAGAGAAAGCAAAGCAAGCGAGGCTCTAGGTGCCATATTTCCAGACCTGACTTCGTATAGTTCCTAACTCACTTCTTCCCGGAAGAACAGTAGGGAAGCCATACTGGTTTCCAAAGTGGTCTCTTCTCCCATTGTCAAGAGAGGACTGAAATCTTGAAAGAACCTCAAACTAAATGATAGACATGAAAGAATATTTATTGCTCAGTGTTTTAAACTAGATCAAGCTAAGAAAAAACTTTTCATCGGAGAAAGATTCATTGCTGGGTTTTTGGTTTGGTTTGTTTTTTGCCTTACCTTGTAGGTTTGGGTTTGCTTCTTTAAAGGAGGGAAGTGTGAAAGTTCCCTATTCAAGATTGTCACAGTCCGCTATCCATAAGGTAGTTACAATAAGTTTGTAGAGTCCCAACATACGACTTTATATGGCACAGCCTCAGGCCCAAAGAAACAGACCTTGTCTGTCCAGTGACGGGGAGGTGCGTGGGTTTTATTATTATTTATTATTATTATTATTTGAAATCCACTTTCCTTTTCTTTCCAGCCCCTTATGTCATCATAAGCCACCAGATGGCCCGGGCACTGAAGGAGCAACACTGATAAGCCATGTGGTTTTCACCTAGGTTGTTGCCTAGGGTATGAACCAAGCCTTAAAAGCTACAACTGAGTCCTTCCAGAATGTTCCTGGGCATGGTATCCATTCCAGCGAAAGCAGGATGATGGTCATTTACGCCACAAACAAAAAAAAAAGTTGTAATTCCCAGTGGAGAGAGGATCAAGGACGTCTCGGAGAAGCTCAGTGTCTGGCAGCAAATGCGACATCAACACTTGGAGGCGGTGTTCTATTTATATACGTACACGTATCTTACAAACTGGTGATGGACGGAGTAACAATTTGTTCCAGGTCTCATTTCAAACGACGGCTGTCATTTCTGCGAAGCCCCACAGTTTCGGCGATCTGTACACCGAGCAACGCTGCAGGTATTAGATTTTTTTTCTTTTTCTTTTTTTTTTTTTCCTTAATTTCAGAGGGCGAAGACGAAGTAAAAAAAGTGCAGTTCTTCAATTAAAGTGCATGGATGAGGTAAACTAATTTCAAGAGTTTCGAGTTTATTCAGTACTGACTCAGACAGGAACCATTCTGCCATGCATCTGTTGCATTTGGGTTCTCATCGCCTGGACACTGCTCAAAATCTTATTCTGGTGTGTGACGGCTGGGATGCCGATTCTTGCCAGGTCACTGGAGAGATGGGGAGAAAAAAAAGAGGGCGAGAAAAAGTTACGAGAGCGGAGAATCTCATTTCCGGGCTTCATGCAGACACACATTTGAGATCAGCCACAATTCATACAGCACAACAAGGCAGGTGTATTAAAATGTTTAATTAAGCAACTGAACGCAACAATGTAGGTGCTTTAGAGTGTCTGTAAAATTATACTCAATCAAAATGAAAGGCATTCCAGTTTTCTTTTTTTTCTTTTTTTAATGAGGAGGATGATAATGCAGCTCAAAGCAAAAAAACGAAAAATACTATTAAATCTAGATTTACCCTTTGGTGTTACATCGCTGAGTACTTACTCCTGGTTCATGTGCACTACAGCCTCTAGTGTGGTATAACCAGCAGCCGTGAAGTTATCCTTATACCGGTCCATTTTAATGGCCTGGAGCCAATCGCCCACTGATACCACGGCAGAGAACTCAGGGGAGCTTGGATCCAACAAGGCAGTGTTAGGTCTGGTAAGGGAATGAGGAAGTGGAGACAGACAAGAATGATCAGTGAGACAGCAAGACTCAGAAGTCAGATTGCTTAAGACAGGCACTGAAATACCAAGGACAGGCTTTTTAGAAGGACTCCCTATCGTTCAGCGGCATCATGAGTTTTTTTTTTCCCCCCCTAATTTCACAAAGTTGCTAAAGGGGTGCACCCATCACCTTATCTGTTCTTAATTCCACTTCCTGCATTTGTTTTATGTGGACATCTTCGTACATTAATGATCATACAGGTCTTTCGATACTCTTGCTTGGGATAAAGACTGCGGGACACCTCGTGGTGGTCCAGTCTTTGCAGGATGAGTGCAGTCCTGCCGGCACGGACTATTACATACTTCAGGACAGCATCTATGGAAAACCTAGTGAGGTATGAGTAAGGAAAATTGTGAGCTTGCGACTTGCCAGACTCGAAGTGGACGAAACAGCAAGAGTTCAAGTCCAGCATGCTCCCAGCCAGGTTTGCAGGCAGGCTCAGTGCCTTCAAACAAACTCAGGACAGCAGGGGGTTAATGCCCTCTTTAATCAGCCCCTGCCTGACCAGCACGTGTGCCAAGACAGGAAGGAAGAATGGCCACTTTGATCACTGCTTGGATTGTGGAATGTGCTTCTCGTATTCCCTCTTCGATAATCATTTCAGTGAATTCTAAGCACTTTATATTATTTATTAGTTTATGCATTTCTCAGGCCAGGGGTTTTATGTTAGGTCATCGTCAAGAGTGACAACAGCTGAAGGCAGGAATTTTGCCATTGCTCATGATATTGATATATGATAAAACATCTATTTATGGAAGCATTTATTAAGAGAATTACAGTCATCTTCCACATCAAACTACTTAATAATTATTGGGTAAACCTTCACAAGGTATTTTATATTGCCTTTATTTTAATCACCTGTAAAGCGACACGGGTACTTTGTTTAAATTTTCTTCAACTCCCATTTCCCTAGAAATTATAGAATGTGGTTGATCTTAACATTTTGACCTAATTTTAATCCTGAGACTGTGTTGCTTGAATATAAACACTAAATCAGAATATCATCATTACTGAATTTTTAGCCAAAAAAATTATTTTCCTAAGAAAACAAAATTAAGTCAGTGTAATGCCTTGATTAATTTTCTGCAGAGAGCTCTGTTTCATAATTTTTACCTGTTACTCTTATATATCTATTTTACCAAAGACATGTTTTATCAGTTTTGTGTCTTTGTGAGCTTTAAGGTACATTATTTCAGTTAATTTTCTGAGTAAAATTCTGTAAGTCTTTATGGCAAGAAAAATCAGGATTTAATTCTCCCCCCAATAACAAGCAACAGTGCAGAGGATTTTAACATTATTGTTAATGTTTACAAATAATATTTATCACGAGACAAAGACCAATAGTTTGCATTTCTAACTTTAAGCCAAGAGCATTAAATAAGGAGGCTCTAGGTACCTGACGAGGTCAAAATGTCCTGAGGATGAAAATATCTTCACTCAATATCAATTAACTCTAAGGGTCACTCTCAAGCTTGTTCTGGAAGTCTGTGCTCTTTGTGGAACACCACGACATTTACCCAATTTTGTGCTGAATCACATACAATGTTACACTACATCTCATTATTACCAAGCAGTAATAAGCATTCAAACTACTGAAGTACCATCAGTGAGAAAAATTTAGAATTGAGAAGAGTATATCCAATAAGTCAATTTGTTCTCAATTTGTTCTGCATAAATGGTACAAAGCACATATTATGCAGTATTAGTAACTGAAGAGTTTCTGCCAGCAGGAGAAACACCAAGTACCAATGAACCCGCCCTTAGGACACTCAGACAAAATTCATGGGCTCTGGAGCTGGGGATCCAAAAGCTGAGGGAAGTTCACCTTGGAACAGAAGAGGCCAGCTATACCTCTTGGAGAAGTGAAGAACAAAAAATAGCCCAGAAACACCAGGAGACTTTTTTCTTTTAAAGCCACTTAACTAGGGGCGCCTGGGTGGCTCAGTGGGTTAAAGCCTCTGCCTTCGGCTCAGGTCCTGATCTCAGGGTCCTGGGATCGAGCCCCGCATCGGGCTCTCTGCTTAGCAGGGAGCTGCTTCCCCCACCCCCCGCCTGCCCCTCTGCCTACTCGTGATCTCTCTCTCTGTGTCAAATAAATAAGTAAAATCTTTAAAAAAAAAAGAAGTCACTTGACTATCAAGTGGCAGAAATAAGATGTGAATTCAGTCCAGTGTTATTTCAGAAGAGCTTGATCATGAAGCTCTTGGGATTGTGGCCAGGGCCTAGGGATCTGAAAACCTCTGCTGTCTATTCCAGATTCTTTTCTTCATGCATTGGAATAATCAGTATATACCACAATCATTAGGCTAAGTCTTCAGAAGACTGGAGGAGACAGATGTTCATAGCACTGCCCAAAACTGGAAGATCTTGGATATCATGGGAAAAACGTTCTCCTATTTTTAACTCAGGGTCATGAAGAATCTTGGGGACGGACAGATTTGGAGGTGTCAATGCCTCACTTCTTACAGGCCTGAAGCAGCTGGTCAGTCGTCTTATGCTGATCTTCTTAAATCATTTAATAGCAACGGTGGTCTATACCCTTTTGGATGGGACCGGTATCCAGGGATCCTGAAGCTTACACTAGTGAGGCACAGTCTCCAGGTAGAAAAGTTCCTATTGAATTATGGACTTGCAGTATCCTTACTTCCATTCTGGACTGATAATGCTTCTTTCTTTTGCTCTTTCCAATGAAATAACTACCTCTTTCACAGGTGGTTCAAGTCTATTCATTTTTTTAAACCCCTCTCAAACACTGATCCGCATGCTTTGTAGCCTGATTAGTTTCCATTTTGGTCCTGTTCCCTTCTACTCATGAAAGACTCAAAAAAAGGGTAACTTTCAGAACTGAAACCAAATCAATTTCTTGCTTAAAAGCCTATAAGCACCTCTAACACTTTATAAGTCAACTTAAAACAACAGTGCATGAAGAGCTGTCCTTGACTCATTTTTTACTAACCCAGTGTTCCTTTCCCTTTCCCAAATACAGCATCTAGTGACCTGCATATGTCTTCCCAAAGGCCATGTCCTCTCTCTCCCTAAATGTTCAGGTCTAGCATCCTCAAAGAAGCATCTTTGCTATTTCTCTGTTGCTGGTTTGTCTTTGTTGTTATTATTATAATTTTTTAATTTGCTTTCCTTATGACTATTTAGGCTCCTCAACATGGTGAACAAAACCATCATACATACTCCATTAGCTGAGAAAGAAGCCACCCCAGTTGTAGAGAGCTGTGCAGTGGCCTCTGACAAATAGGCAGGAATTCCAGGGAGCCAGCACTCGCCTGCCACCTTTAATGTATCCTTTCATACATCACTATTAAGCAAGCATGGCTGACCTGGAGCTCTCGGTCCCCGTCCTCTTCAAGCTGTTGGGGTTGCGGATGAGTTTGTCCAACATGTTGACAATCTGCCCGAATTTCGGCCTGTCACTCCGCTCCTTCTGCCAGCAGTCTAGCATCAGCTGATGGAGGGCAATGGGGCAGTCCATGGGAGGGGGTAGCCGGTAGCCTTCCTCAATGGCTTTAATCACCTAACAAAGACAACGGAATGACACATAAGCTGCCAGGGAAGCTGTTCTTAGAGATCTGCCCTCCTGACCGGCAAGTTCCCCGTACATCGAGCTGCCAGCGAGCTTAAGCATGAGAACAGCACCAGCGTCTTCACAGAAGCCACTGCTGGACCTGAGGATTGCTGGCAACGGGGCAGGGAAGCCAGCTGTTGCTACGCAGATGGCAGGCAATCGCCAATCTGAAATTCTAAAGGGAAGATGCGTTAACGCTGCCAAGTGGTTAGAACATAATCAGCTCAACAACCTGGTGGTGGCCTGGCCCTCGTAGATCCCGTGGCAATGACCCTCCCCCGTCTGCTATCTAGCAGCAGCTAAACCCTCTCAGCAAAAGGGACTCTGACCTAGTGTTAAAGACCCTCCTCAAGGAGCATTAATGGTTGCATCCAAGATGAAGTCCCTTTGTATCATTTTAAGCCTCCGTCCGCTTGCTCAGACAGCCCATGGGTCAAATACAGGAGCCCACCTTCCAGACCTCCCAATCTAGAAGACGCTACCTCTCTCTAAAATAGCACTCTCCTCAATCCCTCCAGATGCCCAACTATTTTTACTTTTGGAAGACCACAAAACACCAACACGCCAATTCTGTATCTCATTCTTGGTCTCGGCTGGCTGTCAAATGACCCTGATAAAAGGTGCTAGTAGGGAGATCTGAAAAAAAGTGTTAGCAAAGAAAATTAAACAGAAACATTTCTTTTAGGACCTTCACATTTGGAAGGGAAGAAGTTATAATGGTAGATGATAATTGCCTTATGGCCCAGAGTTCTCCCTGCTTAATAAGACATAAGCAGACCATTCAACAGTCCTTCTCATTCTAATTTTTCTAATCTGTCTTCACAGGTATTATGGTATTTTTCTTATTGGCCTCTTGCTAAGCCCCTCTTCTTCAGGGCGTGAATCCCGGTAACATAATATCGTATGACTCAGGCCAAATTTAAGGAGGGGAATTATTTCATAACTTCCAGGCTACCAATCAGCAGTATTTATGGGGATCCTATGAAATTCTGGATGTGCTTTTGTTTGTCTGGAGATTTAAAAAGTCTTAGTTGTTTTATTATCAGTTTTTTTTTCCTTACCACTTGTAAAAGTGGTGAATGTAACCGCTAGCAAAAATCACCAGAGCTGCAGTCACCTCAGTGACCATGTTGGGGTTCACCCTGCCATAGGGCTTATTTACTGTCCAACAGTTGGTCTTCAACAGAAAGCAGTTAATTCAGTTGGGTCCAGTTTCTATGTATCAGTATGACTATTGTGTTTTCAGCTAGCACACAGTTTAATGATCATCTTGTGACTTGTTAAGCCCTCTGATCCTTTTTTCTCCCACGTATTTTTGCCAACATCCTGTTGTATTAGTACCATTTCCGACTCCTTCTAGTGTAGATTTCTATATGCTATCTTACCAAACATTATTCTATTTATTTCTAGCAATTACATTAAGTCATTTTGATCTTCTGACTTTCTTTTATCTTTCCAGGTGCATAGTGTTGACTCTAGACTTGATGAAAACATTTTACATTGAATTGATGAGAATGAGAGCAATATTGGGCTAATGCCAGGATAACACAATTTGTTATAAACCCTCAGACTGCTTAATACTCTTTCATTAGCTCCCTCTCCACCGCCAGCTTGGAAGATGGCTTGTGGGTTAACAAAGCATATTTTCTCAGCTTGCTGCTGATTTTTGGGGGGGCTGAAGAGCAAAACAAACAAAAAACTTGGTAAGGTTGCCATATTTTCAAGAGCTATTTTGATTCTATTCACCATATGCCAAATGAATTCTGATGAAAGTAATTCCCCAGTTACATTTCCTATTGATTCCTGTTCTACACAGAACCCAACAAGACGAATACACGTGAATGACTGATCAATATTATTTGTGGGAGAGATATGGCTTCAGATGTTCTTCATGGATAAAGGCAGACAACCGAAAGTTTAAAACAATAAAAACTGTTTTCATATAATATAGAAACTGTCAAAACTACAGGCCTGAAAATATTTAGGGCAGGAAAATGGACAGCATCTTTTAGCTCCTCTGCTCCTATGAGCATTTAGTCATGACTCGCAACTGAAATGAAGTTTAAGTATCAAATCATTAAATGAGTAAACATGTGCACTACTTGCTCCTATGGGTTGTTTTGTCCCTCTGAAAGTCTCTAATCTGAAACCAAATGTTGTTATAAGGTAGGACCTGGAAGGTGTCTATGACACAATCACACCAAACAATAGATTACACGCTACTCACCTCTAGAGTTGTTTTTTTGCTTTTTTCCCCCAGCCTAAAATTACCTATCAGTTATGCTAGCTGCTGGCTTTCTTCCTATCTGCTATGAACCTTTCTTTGTAACTTAAAGATAACACAATGTCAACACTATCATTCCTCTTAATCTGGTTAGAGAATTCTTTTTTGCCCCACTAGACATGGAGTGCATTAGCTTCTCCATTGCTCTGAACAGTCATTTATTGATAAGGCAACCAGCATCCTATTTCTTGAGTGCACCCGGTTCTTCATTTAATTGTTAAGCCTTTGCAAATTCCTGTTGGTCCAGGACAAGCCAGATAGGCAGGGGGCATTCCACATGAGAGAGAATTTTGCAAAAGATGATTTTTCTCCCAAACTATAATTTTTATCATCGATGAATTGAATACCATGCCTTTGTAAACACTCTCTGCTAATATTTTATTTCACATGTATAAGTAACTAACAAGTGTTCTGGGAAGACCTCCTGGTTTAAGATTTTTGTTTTTGGTTTTTTTTTCCCCTTTCACACTGGAGATGTTTGTAATTAAATTCTATTACTCTGGAATCTTATTAGTGTCATTATTGAATGCTTTTCTGAAATTGCAGGCATTGTGGATACTCCCTTACCAAGTAGTCCAGATGGTACATTTAAAGGGATGTGCATAATTTACAAAGGGTCATTTAGTGAAGCTTTATTTTAGAGTTCTCAAGGGGCAAGCTCTAATTACAACTATGCCAGCTTTAAAAAACTCACTAGTTTTCTTCCAATAAACCTTTGGCGTCAATTTTTTCATATGTGAAATTTGCATTTTTCAGATATCCTTTTATTTTCTTAAGATTCAAAGTTGAATTTTGTTTCAGTAGGGATTTGAGCATTAACCAAGTAAAATACCATTCCTTATCACTCATCCATCTACCTATGCATCTATCTATAAGTCTACTAAATCTGACTTCCATACTATCCCATTTAAGCTATGTAATTTTGGGCCTTGAAATTCATAACCATAAGGTTTAACTATACTACGTGCATTTGTATTGAGAATCTTGCACTTCTTGTATCATTTCAAGCTCAGCCCTCACTCCATCATACGCTCATGTGATCCTACTGGAACCTCAATGCAAAGACATATATTTTAGAACATAAAGACTCACGTCTTGATTGGACATATCCCAATAGGGTCTCTCTCCATACGACATCACTTCCCACATAACGATTCCATAGCTCCATACATCACTCGCTGATGTGAATTTACGATAGGCAATTGCTTCTGGCGCGGTCCACCGGATAGGAATCTTGCCACCCTGTGAACATTCAAGCCATAAGTTATTCCCTAAGTATATCACTGATGTGCCATTTCAGTCACTGAATGTTGTTACTGTTGGCCAAGCAGGACAACAGCGTTCCCGAGATCGCTCTCCAAACAACAGGAGACTTATTTATTTTAACTAGTCTTCTAGGTTGAGACACTTCTCATATGTTTTCTTTAGTCACAGAGAGGTGAATAAGTAATCTGTTTAATTATTTTTAAAAAGTCTACCTATTATCTGAGCTCTGCTTTCAGGCAATATTGTAGAAGAAAAGGAAATCTCAGGCTTTACAAAATGCTTATGTCATCATGGTATATCAATGGATGGCCACAGATACTCATTTTGACTTCTTGTTGGATTCTCTTACTCAGCAGCAGAGGCAGTATTTAATATCGCTTCTGAAATCATGAACTACGGAAGTTAAATATGAAAATTTCTATCCACCACACTGTGATCCTACTTTTATACAGCATGAGAAACGTGTTTAACATGGTTAGAAGAGAACACATTACACAGTCTCTCAGCAAAAGCCAAATATCAGACGTCGGAGCTGTTACTGTCTTTAATGGAGTGAAAACACCCGCAAAAATGGTAAAGCAATTGAGGATTACTCAGGAAAAGTTTAAAATACTGTTTTCTTATTTTGTTTCATTTTGCCTCAAATGTTTATTGTTTGATTATGCTTATGTGAAATGTATTTTTTTTTTTTTTTTTGAGAAGTATTTTTAACTGAGTTTAAATTTCTTACGGTTCCATCTGGGGAAATTAATTCAACTTGAATTCAGACCCTTAAGCTGTTCAAGAGAACATCATTTAAAAGTCTGCTTTACGAAGGCTACTAAACAAGACAATAAACTGTCCTAGAAATTGCACTGATTCACCGGCGTTTACTCTGAAAACCCAGTGTGTCACATTTCTACTTGTTCTATACAGAGGATATCTGTGCTGCCTTCTACCTTCCTTAACTATTTGGCTAAGGTTTTATCTATGTAAATGCATCATTCTAGAAGCCTTCTTTAACTTTTCTCTCTCCAAATAATGGAAAAAGAATTAAAGATCTTTAGCATTCACAAAGATGCATTCTTCCCTAAATGAATGGACTTAGAATTCAAAAGTGGATATATGCATAGAATCAAAACAAGAGCCAAAGAAACCTAACACTACAAGAAAAAAAAATAATAATAACCAACCAACAAAACAACCACTCAACCAAACAAAAAAACACAATGCTTAGTATTGCTTAGGATTGCTAATGCAAAATGAGCGTCAAAGGAGGAAAATGGCTGGTAACTGTCTGCTTCTCATTGATTTCAGCAGTGCCAGCCCTAATGGCCAATAACTTTTATGATACTGTTTATTCCATTAGTATCTTATATTCAGATTGTCCAGCTAAGATAGCATAGCCATTAACTGTATACTGATAACTCTTAACTGTGCCCCCTAATCCAGCTTATCTACCAGGAGCAAAATGAAGGCCATTAGATACTAAAAATTCTTGCATAGTGTAAATGTTTCATAAATCTGGTATCTACATTCTCAGATTCAGTAGCCAACCAACTAGAAACATTGCTCTGTCTTGTTTAAAGTAAGAAAATGTTTTAATAATAGAAAAGAACAAAAAAGAAAATATAAACAGGGAGGAAGGAACGAACAGAAGAAGGGAGAGGGAGGGAAGAAAAATGAAGTGTAAAAAAGTGTAAAAAAAAAGTACAGTAAGTAAAGCTCTAGTTTACAGTTTTTAAAGTAGTCACACATCTTGAGGCAGTTTCAACATCCCTCAGAAACATGGCTTAAAAATGAACACATGGACACGAAGAGGCTCTGAATGATGAGGAAACTTACAAAATCACAAAGGGCTTAAACATCAAATTGAGAAAAGAGGAACAGTTTCATCAGAGTCAAAACCCAGACGTCGTAAATCCTCCTTACCCTGGTGGTGTAAGCAGCTTCCGGATCATCCTCAAGCACTCGTGACATGCCAAAATCGGACACTTTGCAAACCAAGTTGCTATTTACCAGAATATTCCGTGCAGCTAAATCTCGATGCACATAGCTCATATCAGATAAGTACTTCATCCCGGACCCAATGCCACGAAGCATGCCCACCAGCTGAATGACAGTAAATCTGCCATCGTTCTTCTGAGTAGGAAAGGAATGAGAAACAATCTCATTAGCATTAGGCCAAATTAATATTCACCAAGCATTTGTTACTTGGATCTTTTTTGATATCTGTATCAAGTATGCAATGAAACTCAACATTATTTCCGGACCTTTCTGATCAAAGTCACTAATTTTTTAATAGAGTATATCCTAGGAACAGGGTTTGCTTCCTGTAGTAGATGGAAATTATCCAACTGTAATGAATCTATGGCCCAAGCAGCCCCACAATGCAAGAATAAATCTAATGCTACCTTCACTGAACATGGATTATTTAATAGCCTTTAAAAATCACACCATTCTCTGTGTCTCCTCTTCCTCCCTTGCCCCATTAAAAAAGTCCATGACTACCACCAAACAGAATGGACACAAGGAGTCTGTTAGAGTCTTCTAAATACCAACATTCTTGGGTTTAATATAAAGTAGTCACGTACCCTGAGGAATGCATCCAAGGAGCCATTCTCCATGTACTCTGTTATGATCATTACTGGTTTACCTAGAGTTTTCAGAAAGAAAAACACAAACCCTTGATGAGCACTGCAGTTAATGAGATAAAAATGGGCTGTGCACAATTTTACTGCCAAGACACCTGTCTTGCGCGATCTAATTTAATTAAAACAAGCCAAGCTTATGCCTCAGCTGTGGGGAGCTAGGAATGAAATATTAAAAGGACGGGTAGGTTTAAATTCCATCTGGAAGGTTAACCCTTTGGGTGGCTTGTTGACAAGGTCTTTAACTAAAGTGGCCTCTGGTATCCAGGGAGCACATGAATGGATAATTGCTCTCTCAAGCAAAAGGGGAAGAAGATAAATGGGCAGGCCTGTGTAAAGGCGAAAAAAATCTTTAGGATAATTAATTTATTTTGTCCCCAGAAGAGCCACTTGTGTGATGTTAAAGCATCCAATGGGTAGAGAAACTTTTTTACTGATTTAAAGAAACCCAAGTTTCTGGGAGCAGTAACTATACCAAATACTTTATTACTGAAACACAGCTCAAAGCTTGAGCATGCGCAGTATTAACCACCCCTCCCCCCTCTGCCCACCTCCCTTGCTCAGGTCAGGAGCTGTATCATTTATTTTCCTTTCCCAAAAAAAACAACCCTTAATTCGGTTTGCTCCCTTAAGCTGACAGCCTCAGCAACAACAAACAACAAAAATCAGAGAAAAGGTTCAGTGAATTATTTCATCTGAGATAGCAAGTTAATTCAGTACTAGAACGTTCTTGCTCCCCCTCTCATTTGTTCCCCCCACCCCTACAAAGAGAACAAAATTATTTTAAGGTTTGGGAGAAGTGGGGGGGGGACAATCCTCTCATTTCACTTTAGTTTTCTTTCTGAGGAACTTAGGAAATAACCATTCTTTAGTTTCTTAATTGCTAGCAATGGGCTCAAGGTCTGAAATTCCTTCTTTCTAAATGGTATATGTGGGAGGGGTGGGATGGGAACGTAAATCCTCCATATTTTACTAAAGGATAAATTAGAGCAAAGAGAACATAAAAGATTCCCTGGGACGAAAATAAAATGCTAGTTTGAGAAATCAAAAATATTCACTTTCATTGGTAGACTTGTGGAATGTTCGGACTTGGACACTCAGTCAGGGAAGATAGACTAGGATATGTCACTGCTGAAAAGTTCCAGTAATTACTCTAAACTAATACCTTTCCCACCCAGAAAAGCCTCTGTTCTGATGTGGGGAGAGGGGGAATGTCTTCATTTCAGAGGGGAAAATTAGGAAAAGCAGAAAGTTTTCCATTTCAAAGCCATCCAAGTTACTCTATTTTTCCCTTTGTGTATCTGGTGTCACGTCTCATTCCAAGGTAAGACTTTTGGATGAGGAAACAATACCATGGAGACTTTCTTTTCAGTGATGAACAAAAATTGGCAGAAAAACCAGAAAGTGTGGTGTAGATCAAAGGCCAAACAAGAACCACTTCCGGTTCCTCACCCCTTGGCAGGAAGGAGTGGTCTCTCTACACCTTTTCTGTCCTCCCTCGATATAATACAATACAGAGGAAGCTCTTAGTTTTAGACTCCTTTACCCTCTCCATCTGTGGCCACAGACGGAGCAAATGCATCTAAATGAGTTTTAATGAACCCGCCTCCATCAAAAGGTATTTTGTCAACTAATGAGAAAGGTTGACTCTCTTGCATTAACACCTACTCCAATTTCACCAGATCCCTCTGGAGGTGTGGATAAGAGAGTAGAAGATCCAAAAGATGAGGGGCTGAGGAGCGGGGGGGTTGGGAGGAGGAGTGGAGAGAATTTATAGTCTCGCCCACGATTTAAAAAGTTACTCAAGTAACTGCCGGTAATGAATTCACACGCTTCCACATCACCTTTGCACCCTCACACCTCCCTCCTCTGACGGTTGGCACCATCTTTACAATTTTTCTGCATTCCTTGTTCTGTTTATTGAAAGTGTCCATTTGTCAGAATCTTTATGAGCTCTCCAAGAGAAATAAAGATGAAGGTCTCCATAAGCAGAAGGGGCTTATAAAATGGGTCTCAGCTGGGCTCACGGTGGATGTGGCTCCTCCCCTCCGACAGGCAGGGGTGCAGTGGGGGAGGCCAGCGTGGGGTGGGGGACAACTCCTCTGGTGGAAATTTTAAATCATTTTAATTCAGTGACAACTGCATTATGCAAATGCATCCAGTCGTTTATAACAGTTACAGCTGTAATAGCTACGGGTTTTAGAGGCGCGGTGGGACTTTAATACAAAGATCCCCTGTTTCTTCTCTCTTCTGCAGAGGTGCTATGAAAATCACTGTCTGCAGCAGGAAAAACACCCCAAGCTGAACAGAGCCTCTTTTTGAGAAAATGGACCTGCAGAAGTATTTAAACAGAATGTTATCTTTCAATTAAAGTAGTGAAGGGCTCTGGGCAGCCCTGAAGGCCACGGGCAACAGAAAAATATCCTGTCTGTAAAACTAATCTTAAAAAGCAAATAGAGCTATTCTATGCTAATTATAGCCTTCGCCTGAGGTAGAAAATTATATACCCTTAGCACTGAGGTTCAGTTTCTGAAGGACTCTCGAAGATGAGGAAAGACGTTCTTCTGAGGACATAGTAATAGCAGTTTAACACTTAGGGAAGTTTTCTATTGTTGTTTAAATTTAACAAGCATTATGCTAAGTATGGGAACCGTTTCATCCAAAAGAACCTCCTGAGGCAAGTTGTGCTTTTATCTCTAGAGCACAGATGAGGAAACTGACCATGTGAGCAACCAGTCAAGACCATGGGCCCTCCGAGCAGTAGGGCTGCCCCACACGTCTCTGGTCTCGTCCCTGGTCATGGGGCCAAGGCGTCTCTAAGTCTGGTCCCGGAAACCGCAGCTTTGGTTTATCTACCCACTCTGTAGAAATGCGAACTCACCGCCCCACCTCCAACTGCTCAATCAAACCTGAGGATGCGGTCCAGGAAGCCGTTTTAACAAGTTTTCCCGAATTCTAACGTAGGTTCGAGGATCTCTGAATAAATATACACTTGCTCTCGCTTTTTAGAAACCTCCTTATTTTCTCTTCGTAAAGGTCACGGACTCTTGTGTCCCACTTCCCTGCTCTGCCCCAGACCGCATGTCCAAATTTGACTTGTTAACCTTCCCTTTCCTGCCCACAGCACCTCCCCTAACCTTTCACCCACTCTGCACGTGCTGACCGAGGATGCTTTTCATAGGCACCTTGAATTCAGTTAGAGGAACCCAGCCTTCCTGGAGACATAGCCCTGGGGCTTACAAGATCCTTGACTTGTAGTCAAGTAGTAGGTACCACGGCTCCTGGAACAGAGCCACATTCAATAGCAATGGCTTCAGCTGGACTGTCCATGTGGTGCTTTATAAATTGGTCTTAGACGGCCTTACAGATGTATTCAGAGTTTGCTTCACAAAATGCATCTGTTGAGCTGTGTCGTATTTTAACTGAAGCGCGGTTCACGGGCTTGGGGAATGCTAATGGGCTAAAAAAAAAAAAAGGGAAGGTTCATCCAGGTGTTACCGTAAATAGGTGCTGAACAGCAACAGCCATAAATCAGGCAGAGCAGACAAGCAAATCCCCCAATATAATAAAGATTTCCAAGATTCACTCCCTGCATCTGGAGCTGAAGCTTCAAGCTCAAGGTGTGGCGAGGTTTTGTTGTGGTTTATATGAAAAGTACTTAAATTTTATTTTGCTTACCATCTGCTTGTGCCTACCCTGTGACAATCAGTTTGGTCTAGCGAAGGTTTGAAAGATGGCGAGGCATACTAAAAATCTGCAATATTAATTTCCCTAAAATCTCACACAAGCTGCCTTGGAAATGGGGAATCAGCCTAAACCGTAGACCCATTGAGAGCTGACTACAAGATTAATGACTTGTCCTGCACTGATTTCCTCCTATTAGCAATCAGTGGGTCTGCTCCATCTGTCATTTCGCTGGAAAGAAAATGTGTGTTTAATTTGCCAGTAACTTCTAACTCGGCTTTGTAAAGGGAGCGACCCACGTACATTTGGTGACAACGCCTTCCAAGTGAATTATGTTCGGGTGGTCAAACTGCCCCATGATGCTGGCCTCACTCAGGAAGTCTCTTCTCTGTTTGTCTGTATAACCAGCTTTCAGGGTCTTGATGGCTACACAGATTTCTCTCTTGCCAGGCACTTTGAGACGCCCGCTGCACACTTCGCCGAATTCACCTTTGGGAAAGAAAATGTATCAGCTCTGGACCAGACGCACATTCAAGATGAAAGAGTAATAGCAAGCATTTGTTGAGTGCTTTTTACGTGCTGGGCATGGTGTTAATGATTTACAAAGGTCAAGGAAATTCCACATACACTGATATTTACATAAATCCATATATGTACACTACATTCGTACACATTTGTATCATCCACATATGTGTATTTAATACCAACAACGAAAATAGGCTTATCCTAGAGATATTCAGATACTTACCAACTCCTATGACTTTTTCGATCTTAATGCAGGATGCGTCAATTTCTTTGGCAAATTCTCGAACTGCTTGGTTGGGATCTTCATATGTAAAGGGATCCACGTAAGTTCTAACACCTAAGCAATAAACATGTGATAAGATGGCTTAACGCTTCTCAAAAACCACGAAAAAACTTAAGTTGTCCAGGTCTAAAAATACTCAGTATAGCAAGTGTTCTTGGCATGGCAAAAATACTTAGCATAGACATAAGAAAATATTTAAATTCTTGCTCTGGTTTTCATTTGTGGGTAAACAAAGAATCATTAGCTACTTAAGAGGCTATAGCTCTACCAACTTCCTGGAAGGTCTTCACACTTCAAGGATGAAATTCGAAAAACAACCCATCCCATGGAGGAAAAGAGAGTCTCTACAAGAAAACTGGGAATGTGTTGGCTGAATCCTGGTGTCCAGACCAGTTGCTCATGTCCTACCCACCACCTCCAGGGTGTAGGGCACTGGTTGACCTAATAATCTTCTTGATTTTACAGAACTGTGTCCTCATCTCAAAAAAAAAAAAAAAAGTCTTTTGTTTTTAAAAATATATATACCACATGCAAATTTTAAAAATATGGTTTTGGAAAGAAAACAAGGTGAATAAACAGAAGGTTCAGATATCCCATATCCTTTAGCACTTTATATGATGTAGCCAAGAAACTCAAGATGATTCTTCTCACCCCTGGTCTCTTTTCCTTCTACCTCCCTGTGCTGTCCAAAAGGGTAGCTATTACCCGTAAGTTGCTATTTAAATGTAAGTTAGTTAAAATTAAATAAATTTAAAGTTCACTTTCTCATTCACACTTGCTACTTTTCAAATACTCAATAGTGCGTGTGGCCTTCGGCTCCTGTATTAGATGATGCAGACAGGGACCACCACCATCACAGAAGGTTCTAAAGGTTCTACTGGATGGCGCTCCAGGGGGCATCAACCGCTGTCCATTTAAGAGTCTTCTCTCTTAGGGCGCCTGGGTGGCTCAGTGGGTTAAAGCCTCTGCCTTCGGCTCAGGTCATGATCTCAGGGTCCTGGGATCGAGCCTCGCATCGGGCTCTCTGCTCGGTGGGGAGCCTGCTTCCCCCTCTCTCTCTGCATTCCTCTCTTCCAACTTGTGATCTCTCTCTCTCAAAAAAAAGAGTCTACTCTTTTGCTCAAGTCTTTCCAGGGCCAGTTCTTCAAATTTATTCTTCAATCCCCAAATAACCAGAGTACACGGAAGAAATATTAGTAGTCCTGAATGCCATAGCAAATATTCTTGGGATTGGAGCAATTTTACTTTCATTCCTGAAAGTTCCCTTCTTCCCCGCCAAATCTAATTTTGTAACGTGAGAAAAAGTGACCTGTTAAGCCTTATCAACCAGCTACAAAAATGCGCCAGCAAGACTAATACTTTTTTTTCAGGGTGGAGAATAAAATAAGGGAAAAGAAGAATCTAAATCAGTTTCCCTAACCCTCATCTTTAATCTCACTTGAAACAACCTCACTTGAAACAACCCCAAATCACTTATTTCAGTTGGATACCCTGAAGTCCACTATTCAGATAATCTCGTGGAAGGACTATAATATTAATAGTCACATGAATTTAATTTAGGCATTTCTAAACTGAAAATATGAGACATGCTCTAAAAATAAAATTATTTGAATCCAATTTTTGTACCTTGATTCAAATGTTTCTCTTCATCTGCTTCTTGTTTAGCTTTACTGTATTTACTCCGTCTATTAAAAATTAAAAAACATAATTATTTTCAAAAGTTGTATGCCATAAGTTCTTCACTACCATATTATGAGTCAGGCAAATACACTGCACATTTCACAGATGAGTAAACTGAGATTTACGGGAAGTAAAATAGTACAGTGAGTAACTGTCACTTTGGTAGCAAATGATGGTTTCAAGCACAGTCAGAGCCCAGAGTCTCTGCTCTTGACCACAACACTAAACGGAGGTGATAAAACAAATATTTTATAATATAATTTCAAATCTCTAGAATAAATGTATCTTACTGAAGCCAGATTATAAGTTTCTTGGCTAATATTTCCAAACATATTCTGAATTAAAGTAAGTTTCCATGGGCGGATTCTGCAGAAATCAAATGGCAAGAGTATGTCACAGGTAACAGGTGACAGGTGACAGATAACTACGTGACAGGTAACAATCAGTCCTGTTGCTACAACCACAGTAACCACGACCACAAAAGACTCATTATCATATCATATAATATTCTTAAAACAATAGTTTTGTGGTTATCGGTTTCAGCTATTGCTTACAAATGCAAAAAATATTAATGAGAATTTAAAAGGTAAATATTTGCTTTTTACTGGATTACGCTCGGTCAGAGTTTGCAGAAAACTTGCAAGAGTAAAAATGAGAAGTTTCCATTTGTAGCTGAATTCTCTTTCCAAAGGTACAGTGTATGATCTCATCATTGGCATTTTGCTCTAAATGGCCTGAAGAAATGAGATTTGGGGGGGTGGGCGGGAGGGGACATAGATGGCTCAGGCAGCTAGCTAAGTGTTGGACTCTTGATTCTGACTCAGGTCATGATCTCAGGGTTGTGAGATTGAACCTGTTATCAGGCTCCGTGCTCACTGGGGAGTCTGCCTATGATTCTCTCTCTGCTTCTCCCTCTGTCCCTCTGCCACCCCCACCCTGGGTACTCAACAGCTCTGGAAAAAAAAAAAAAGAAAGAAAGAAATTAGCTCTGGGTGTTATAAAAAGTCTCAAGAATCAGAAATCCTGAATATATTTAAATCTCAATCAATACTTTTCATACGTTACATGTGTATGCATGTATATCTATGTGTATGTGTGTATGACATAAGAATCGAAAAATCAACTCAGTTGGTACTACAGCTTCCTAAAGTTTGGGAAAATGAGGCCAAATAAGTGAATATAATATGTACATTTATGTTTCTGTCCCAAATGTAAAGTTTACATTGGCGTTCCTCTCGTGTTTTTTAGGAGCTTCACAGACAAGCTAAGCTAAGACTCTTGCAGATATGGAAGCTGACCTGAGATCCCCTCCAGGCCACAGAGCATCTTGACAGTATGGCCCCGTCAAGTTCTGGAAACCTGAACTGTGAACAAGTGAAGGGTGGGATGATCATATAGGAGAGAGAACAGCAGAGAAGCAGACGGGCCACTCGGGGAGACCGGAGAGGAGCCCCAGCACGATCCCCGCATCCCTCCGGATCTGCTGAGGTCCCTCCCTGGGTATCACTGCCCTGCAAGTAATAATACCTTGCACTTTTGCACTGCCTTTAACTTTCCCAGGTGCTCTGGACACGTGACCGTGCCCTCCCCTGACTATTTACGAAGCAGGAACCAAAAGGGCCATTGTGTCTATTGTTTAATTGTATCTTCCCAGCAAGCCCAGGGAAATAGGCAGGTAGGCAGACAGACACACTCAGTTCCACTGCACAGGTGAGGCAGTGGGGTGGGAGGCTGTGGTTCCTCCACGACCCTCTTAGCGAGGAGAGGAGTGCACCTGTCCCCATCTGCTCACAATCTCACATGCCTCTCATAGTACAGATGAACCTACATCAAGACCTCTGATGAGAGTTATTATAAGTAATACTAAACTTTGTATCAGTAAATCCACTTAAACTGGATGCTGCTTTCAGAATCCATTGGTTCATCCAAGAAATGAAACACGTTGAAATGTCCTGAAACCAAACATTTGTATGAAAGATGTAGTCCCCTCCACCCTTCCCCACCCCCTCCCCCTTTTAAAGGAAATATAAGAGTGTAAGGTCAGGAACTATGAAAACAAGATTTTATGTCAGGGAAATGCGTGGCTGGGTCCCAGGGGTGTGATAGAGTCCTGCCAGCCTGAGCGATTGTATCTTATCAGAGCTCCTAAAAGCATTATCTAAAATTACAAGTATATCTCTTGAACCACTTTAGATCTCCAATACTGATTTGAACGTCTTTCCTTTAGAGAAACAAAACAATGCATTGAGCAGGAGAGCTTTGGTGCCAACTTTAAAATGCCACTGAGTTTGTCAAAAACCCTATAACATACCAACAGAAACAAGGGCCTCCAGCTGCCCAGGAGGGCAGTTATCTGTTTCACCTCAAGCACATCCATTAAATATGTGTGAAGCCAGAGGAAATGCAAAATGGCAGGGATCATTAATTCTAAGACCAACACGCCCATCCCCTCCTCAGACTTCTAAACACAGAAGGAGGAATTCAACAGGAGGTGAAGGTGTATTTTTAAAAAAACTTCTTGACTTGCAGTGTTATTTGTGGGAGAGGACCCTCCAGGAGTACAGAAAATGCTGGAAAAGAAACACAAGGAATACCACTGTTCAAACCCTAATTAGCTTTTTCAGAAGACATTGGAAACTAAAATACCTAAGTCCGCCTCTACCTTTGTCACCTGATGACCCTTTCTCCTTGGCTCAGGGGAGGACAATGTGTCCGTTATTGTCCCAAGAAAGAAAACCCATTGAAGCTGGTCGGCCAGGCTGGAGGATGCCAAAGGGCCAAAAGAGGTGCTAACTCTAAATTGACATCCACGGGTGGATCACCTGAATGGCAGAAGGAAACCTTTGTTGAAGATTTTCTAATTACTGGGACTCAGGCAAGCTGATTAAGACAGGGTGGGGAGGGGAGTGGTTTGTTAGTGAATGCTCCAGAAGGAAGCAAGGGACCTTTCCTCTGCAGGAGGGAGAGGGAAGAGCTTCACCCTGCAGGTAAAGCTGCGAGTGGGAGCGGAGCCCTCCCAAGCCCCGGTCAAAGGGGGACGGAATCAGGGTATTAGCAGGCATTGTGGAGGAACAGCGTGAGCCCCGAGCACTGCCCTCCTGACCAGTGTGTCCTTCTGGCACCTTGACTATTCAAAAACACAAACAAAACACCGGAGGGAGAGCGTGGCAGGGGCCCAGTGCAAACCCTGCTTTTATTAAAATACTAACTTTCCTTGATCAAGTGGATGAATTTGATTGATGTGGTTCACTGTTCCAAAACTAATTAGTAAAAGGTAAGTAATTTATTCAGCTAAAGTGCAGATTAAAGAAGATAAAGCAATGTAATAACCAGCACGGCTCCAGGAGGACCCTTTCCAGCGTTTAATGGCATCACCCATGAAGATTCATAGAAGTCATCCTTCTTTTCCCCTTCCTTAAGCTGTCATTGTTCTTGCACCAAATGATGTCTAAATGTTCTTCCCGAGCAACATTTTGAAATGGGTGGAATTGAACCGTACAATTGCACGCAAGTTGTTTAGAAATGTTCCCGCAGTACCATCTGCCCCCTAATTGTATGAATTTACATGACTTCATCAGAGCCAATTTAGGCTAACGTTTGAGTGGATTCATTCTTATGTGATCATAATATTCCAATTAGGACACCAGGGAAGATGGATACAGACCGAATGGTAACTGTTTTCGCACTACGTGAACAGTTAGCTCCACGGTGGAAAAGCTTAGCCTTCAGATGAAGACAAAACCGACTCACAAAGTCTGACTTTATAGTGTGCATTAGATTGGCACAATAATTCACAGATTACAAGGACTTCCAGCGGCACTGGGGAGACTCCAGAAATTTTGGTCTGCTAGCATGGTCAGCGTGGGCTTTCAATGTAGGTCCGTTTTTTCAGTTCAGAAGACATTAAAATCGTCTGTGGCAGTATTGCAAGTCAGGAAAGATGGGCTCCTGTCCCAATCAGGCAACTAGCTATGTGACCTTGGCTTAGTTCATCATTTAACTTGCTCTCCAGGTTCCCGGTATAGAAGGTGCCAGTGTTAGAATGAGATAGTTTCCTGAACTAGGGTCTCCGGTGTACTTCTTCACAAATTTTATTCCAACCACCTCATTTTTTTTCCCTTAAAATCAATTTCACTTCTTTTTCTTTAATTCGAGTCAAATGAGTACAATATACCCTACCATAAATGCACATGACAAAAACCCAGTAGCAATTCTCTATGCCCGGTTATCAGGCAATACTTGCCTCTCATCACCAAACTGTGCTTTAGAAATGAGGGACTCATCTTATATTCTAATCCTTTCAAAAGTTTTCTCGCACAATAAAATAGTATTTGGGGAAGACACACTGACCTCAAGCAACAGGGCTTAATCGTATTTGGGACAACCTGATGAAATCACTTATTAAGATGCAGGGGACCAGGGAAATGGGATGCATTCAATCATTAGTCCCAGAGGTTATGACCTTATCGTTGCATTTTATGATGTCATTGTTAAGAGTCCTTTCAAAAATCACTTCAGAAGGCAATAAAGTGGTTACACAGTGGAGACCACAAACAGGTACCTACAGGAGTGTGGGGACATGTTGCCATATGCTTTTGAGGGGATGTACAGACGTGGTTTGGGATAAGCTTTCTAGGGATGGCACCACGTAGGTACAAGGCGTGTGACACACCTGAACAATCCAATAGCAAGAGCAATTATGTGCTCAGAAAGCTGACACAATACTTGAATTACACATCAAGGGATGGAGGGCAGACTGATTGTAGATGCTGGTAAAAAAAAAAGTAAATGAATTTGTTGGAGTGCATGGGTGGCTCAGTTGGTTAAGCCTCTGCCTTTAGCTCAGGTCATGATCTCAGGGGCCTGGGATGGAGCCCCGCATCGGGCTCCCTGCTCAGAGGGGAGTCTGCTTCTCCCTCTACCCTTCCCCCCTGCTCTTGTTTTCTCTTTCTCAAAAAAAAAAAAAAAAAAAAGTAAGTGAATTCGCTTAACATAATGTGGGTGGTAAAAACATACCATCGGTCTTAAGCATACCATCATTCTAAATATATAAATAAAATTTATAAATGTGGGAGTTGGATTCTTTCACTGAGATCCCTAAATGTTTACAATACATCCAAGCTGGCCGAAGGAAAAAAGCAATCTTCTCAATGGACAAAATGGAGAGTACTCTGGCTTGCCTAAAGCTCAGGCTTCCCAGGATAAAGAAGATATAATGAAATAAATGAAATAATTGCTATCCAAAAAAAATAAAAAAAGTCTAGCAAGATACCAGCTGTGAGCCTGAGGCCGTTTCCTCTTTCCTAAATGACAAATTAGCACCAGACAGATTTTTCTTTGAGGTAATCAGGAGGGTTGAAGCTTTTCTCACTGTGTGGGTCCCTGTCCTTTACTTCTGAAAAAAAAACCTCACACACCATGACCTGGTGGGGCTCAGCTGGAGGGGAATCACCTTATCGGGGATCCCCGTGTCTCTAGCATTGGCTCGGCCATCAACCTTCTGCGGCTGTGAAGGGCGAGAAGCAGCCCTATCATTTTCCGGGCCCTGGTATTCCATTTGCTGCCTTCCCAGAGGGCTGGCATGATTACTTGGAGGTGCCATTTACCACTTTTCATTTGTACCTACACTAAAAGCAGAGACCAGACTTTTGTCCCCACTACCTGTCTCCTCTCTCTTCACCTGTTCTTGTCGCATCGAAACATCGGTGGTCCAACGTGAGACCGCACACAGCCTGCGTTTGGAGAAGAATTGGCTGAGTGAGCGTCAGCTTCGGCAAAGCCCGTCAGCTACCTGGCTCCAGGCGGCCTTTCCCGTGACAGCTTTATGGCCGACACTAAAGACAAATCAATAGGAGGCCAAGGGGTTGACATTTCATTTTCTAAAAAGTGATCCATTGAGGACCAATCACCAAACAGTGTTTATCAGCCTTGGGAAGTGACATTTTTTTCCTAATGGGGGAGAAGGGACAAGAATCATCGCTGGGTAATGGGACAGGCTCAATTCTCTAAGGTGGGGACTCATAATTGGAAATCCGATGCATCCTCCTATCAATCCTGCCTTAAAGAATAAAGTGATCAATAAAAGCAGAAAGAAAATTAAGTCGTCAAGTGTGCGATTCTATTTCCTATAGATACAAGCTTTTAATGGGTTCGTCTTCCTGCATTACATTTTCTTGTGCTTTTGCTTTCTTTTCGTCAAAGCAGAACATCCATAAGAAACGTATAACGAGGTGACTTAGTCCTAATTATTCTGGTTTCACTGGTATATTTAAGGTAACTTGGAAAAAAAAAAGGCAATTCTAAAGAAAAGCTGGACAAGTAGACAAGGCTTCCCTTCAACATCAAGGAGAAGGGTGAGATACCACAGGAGACCCACTTTCTGCAAAGGAAAGTGTTCCCTCAAATGGTTCTAAGCATCACGTGGCGCTGGATTTTACCCAAAGATTATTTCAGTGTGGAGGTAATTAGTAGTTTTTTTATCCCCTAGTTTTAGACTTTTAAACATCTTTGTGATTAAATTCTATTGATATATACCGTAAAATTTTCAGGTGCAAAAATACATAATAATGAAAAGCCCACATAATTCCCACCACGTTTTGCATCCCACTCTTGCCCCTGACTATCAGATGGATACGCATTTTTGCATCCCGCTCCCCTGTGTTTGTGTGCCCAGCACGTGTACATACACAAAACCAAATGGCAATGGATAAGAAAGAGGTCCATCCTAATTGGCTTCCAAAATCAAATGCCAGAAAAAGAAAGAATACTTGAAATTCAAATTCTGTTTAGCCCAAATTAGAGTTTCCAAAGACTGAGCTATAATAATAAATAGGGTGCCGTGGGCATGTCTACGTGGACTCTATGTGTGCAGTCCGGCGAGAGACAGAAGTGTTTGCGGTGGATTTTACTTCTTTAGGACGGGACTAATGGCTCTAATCAAACACACAGTGACAGACTTTGCCCCAAAAAGAACAAACACAATGACAAACGTAGGTGGTGCCTTCACACAATGAGCTCTTGTTGCATTTAGAGCGATCGAGACTGATTTCTATAATTCCAGCACATTTTGGAGCCTGGGAGTGGGGAAGCATGGTATTAATAGATACATGTGACAACAGAGACCATCCTGGCAATTAGGATATACAGTCATAATCCTAATTATAATGTACCACAAAGTGAGCAAAGAGCCTGATGGCTTGCTCAGGCCAGTGGCAAGAGCCAGAGGCATTGTTGTGACATCAAGGAGATCACCAACAGGAGGGACAGAGAGAGAGGGCACAGCAGACATTGGGCAGGGAGCTGAGCATAGTTACTGGCTCTCCCACGGAGGGAAGAAACTGGACAAGTACTCTAGACAATGACAAACTAGACAATGACTCTAGTCAAGTACTACGTCCTCCTGAGTATCATGTCCCTCTTCTGTAATGGAAAAAGGTTTTTACTGAAGAGGATCATTTTGATGTCTCCAGGTTCTGCCCATCTTTTGCCAAAAGCCTCACCTCGTGAAACAGTTGATGGCACAGGGGCGTGAAGGGTGGAGAATGAGGGGCTTGACCCTCATTCCTCTGGAGGAGGAGGAATCAATCCTCCTTGGGAATTGATCCCAAGGAGGGTCAATCCCTCCTTGACCCCATTCCTCTGGAGCCTGAGCTCATCAGCAGATGGGGGCGACAACAGTAAGGAAAACTGGTTCAAAAAAATAGACGGTCAAGCCATTTTTATTTCTCTCTTTCCTTTCTAGATTGGTTTTCAAGTATCAGGTTAGATTGTAGACTTTCACAGAATTAAGTAATCTGCTCTTTTAGATTCATTTCCAAGGACAATGTCATGCCCACAGTGTGCTTAATGGAAACTCTCTAGAAATGGCGATGGCCTCTCCTGAAAGAAGACTGAGCGCAGCACCCAATCATTCGCTTTGGCTGCGATTATTATCAACCAAACTCAAGTTGAAGCGCCTACTGTGTGCTAGATGAGCTACGTTACCTATCAAAATTCTGTCAGTAACTCTTAGGGGCAGATCTGAGATCCTCTATCCCTACTTTGTAAAAGGGAAACAAAAAGATTCAAAGAGTTTAAGTAATAGAGCTGACAAATATCAGAGCTTAAATTTTGGACCCAAGTTTTATATGGCTCCTTTTTTGCCTTTGGCAGTAAGTCCAAGCTTAAGAGAGGTATAAATGTAACACCTTACAGCTTAGAGAATCTGGAAATCTCTCACTGGCTTGCTTCTCGCTGGGTTTCCAGGACTCTCTGCTGTGAGGGCTGCCACCGCCCAACCAGCAGCTCCAATAGCCCAACCAGCAGCTCCAATAGGGGCGTGGGGAGATCAAAGCCAAGAGGAAGGAACTGGCCAGGCACATGCCCTGTTTATGATGCTAATCAAAAGCCTCAGCTTTGCGGGGAGGAGACAAAAGCTCCCTCATAAAAACTGAGGTGGGGGTAGGGGTAGGCAGTTGGTGGCTTAAGTGCTTACCTCCTGCTGATGACGAAAGCAGCGATGAGAATGACCACCAGCACCACACTGCCCGAGACAGAGACCAGAAGCACGGTGGAGTTGGCCCCATCTCCAATGATCCGGGAAGGCACTGACAAAGACACAAGGATCACCTCTGGGAAGGTCGTAAGAGCTAGAACTTCTGACTGGGTCACGAGTATCAACGTTCTGAAGCCCCTGGGAAGGCTCACGGCCTCTTTTGCCCTTTGATCAGTATTTATGCGACAGCATTTCTAAGACAGCCTTAATGAGATGAAGACTTTTCTTTTATATATTTGTATGAAGAACTTCAACCAGAAGAATCTTTATTACTAAACCCTCTGGTAAGCCTTACTACTCATTGTTTTTTCTTCTTTTCTAGTGTCGGCCCTAACTCTTATTTAATGATCTGATGCATTCCTTAGTGAGAAAGACACCTGGAAATTTCAAAAAGGACAAGCAGTTTTGAATATCTACCCATCCCCTACCACAAATCTATCCAAAAACCTGTTCATTATTGAACAGATCAGAAGCCGCTTCCTCCTTGAAGCCTTCCAGGAATATCACCCCAAAATGTCAAACCCCATCAGATTCAATCCTAGAGTGGTTTCTCTTCTTTCTTATTCTTACTTTATTTAATCATTCATTTAGAAAATTACTTTCTAGAACTGATGTTGAAGATTCTCCTCTACAATCTCCTTCTCCAGTAAGCTCAATTTCAGTTTAATTATATAGCCATCTTACGTAAATCGCTTATGCAATGGGCATCTCCTTTGTTAACATTTTCAAGTCAATCCATGAGTCCAACTCACAATGCTGAGGGTTGATATGTTTGTCCAAAGGGTCTTTAAAAAAAAAACTGATCTGACTTGATTTAAAAAGATTCTTAGAAATAAATAAAAGAAAATAAATTTGGTTCCTTCTTTACTCTTCCCAGGGAGAAAACTTCCTACTTCTTTAAGATAGCTATGCAACTCCCAATTCGTCCATTTAGCAATCCCATTTTTTCATAATCAATAGAAGACTCAAAATAAGAAAAAGAAGAAAACATTTTCTAATCACACGGAAAGATGGGATAGATAATATGGAAAGTGCTCCTCTCTACAGAGCATGAGCTGGGACACCTGATGGCTCCGTTGTTAAGCATCTGCCTTTGGCTCAGGTCATGATCCCAGAGTCTTGGGATCGAGTCCCACATGGGGCTCCCTGCTCAGCGGGAAGCCTGCTTCTCCTTCTCCCACTTCCCCTGCTTGTGTTCCCTCTCCTGCTGTGTCTCTTTGTCAAATAAATAAATAAAATCTTTAAAAATAAACAAACAAACAAATAAATAAATAGCGAGCATGAGCTTTTCTAAGTTACAGACATTGTCATTTCAAACCGTGTTCATAGCCCACGGAAGGTTTGCCTAACAGGAAATTAGGTACAGCTCCTTGGATCTATCTCACTGTTAATATGATGTCACCAGGACTGTAAAAAG
Source organism: Procyon lotor (assembly GCA_028646535.1). Lineage (NCBI taxonomy): Eukaryota > Metazoa > Chordata > Mammalia > Carnivora > Procyonidae > Procyon > Procyon lotor. Next base: position 12,156,527 of record CM053605.1, on the reverse strand, counting down.
GGCCTCAGAAGTTGGTACCTGTGTTGGTTGTGACCTCCAGGGGCTCACTGAAGTCTCCATAGCCAGCTGCTGTCCTGGCTCGGACATGGAACACATAGGAAGTCAGAGGATTCAGGCCTTTGATGTCCGTGTTCCTGGCAGCTGTCCGGACGATGCGGTAGCTCCGCTCATTCTGATCCTGCATCACGGGACGATAAAATTAAGGAAGGTGGCAAAATAAATCCTCCACTTCCTCTAGGCACGTAACACAAGGAACCAAGCCAGTGTACTTAGGAGTCAAAAGTAAACAGAGATGGATAAACTCTAAACCCCCTATTCACTTCAATGTTGGAAGTACCGTTGTAAGATCTCAGACACTGAAGGACACGTGGAGTTTGGGTGTGACACTGTGGACACTGACCATATGCAGATCTTCCCTTATGATCTTTTTAAAAAAGGAAATCAGATGATGGTTGGTGGTTTTCTTACTCCACAGCCAACAATTTAAGAGAAATAACCACAAGAAGGCCTCTCATCTTTTTCTATTTTCCGTCGAGAAAATGTCAAAAATGTTGTAATCTGGTTTCAGTGAAAAATAAAGCCTGTCCCCTTTCTGCTTTTAATAAGAAAGCCAATAAGTGATTATCTTTAAAAAGAAAGAGAAGTCAATTGTTCATTTTCTAGACAATCTTGAATGCAAATAGCTCTCTTCAGAATTCTGTCCTCTAAGAGAGACAAGTTATTTATAAAAATAATGTCTTTCTATAACTTTTAGAGGCTGAAAAATGTAATTTTCCCTCCCTGATTTTCTATTAAAAGTCATCCAAACCCACACCTTGATTCTGAATAGCAGTGATCTACTTAAACAGATCATTATTTCGACTTTAATGAGTCACTCTCACTGATAGAAGGCTTATATATAAGAACCGCTTAGTTATCTTGATTTCCATTACTAGAAAGAAAAAATGGTTATAGTAGAACACAATGTATTTTTCCCATTTTTCAAGATAACCAACTTAATACATAAAATTCAAAATTGGATTCGATTAGGAAACAAAATGCATTTGGTTTTGAGATTCACCGGCATTCTGGATTTACAACTGGCTAAAAGCTAAAGAGAAAAAAGGAAACAGGGAAGAGAAGTAGAGGGAGCGAGTGAGGAGGGGAGGGAAGGTCGGGAGGAGAGAGGGAAGGAAGCTTGCTCATTCAAGTTAATACCTTCTCATAATATTTGACTTCATACTCCAAGATCACCCCATTGGGCCTATCGGGTTCCAGCCAAGCCAGAGCAACACTGTATCTTGTAACTTCTTTTGCCTGGACCAAAGCAATGGATGAAGGTGCTATTGGGAAAAACAAACAAACAAAAACAAAAAGGAGGAAAAAAACATAGGTGGTAGCAATCAGTAATTTCATTTTACTTAAGAAAAGTGTGAAGGACTGTCTTGTCTCCCCCAGGTCCCCATGTCAGACTTCCCCAGTACAAAAACGTACAATACAAAGGCATCCCCTCCAATGTGTTGGGATACGATTTGTCTTAGAAAGCCCATCTCTGTGTAAAAGCCTACAGCATCACCTCCACAGAACCTGCAGCCATTCCTCACGACATCTAGAGAACGCTACCTTCCTTCTTTATTTTTTGCAAGCCGTAAAATCCACTGGAAGCCCTCCTTTTAAGTTCAGTAAAACTGCATCTTTTCCTACATCCAAAGTTTACAAGTGGTCATCTTACTGGTCGTTAATTTTATACAAGCAGGAGAAATTGCAACTCTTCCCAGGGGACTGTAGGAAACGCAAGCAATTTCTATCCTTTCCAACGTAAATAAAAGTACTGTTTAATTGCGGCTAAGTTTCCAGTTTGACACAGTGATGCAAATAAGGAAGAACACAAATAAAACAGTGATGACCTCTCTGGGCACATGTGACATTTTGAAGTTACTTTTACAAAAGCTGAAATAGTGCTTCTGCCTATTGAGTAGTAAACTTTCTTCTTCCCGGTAACAAACACACAAAAGCCGTCCGCTATTGGCTGTGTTCTCAGGGGTCCTTGAGATTTAGAAAACCAGGCTGCCCTCTTCTTCACTGTGACAGTCGCATCTCCCATTGTTGTCCAGCTCTGCTGGGACCGACAATGACACAAATGTGCCATCTCCAGGGAGAAGAGGAGCATTCATGAAATCCGTCATCTTACCTAACAAAGCTGGTCTGTAGAACCAGAGATTAGGGGGCCTCCCTCAACCAAATGTATATTCCTGTTTGTTACCAAATTGTGGAAATATGTGAAACTGTCACAAAATGGCCACTGAGAAACAACAGCATAGAGTCAGGTCATCCTTCTGCTCTTTACACACACACACACACACACACACACACACACACACACACACAACTGTGAAACCTTAACTCAGAGGAAAAAAGAGAAAAGTAAAATAAATCATCACTGAAACTGGATTGGGACTAAGTTCAAACACGCTTGACCATATCTGACAAGTGTATTGATGGAAAGGAAAGCAACCAGACATCATAGTCACACAGGGAATCTTCTAGCTGAAGTTGATCCAACAGGGAGCACCTCTTGGAGGTGGTTATTTGACAGCCTGGCAACTCTGTTAGGGGTACTTCAAGATGGCATGTGTGCTCTTACCCAACACACACACACACACACACACACACACACACACACGCATGCACACATTTCTCTCCTGCCCCATTTCTCTCTCCCACTCTTTTTCCCCCAAAGCTATTCCAGATTGGATCTCAGGCATAAACACCAGTGGAAGATACAGAGCATACACATGTCCTCCATCAAAGGCAACCCCAAGGTTAGTAATACGGAACTGGATGAACAGAACTGCATACAACAGACATATGGAAGCCACTGAACATCTGAAGAAAATGAAAAACGGAAATGTGCTCATTAGCTCCATTAAGGCTTCCCTCCCCCAACACACACACATCTCTCTCTGTCTCTCTCTCTCTCTCTCCTTTCTTACTGGTTGACATGGAGCCATTGTCCAGCAAACCGCAAGGAGGGACTCTCTTAAATACAGAGACAGCAAGAAGGCTAAAAAAGCTGCCTGGCTGTGAAAAGCTATTTCGCTCCAGGTAATAATATATTGTCTAACAGAGCACTTTAGCATACACTCCATAAAAAGGGGCTCTTTAAACTGTGACATTCAGGATTGGGAAGTGAAATAGTAAAGCAAGGGTTTTCCAAAGAAAGTGGTGGAGGAAGGCAGGGGATCATAAAGTTACACGGTGACTTTCTCTCAGAAATGATTTGGGTCAGATCCTGATAATGAACAGATTCCTTGGGAAAGAACTATCTGGCTGCCTTTGCCCTGCTTAACTAAGCTGATTTCTCTCTGACTGGATTATCACTAAACTGCTGCATGCGGGCAATGAACCTGATTTCCATTTTAGAAGCTGGAGCAGCAGTGTTCCTGTGCCCATTCAAGGGGAAGATGGACTCAACCGAAGTCCTCGCAATATCACAGGCAGAGCGTCCCCCATATAATCTGGTAACTGGTAGACTATTTCTAACACAGCCCTACCTGGAAAAATCCAAATGCACAAATGTGTAAATAAACCAACCGTGTGTGCTCTGACTCGGCCTGAGAACATGAGATGAAAGAGTAAAGGAGAATAGTTCTAATTCCCGAAAGGTATTTTGTTGTGTGTCTGTCACACACTTTTCTTTCAGAAAAGCATTTTTATCACACTACAGTGACAAAAGCAATCCATGACCAAGTGAGATGGAGAAAAACACGCAACTGCTCTGGAGTCGAACATGGCGGCCATTTCTCCCCCTGAAGGGAGCAGCTTACCCTCTCTGGTACAAAGCACACCAGCTTGGAAAAACACTGGGCTCTACAGGGCTGCCACTCTGGAGGGAAGAGGCAGTCTGGATGTGTGCTTCACATTATAAGCCATATAAGGGTTCTTCCATCGCCCTTCCTACCCTGCTTCTAACCAAGCCTCCAACTCCACATCAGGAAGCCCTCCCCCTGCCACGGGTGCCTGGCCGCCGCTCACCTCCCCAGATGAGGCACTTGGCAATGGCATTTCTCAGTCATTCCCCTACCCTGATGGTTCCCAAGCTTGTCTTCTCATGCCATTCATGTAATCGCTGCCACAAACCTGCGACTTGTGCTATGATTTCATTAATAGTGTTCTTGAACCCACATGCTGCATGGCTTGAGTTATATTTAAGGAGAAATTTCCCATTACTGATATAAATAAAACCCTGTTAATAGGAGGTAACCCTAAAAATGAATATGTGAGTAAACAGTGCTATCAGTGTTGGCTGGACATTCTTGCCTCTCCCTGCTTTATCCAAAATAGAGATTAGAGCCAGTGTGAGAGATGTGTCAGGGATAATCCGGGCACCAACTTGAGATTCTGGTCTTGGAGTAACTGGAGAATCTGAGAAAGAATTGAAAAGAAGCTTAATTTTCACACAGGGGAATTCGGTATTATAGGACTTCCATGTGGGTCTTCACTAAAATCATCTCTGATGCCACCATTGTTAGGTTTCCACATTTTGGTAAATACTGCAAAGCCTTTCTCAATTTAGAAATGTTTTGGGTCCTGGGTCCCAAAGCCCTAGGGCTCTGCCCTTTGCTAACAAAATTATAAGATAATAGACTAATGGAGTAACAGATTGAACACTCTTGTCTTTAAAATATGGTTCAAAAGGAGCTATGAAAATATCAATGCCTTACTTCAAAAGAGGGCTTCTCGCCATAGTGGAAATTTTAGTCAACATAAAAAGACCAAGCAGAAAAAAAGATCCTGCTTGTCTCTCAGTTCTTTAGCTTACATTCTGAAACCTGTGGAGACATAGTTTTTCCTCAGGACTGACTCATCCACTAAGCACATTCTTAATGAGCACCAGTGGAATAAGGGAAAGATGGGAAAGCGCAGACAAAGCTGAATCAAATATAGTCCTTGGCATCAAAGGAAGACCCAACTTATCCTTCAAACTTTTCTGAATTAACAACAACAACAACAAAATAGATGAGGAAATTTTTACAAAAATGGTACAGAGAAGACACTGATTTTCTAGAACTCAACAGGAGGCAGTTCCTGCTAAGTCTCTTCTTATCCAGATTTCCGCATGGTGATGGGGAGAAGTATGGCGTGGGCGCTTTCTTGACATGCGATACCCCTGCCAAGGGTCAGAGGAGAAGCCAGGAGAAGATGAAGGCTGATGTAAGGAGCCCCACTACAAGAAAGAGACACATCTTAGATTGGAAACATTCCTACCCACCCACGGACTTCCTTCATAAAAGAGGTGTTTGCTTTAAGGTAAGTTTTGTGCCCCTGGACATAAGCGGGCATTCTTCGGTGGCCAGAATTTTGGCATAACACAGAATTTTGGCTTAACACACAATTCTGTCATGCTCGTCGACAGCAGCATGGTTGTGAAAGATGACTGAGGCATGTACAGATCACAAAGGCAAGAACTATCATAGGGTAGTTTTAAAGAAGGGTTTGTGACTTAATTTAATCAAGTCCTTACTTTACAAGTGTTAGAAGCAATATTTCCAATGACTGACAGATGTCCATTCTTCTGTCCTGAGAAGTTGTTATCTGAGACCACATCCCATGACTCTCAAGGGTATTTTAGTAGTTTTAATCCAGACCATGTTCTCGATTTCCTTTTCTTTTTGCTCATAAATCACACTGACGTACCTGTTCAATCATTCAACAAATGCCCTTTAAGCCTCTGTTCGAGAAACTGAAAATCCAAAGTAGAGCCAAAGAGGCATTTATGTTTAAACAGTTAAGCGATATTTGGCTAAATAAGGGTAGTGGCTAAGATAAGAAGCCAGAATAGGGAGGGGGGCATTGTGAAATGCAAAATCATGGGAGGATTTGGAGCAAAGTTAGTGAAGTCAAGATTTACAGTGACAAACAGGAGGCGGAAAGGTGAAAGAAAGATGCTGAATGAGGTCCACCTGCTCAGAGTATGACTGGGATTTTCAGGAAACTGAAAAAATCCCAGAGTATGACTGGGATTTTCAGGAAACTACTAGTGCTCTATTCTGTGCATCAAGGGCTCATTTAGGACATGTGAAATGAGATAAAGATGAAAATATATTTGACTCATATACTTAAAAGTATTCTTCACTTTACTAATTTGGCGGAAAGATCTATGACTGTTAGAAGGATTCTGGGTGTAATTCTGGGTTTGAAATTTACCAGTTGCCATCTTGGCCAAGTCACTCAAATTTTCTTGCCTCCGTTCTCCCATTTATAAAACACCTTCCTTCCAGATACAAGCGCGTGAGCCATTAGAATGTATGCTCCATAGGGGTAGGGCTTTCCCTTGTCCATATCGATATCTAAACTATTCACGATCATGTCTGGCACATAGTGAGTGCTCAATAAATTTGTCAAACCTATAACTAAATGTTAAAATAGACTTGAAAAAAATCTTTGTAGACAGTGAGATGTTTTCTAAATATAAAGTACCAGAAATAAGTCATCCCTAAAACAACTTTTTATCTGCACCTGTTTCAGATGACCTTCTGTGGGTCTGGTTTTGCTATTTAGGTTAACTAAGATATTGACAATTAGGAGTAAAGCAAATGACAATTCTAATTATAAATGGAGTCTCTGTTTTCTAAGAGATAGGAGAGGCTTCTGAGCTGTTTTTTTTTTCCCCCAAACACACAGGTTGTAAAATGTCATTCAAATGTGAATTAACATTAAAAGCAGTCTTCACTGCACCTGTTACAGACAACATTTTGAGGGGCTGCTCTTTCGGTTGATGGAGATGTTGACAATCCCCTCAGCATCTCACCTCTATATCGGGAAGGCATGGAAATAGTTCTCCTCACCACAAAGGTATCGTGGCATTGAAATCCACCCCACTTGCCAAGTCACAATCCTAAATCCAGAAAGGGCCCTAAGCATCTCTCTTGTTTAAGACCGGAGTTATCTCCAAAGATGTGCTAATGGAAACAAGTCAGTGACTGCCTGGAGAAGCCACTGGGTACCGCGTGTATCCCTGAAATCCCAATCCCACCAAGAGGGCAACCCTGATGAAGTGTCTGGGTAACAGAGCACAGAGCCCTCTGTGGTCAGGGTCGGGATGGCAAGATGAAGCACGGAGAAAGGAGATCTTTCCACACATGCACTGGAAACAGGACAATGGTAGTAGAACATCACTTTTTAAAGATGGAGCCAACACCACAGAGGATGAAAGAAAAAAAATTCATCAAAGCTGGAAGGTTGAATGGATCTGAGCTTTCTACTAGAAAGCCAAGATAAATTATCCCCCCTTCAGATAACTCTGTATTCAAAATTCCACATATTCCTGAGAAGCTGAGAGTGCTTTCTAAATAGAATCCCCACTTGCAATGTACCTGTGGTTACTTTTGGTGAGAGACCTGGCCACATGCACGCAGAAGGCAGGTGTGGGTTTTACACTCGGTGTGTGTTTCCGATAAACAGAAACAGCACAGATTAGAGGCTCGATCATGACTCTCTAACCGTGGTACATTTCACAACGAAGAATTACAGGAGATGCTTTGATGTCAAACAGAGGAGGCTCCTTTTAAGAAAATGTTAAATTTAACTTTCTTTGGTTCAAAGCTCGGCAGTTCTCCTAGCTCCCCACCGATGCAAGTGCTACAATTTTCTTTTATTTGCTTCCTCAATGACTCGCCATTAAACACCTACAAGTCATTTTACTGCAGCAGTTTGGCACTCGTGACACCCAAATAGGACGGAGGTGAGAAAAAAAAAAAAAGACACGGAGCCAAGAAAGGCAGGAAGGAGTCTCTGCGAATCACTGCGGGCTATCAAACTGTTTGCAGGGGTCCAGCACCAGGAGCAATGAATTAAAAACAGTTTGTGAGACTCTGAGTGGGGGAGGGGCCAGCTCCAACAGACCGACTGCATTTCACTACTGGCTCAAATTAGGAGGGCGGAGGGAGGAAGGCAGGAAATAAGCAGATTCAATGAAAGCTCTCCAGCCTGCAGGCAAGGAAGAGTGGAAACAGCCCTTTAAGAAAGTCCTGAAACCCAAAGCTGGAGATGTCCGTGGTCCAACAAGGCCCAGTGCTAGGAAAGGAGAGGACTTCTGAACCGCAGTGGGGTGCCCCCTCCCCAGGATCTGAATTTAAAGAGCCGATGTTTACTCAAGAGGTCTTTCACTGATAGGAAAAAATAAACCCACGGTTTATACATATCTCTGCTTCACGCAAGCGGCATATTTAAATTTAATTACTTGGGGCTTAAGGTGGTTTTTGTTCCCTCTTTCTTTCTCATTTCAACACCGCAGCTCTGATTTGCTCTTTATCAAAGGTTTGTGCATTTTAAAATGCTGTCAGGCATCAAAATTAAATGCTTCAGAGCACTAATGATATCCTTGTGATTAAGGGTTTTGCCGTCACAGAAATGCTAAGAACGCTGGTGCTAATATTAATTGCTTTCTTCCACATCCCGCCAAAGGGGGGAAGGATTTCTCCTCTGAGCTTTGCACTATCTATGGCACTAAACACCAGTGAGTGATTTTTTTTTTTTTTTTTACTATTATCATCACAGTATTTTATAGTACTCAACAGTGTGAAATGTTTTCATGAACATATGATTTCATTTGCACTACATTCAACCAGCTGGCTTAACCCTCTGCTATTTTTTATGTAAAAATCATTAAAAGACTCAAGTCCCATCCACTCTCCCTTACATTGGTGCTACATCACCAACGTAGCAACTCCGCTCTGCACCCCACAGCGTCTAGCTGCCGGATCATTAATAAGCACCTAAGCACATTTTCTCAGAGTCAAGAAATAAAATTATAAGTTTTTATTTTAAAAAAGGTACAGAAAAAATTGATTACTCCAAAACTGATAACAGAATTATTTTCCTATTCAACAAAAGACAGAGAACCAAATTCTCAATTAAAACCTTTGGAAGACGGAATTCAAAGGAGTTCATTTATATTCAAATATGGATATATTAATATTAATTAAGTGTACACTTAAAATATATGAGGGATGCTTTTTTTCCCCCCCAGAAAGTGATTTCTTTCCAAGGTCAGGACTCAGAGTCGATTTTAAACAAATACTATAAAATAAAGCCGGGCACAGCAACACTTACCAAAGGCTGCAAAGACCCACGCCTCCATAGATTTTCAGAATCTGACTTGGGGACACTAATGGTGCCTTAAGGAAGTGACCCGAGAGCAAGCCTTTACAAAGCATGAACCTCAGACTCTTACTTTACTTATTTTTCCAGAGAAATGGGTGGCAGATCATTTTAGAGAAATCTTGAGAGAGCTGCTAATTGCATTTTGAATAATAGAACGTGACACTATCCTTGGTCTTCATGAGACGTGTTGGCACCGGCAAGAGGAAGGTGTTGCGATCAGCCTCTGTGGCTAAGCGTCCGAAGATGTGAGCACCCCTCCCCTAAATAACTATTTCTGGGATGGAGCTCAGACAAGGACTACATTCCCTTTACATGTTGGAGGGTTCATGGGACTGAATTCTGGACAATGGGGTGCGGGTTTAAGTGGTTATTCCTTTTCCAGACCCATTATATAAACTGGGTCCTTGGGCCCCTCCATCTTCTCTAATCTACCATCTGCCAGCTGGATGTTGTTGATGCCCATGCCCAAACCTCCCCGCATCACCACCAACTGGATACAAGTTGGGCAAGAAACCAATTCCTATCGTGTTAACCTACTAAGTGGCACTTGGGGTGACAGCAGGTACTCATTCAGGTAGAGCAAAGCCGGTCACAAAAAGAGGCCTCCTGCACAGAACGTTTTCAGATGGTAACTAACTGAAGAGTATGGTGGCTCCGGATGATTGAGTTGTGGTCTCAAGCTGCCTGAATGCCTTCAGGTTCCCTCCAGGACACTCGGACACTCGGGCCCCAGCGCGGGCCCTGTGAGCAGATGGCCACTCACTTGTGCAAGAGACCGGGGAGCACTGCCCTGAGGTCAGTAATTGCAGGAGCAGATGCGCAACTCTGCAGGGCCACAATGGGCCGCAGGTCACCTCCCAGTGAAGGAATTCGGCGGAATCAAAAATTACTGGGCTCAGAGATTCCGCAGAGTTTGTCTTAACATTCCATGGGAAAAGACAGCGCGGTTCTCAAAACGGGTTGCCTTTTCGGAAAAGAGTTGGTTTCCACTGCCTAGTTAACAGCGGACACGGTCGAAGCCTTGGGCCCCGTCGATGAGAGGAAAACCGAGAAGAATGGGCAGGGGAGCGAATCTGGCCGCCTCCACAAGGCGCTGCCACATGCTTACCACCATGTCAGCCAAGTAGCTCTCGAGGGTACTTGGAATTATCACCTTTGAATTCATATTTGCAAACTTAGGCAACACACAGGAGGTAAATAATTGGACCAGAGCTATAAAATGAGATTGTAAACCCAAGTCTGCCTGAGTCGAAAGTATACAATCCTCCTAGCGTACCCCATGCCTATAAACACACACTCACTAAATTAGCATTTACTAACTACCATGTGCCAAGCAACCGTTTTAAAAGTCTTTCATGATTTAATTCATATAATCCTCACAAAAACCCTATGAGGCAGGTACAGTTATTGTTTTCATTTTATGGATAAGGAGACTAAGGTACAGGGAGTTTGAATAACTTGCTCCAGGTTACAGCATGCAAGTGGTGAATTCACAGGTCAGGTCTGGGAGCCCACATTTTCAACCCCACTGAGCCACAGGAGGCCTCCAGTCCCTCCCATCCTTGCACTGGTAGGAAAGGAGAGATTTGAACATTAAATGGCTTGCTCTCCCCCAAAGCAATAGCAGCATTAGTGACAGCATACGCTACGTCTGCTATATGTTACTTAGTATAGGACTGTCCCCGTACATTCTTGGTTGCCAGAAATCTAGAGGTAACTTAGATATGACCTCTGTTCATAGACAAACCTTAAAGCTTTTGAAGATGAATCACCTCACCAGAGAACTACTTAAAGACCTAAGAAGAGAATTCTCTGAAATAGAAGAATTCAATTGCAAAAGAAAACAGCAGTAACTGAAGTTAGGGAAGGGGTAGAGGGTAAAAGACAAGCTTCTGGAAGGTTGGCAATGTTCTAGTCTTTGCTGTGGTTTATGGTTACACAGGTGTTTGCTTTGGGGTAATTCACTGACTGTACATATATGGCTTACCCACTTTTCTGTACATGTGTATACTTCATGATCAAAAGGCTAAAACTAAGGGTATTAAGGATGGAATTGGAAAACTAGTATTAGAAAGACCCATCCAGGGGCACCTGGGTGGCTCAGTGGGTTAAAGCCTCTGCCTTCGGCTCAGGTCATGATCTCTGGGTCCTGAGATCGAGCCCCACATCGGCTCTCTGCTCGGCAGGGAGTCTGCTTCCTCCTCTCTCTCTGCCTGCCTCTCTGCCTACTTGTGATCTCTCTCTCTGTCAAATAAATAAATAAAATCTTAAAAAAAAAAAAAGAAAGACCCATCCAACATTTTTCATTAACCCTCTGGGTAAAGGTCTAAAGGTGTCAGGAAAGATCTAACTTTTTGCAAATTAGGACTTTTGTAACTACTTAACTATTCTGTTTCATGTTTGAGCCACACAGCAATTCCTGCTCTCTGTAGTAAAGAAAATGTATTATTTAAATGCTTGTTTTACTTTTTTAAAAATTACTATCTTAAATTAGCATTACCACATGTATAGCCATACTGTAGAATTACAGGTGAGTAACAGGGGTGCCTGCGTGGCTCAGTCATTAAGCATCTGTTTTTGGCTCGGGTCATGATCCTGGAGTCCTGGGATGGAGCTCCACATCAGGCTCCCTGCTCAGCGGGAAGCCTGCTTCTCCCCCTCCCACTCCCCCTGCTTGTGCTCCCTCTCTCTGTCAACTAAATAAATAAAATCTTAAAAAAAAAAAAAAAGGTAAGTAACAGTTGGACTTGGAGCCAAGGCACATGTCCCTCAGAAGTAACTGGGGATGACTTCGGGCACCAAGTGTTTCCAAGTGTGTCTTCTGTTTCATCTGAGAGCTGCTTGTTTTACTCTCTATTTGCTTACTAAGAAACTTGTTGGCAGGTTCCAAAAAGAGTAGCCCAATACTTGCCAACAGAAACATGGCAGGATTCAGTGTATATTTCCTGTTAAGTAAGAATGCCAGTTTGAGGCAAATAGGAAAACAAGTCTTTTGATTGGAAGGCAATTTATAAGAATTTGCCTGAGAAAGACAAGCATTTTAAATGGGCAAAGTTGGCAAGAGTAAATAAATGAGATCCCTTTTTTTTTCTGTGAATGCCTCTAGGAAGATGAACCTTTTCATTGCACCTCGGTAGATCAGAAAGTATCTAGGATAAACTCTTGGTTGAAATTATTTTATATGTGTTTTGATTAGAAAGGACGATGACAAGCCTTGGGCAAAGTGGGCCCCTCCATACCCGACGATGCCTCCCAAAATTATTCTGGAATACGGAGGATGGTGTAAAGGAAAGGTTCTCTTCTGCTGAGCAGAAATACAGCATAGAGAGTGGAAATGGATTAGCTGCTGTGATTCAAGGCTTCTATTCCTCTGGCTGTCAACTCCACTGGAGAGCTTCAGTCTTCCCAAATCTAGAAAATAAAAGCCGTGCTGCGGGCTTCAGGTTTTCTTTGTTACTTAGACAGCTGCTAATCGTCCTGCTGTGTTTGGAACCAAGGAGACAATGCTGTAACATTTAGCTTTTTGACATCCGAAGCATCTAGATCAGTCCCCTATTAAAGATGTATTAATCACAAAGACTCTAAAAGCCAGGAAGATAGATGCACCTAGTAAATCTTTGCTCTAGCTTTTTACTTCCCACACTCACGTTTCTACATTTACAGGCAGAAATGCTTAAAAGCCTGCTCCAGAAACTGACCAATAAAAAGAGCCCTGTTCATTACTTTATATCAGATGCTGGACGATTTCCTACCCCTGGAAAAGCCTTTCAGAAAGAGGTAAGACATTGATCATTCTGCTAAAAGAGCCTGTCTGTTTCAATAAATAGATCCACTGTGGCTGTTGTCACCTTGACTTTTCAAGTGTGATAACTAATTCAGGAGTGTGGCTTTGCCACTTACTACAGGGACATTCAAATCATCTATGTAGTTAAAAAAAAAAAGCCATTGGATAAACCCACAAAACTTCAGGCAGCAAAATATCAATGCTACTAGCACTAACAGTACTAATTAGCACCACAACTACTAATACTAGTGCTACTAATAATACTAATAATACTTGGCCTCCAAATTAGGCCAAATTATGCCCCAAGTCATGACCAAGTGAAAGTGAGTAAATGGGAGCTTATTCTGGGTTTGGACACCTGGAAAAACGGAATAAGTATGCTGGATAAAGCCTAGGAATTCTGTGCACTAAAAATTTATGTTAATAAAAAGGTCTCAGAGTTACTTCTTCACATTGGTCTTCATTTCACAAGAGCATTGCAGAGAGACATCAAATTCCCCAAAGAGTAGACCCGTCTATAGCATCTGTTACGAATGGGTGAGCTGGTAATCAGTCCCCAAACAAAAAAAAATTAAAAAATACAAACAGAGAGCCTGACTGATGTTACCACAGAGGCTCCGGATTCAATTTTCATTTTTTTTTTTTTTCTCTTTACACATAATCTTCATAGGAGGCATCTAATCACCGTAACACAAGATGAAAAGTCTCAACACAAGGAGGCTCCTGTTAACTATGGAAAAGCAGCACTAACTATTCTGAGTTATTGGAAATCTTTTGAAATTACATTGCTATTTTTTGATTTCCCAGGCTAATGGAACCCATAAGAGGTAAATGCAGTATTTGCAAGATGCCAGGCTGGTGCCAGCTCGAGGCGCTGGATTCCTTGGCTTTCGATGGAGTCTGAATACATCATGACTGAACTCCTTCCCCATCACTGTCTCAGTGACAGCCCACCATCTTCCAAACTGAAAGAGTAGGAAGTCAATTAGTGTCACTTATGATGTGAACACCTGTCGACTAAGACCTGGACTGAGACCAATTTCATTACCATAGTCATTCAATGGCTGCCAGATGGCTAGGCCTTGGACCACTTATGATATAGTCCAGATTCAAGGAGGTGACCTAAAGACAGAAAGGTCCAGAGTCCCATTAGTCATCTCCTGGGCCATCCAATTCCCCATCACATATACAATTGCAATAGGATACCTTTTATTCCTAATGGTCATTTAAAAAGACCACAAGAATTGCTTGAAAAAAGAAGAAAAAAAAAGTCATAGTGACCAGAAATTGAGGATATTCGCTCCTTAAATGATAACCATTTTTATCAGCCATTGTTATTTTCAAATCTGAAACTACTTCTTAATAACTCAACTTTCTTTCTCTTATTGCATTTTAAAACACATGGACAGAGTAAAAAAAAAAAAAACCCCACAGAAATGAAAAATATCAGACAAAGAATAAAGTGGAGCATGAAATTATAGGCTACAGATTATCACTGACAGGGTAAGACAGACAGGCAGAGGGGACATTTCAATATAATTCTTGTTGCAAATCTATGTGTTCTTTGCTACTTGGAATTTTTCCAAATCCAAATGTTGCTTGGCTTAAAGAACAATGACTAAATGCTGAGAAATGATGGCCATGGATGGTATAGAAGAGTGTTACAGGTTGGGGGGATGGGCAGGGAGAAAGAGAAACACAGAAGACCAACACTGAGACTCTCCCTCAGGTTCCCAGTTGGTTTCACTATATGGAAGTCTGGGAAAGTTCTGAACCCAGAGAAGTCAAATATTCAAGGGGCAGTATCTATGAGCCAGAGAACCAATGCTGAAGAACTGATTTTTCAGTTATACCTAAGGAAGCCTTCGTTTTACTTGGAGCCAAATCTTTCCCTCCTGGTTTCTTGCTTGCTACAAGCACAGGGACTGGTAAATGGAGAGAAGTGATGGAGACCTTTGGGTTAAATTACAACCAGTGCATTTTGCAAATGCTTCATATACAAATGGTCACCACATGCTATGCTCTCAAAAATGTGGCCATGAAATGATATTCTTGAAGCCCTCATATTTGAAACTCTATCTTTTTGGCAATTGTCATAAAAGCTATGATCGAGGTTAGAGAAAGGAGCATAATTTATGACAAGGAATTTTAAGCTCGGGAATTTGCAACGATAGAATTAATGTGTTTTGGTTTGGTTTTTTTTTTTTTTTATATTGGGGTATCAGCCAGAAATGTATGGGCCAAATAGTTTAAACTCCTACAGGCATTATAAGTCTGAAGCTGAAACAACCAAGCTATTAAATTTTAAAATGTTATTAAGGTCAATAGAGGTCTTCAACTGGATCTGTGTTTATCCAAGATAACTTTTGTAGGCATAAAGAATAACAAAGGATGAATTAGGAAATCTATAATTGTTTTAACGGACTTGAATTTTCTTTTCTTTTCTTTGTCTTTTAACTAGGAGGTTCACAGCATCTCACTGGGGCCCCTCTTTAATACAACTTGCTGAAGTGTGCAAATCAGTATCATGGGCTCCACCCAGGAGTCAATCTGTAAATACCGGCAAGGACCTCATTAGAACAACACGGCGATCGCCTAGAAATGGTCCCACAGCAAGGTCCTTGAAAGACATTGGGAGCGCACACTCCAGCACACCCCAGGCAGTTCATGGGAGTGTTTCGTGTGTGTTCTGAAACAGGAAAGGAAGAAGAGCTGGAGAGAAAGAGAAAAGGCCTTCGTCCCAAGCACACACACAAACATACTATTGAAGAATTAACAGGGAAATTTAAAAGCTTCTCATGGGTCATTCTTCCCCAGACAATACCCTTTGATATTATACAAAGATTCCTTCAATATATCACCAGCCTCTTAGAGCCACACCTGAATTAGATGACTACTCCGCACGGGTTGTCTGTAATGAGGGCAGTGAACACAGTTTATGCTTTTTAAGTTCTATGACCTGTGCTCTGGTCACAAGACACTAATTTCCATAGGCTAATATTCGGCCATATTTGTACTCCCTGCTTTCAGCTGAAAACAAAGCAACAAGGATCCCCATTAGATACTGTAGTGATAATCACGCCCCTATATTAAAATGGGGAGAAACGAGATGATGTTTCGAGATGATGCTTCAAGAATTCCCAAGCCTACCAAAGCATCCTCCTAGAAAGATTCCTAAAATTATGCTCTCCTAGAGCCCTGTAGGATTCAGTGGGTTTCAGTGCAAACAAGGGCTTCACCAACAACTCTTAAGAACCTCTAAAATTCTCAGATGAAAAAAAAAAGTCTTGATTATCTTGGAAAGTGGAAGGAACACTTGATTAAGCTTAGTTACATATTCGGAATCCCTCACCCATCTCTATGTGTGCCCCTGGCTTTGATAAAGGAAGATGGAGGAAGCAATGCTCTCTTGCCCATCTTTACACTTTTTACGCTCAAAATAAACACTAATTATGCTTAAAAAAAAAAATTAGGGTTGATTCAAGAAGCAGATTTACAGCTTGCAGTATGTTATCTAGACAACCGGAACTCTCCGGGGAGCCATTGTGAGCGTGCCCCTCTCAGTGTTTGAGCTAATGGATGGATCTTACCCAAGCTCCTTACATACAGGAAACCTGCTGGTGGCAGGTCCCTATTTAATACCCAGTGTTATGTACCTGTCTTGTTTGTATGCACACTTCACCGTCAAAAGGTTCCAAGACAAGGATTTTTTTTTTTTTTTTAAATCACATACCCCAGAGCCTTCACTAAAGAGGTCTTTTTGACAATAAGGACCAAACTGCCTGAGAAATTCACAGACAGAGGTTCTCAGTGGACGATGCCAGGCAAAGAGGAGTGGGCCATTCTTTCCTTCTTCCCTCTTCCTCTCCTTGCAAGAGTGATCACAAAATAGAACAAGTATTTCAAATCATTGTCATTTTACCCACAAGATATTTTAGATAGATTATGTTTTGGAAAGTGGCCCTTGTGCTTTGTCATAAAATAAAAATAAAATAAAA
>CM053605.1:12056402-12139101 GCA_028646535.1 Procyon lotor | reverse complement strand
GACAAACCATAAGAGAGACTCTTAATCTCAGGAAACAAACTGAGGGTGGCTGGGGGGGGTGTGGTGGGAGGGGAGGGACCGGGTGGCTGAGTTATGGACCCTGGGAAGGATATGTGCTATGGTGACTGCTGTGAACTGTGTAAGACTAAGGATTCACAGACCTGTACCCCTGGGGCAAATAATACATTATATGTTAATTTTTTAAAAAAATAATTAATTAATAATAAATAAAATAAAATAAAATAAAATAAAATAAAATAAAAAGATGGTTCAGGAGAGCCACAGAGTCCCTTTAGAATGAGCTGACCAATTCACCAGAATAGAGGAAGAAGGAATCTAAGATCTGTTTCTTCAGCGCTCGGCCTGAGTTGACCGCCATTTTGCTGACTGTTCAGCCAAATTCCCACCACAGTCTGGGTACCTACCTTCCCATGTGAGACCAAATCACTAGTGATATTTTCCAATGAAGCCACAGTGTTGGCTACGTAGGTGACCACACTGATGTCTGGAATCACCTTTCTTTTCTGTTATTGTAGTTCTGGGGCAACCTATGAAATCTTTTTCATTTTTCTGGCACAGGCAAAGGAGGAAAAAATATGCGTTGGCAGGGGAGCGGGCAAAAGGTGGACGGTGGGGGAAGACATTAAAAGAGCGATTTTTAATACTGATGGATAGAGCTTAGGCTTGCTTATCTTGACAGATTAAAATGCAAAACCTAAAAAAAAAAATCCTCACAAGTGTTTACCTGCAGACAACATATGGACGCTCTCTCACTGTGCACCCACATGAAAATACACAGAGGCAGGCGTGCAGAGAAGGCTCTGTTCGGCGGGCATGACACGGGCACACATTTTAATGAGTCCCTGTAGATTCAAGATCTCAATGCAGGATTAGTCCTGCAGCACAGCTCTTGGTTTTGTTGGTGTTTAAAGGAAAAAAAAATCCATTAAAGACATTAGTAGGGGGCTAATGGGAGGTTTGATAAAGTTTCTCCAGATCTTTTTATTAATACTCAGTGCCAACTATCTCCAGAGTCTCTCCCAAGCTCCTCTGAGGAGGTAGTCATTAATTTAGCCAGTCAGAGTGATAACTAGTCAAGGTAGAAGCCCATCTAAAACCTTTGCTAGTCTTGCACTGTTCATTTCTCATCTCCACCAGGCACTTATTTTTCAAATCGCTTGATGGCTTCTCCAGAGGGTGCAAAGTCGATGTTAGTGTTTGAAGTAAGGAGCACAGCACTAAGAAATGAAAAATGAATCAGAAATAGACTGTGAAGGGTTTGGGGTGAAAGCTGGTGAAAAAAGTTCCCTTCTCACCAAAAAAAAAAAGTGTATATGAATATGTACATTTATGTAAGAGTGAAGGGATAGGAGTGGAGAAACAGTGTCCTCAGTCTTGGGTGTAAATAAAACTTTTGCTTTCTTAGAAAAATAGTTGACTATTAAACAGCATGGGTGTGAACTGGGCAGGTTCACTTATATGTGTTTTTTTTTCCCCAAAACAACACTGTACTATAAATGTATCTTCTCTTCCTTATGAATCCCTTAATAACATTTACTCTTCTGTAGCTTACTTTACTGTAAGAATACAATATATAATATACAATAAATATTGTACATATATATGATTATACGTATATATTATACATATAATACATGTACATATACATACATGTACATATACATGTATAACTGTATATAATTATATTTATATATTTATATATATATAAATATATATTTATATAACTGTATATAATTATAATTATACATGTACTTTTAATACCTATATTTATTATATATTAAAATATGTTATATATAATATATATACATAGTATACATTATATACACATTATATATATATAATACATTATACATATAACACATAATACAAAATATATGTTAATAGATTGTTATCAGTAAGGCTTTTGGTAAGAGTAGGCTATTAGTAGTTAAGTTTGGGGGAATCAAAAGTTATATGTGGATTTTTGAGAGTATAAGGTAGCTGCCTTTAACCCCTGCATTGTTCCAGGGCCAACTGTATTAATATCTTTTTTAAAATGCAAAGCAATTTTTATCTACATATAATAATTCCTAGTTCGTTCTATACACACACTATTCGTCTATGCTACTCAGTCAGCCTTGAAGCCGGATAATTTAGTAGGTTCTTCTATTTCTTTCTCCTCATGAGGACTTGCGGCACCCACACTGAATGCAAATTCATGGACCCCGGTGTCACACACAAGAGGCTGTGTACCACTGTACATCTCTCAGTTTACTTTATTCTTAATTATGGTCATAATTAGTGAGTACACTTAATAATTGTAGAGGTGGCAACAATATTCAGCAGACATGAAATTATGTATAATGTTAGAATCAAGAGACCATTCCCTTTTAAAAAAAATTATACTCCTGTTTTCAAATGTACATTTCCTAGGCATTACGAACTAAACTCGGAGCCCATAGCTGGATCAGGGCTATTAATGAGAAAATCGCCGCCTGGCTTCTCTGAAGCCCATTGTGTGCTCCTTTGGGCCTATAGTCACTTAGGGCACAGAAAGGACTCTCCAACCAGTACTGAGAGGTACTAATGATCACATACCAACCACTGGGGATGCACGAACAACTTCCCAGCAAAATCTCCTGACGCAATCGCCCTACGATTTGTTTGAAGAATTTTAAAATATGTCTTTAGAAAGATTTCTGATTTATATTCAGCTTGTTTCACTGTGTGTCTTTCCTTTAACTTTCTTAAGAGTAAGAAAAATACGACATGATTTACTTGAGATCAAAGGCAAATGAGAAATCATCTCAGCAAGGGGACAATGTCAAAGAGCAGTGCCTACGATTATTTAAGAAAATTGCTGCCAGCATCCAGCCAGCCTACAACACTGCTCAGAACGCACGTTTTCAAGAGCTCCCTATCAGAACACTCTAGCACGTTCCACATTCTATTTAAACCTGAGTGTCACTGGGAAAAGATCTGTGGTACAAGACAGCAAAGGCATGCTTGAAATTCAACTTGATTCCCTGAAATCATGTTTATATAGTAAAAATCTCTAAAAAAAGGTGTCTTTTTTTTTTTTATTTGACAGAGAGAGAGATCACAAGTAAGCAAAAAGGAAGGCAGAGGGAGGAGAGGTAAGCAGGCTCCTCGCTGAGCGGAGAGCCCGATGTGGGGCTCCATCCCAGGACCCCAAGATCATGACCTGAGCTAAAAACAGAGGTTTAACCCCCTGCGCCACCCAGGCGCTCTAAAAAAGAAGGTGTCTTGTCAAATATTAAAATTGTTTCAAGGGGCACCTGAGTGTCTCAGTCACTTAAGCGTCTGTCTGCCTTTGTCCCGGATCATGGTCTCGTTGCTGGGATCAAGCTCACATCAGGTTCCCTGCTCAGTGGGGAGTCTGCTTCTGTCTCTCCCTCTGTGGCTCGACTGCTTGTGTTCTCTCTCTAGATCAAATAAATACATACAATCTTTGCATAAAATAAAATCATTCTGAATGCAAGGTTTACCTAAATGTTACAGTCCACCACAACCTTGGCCAGGGTGGTTTCTGACAAATGACCCTACCAACTCAACATCCCCTCAGCCTCCTTCCTGACTGGCGTTCTTTCTCAATTCAGTACTCCAGAGCAGGGCAAATCTCTCCCGCAAGGAGTGCAATGCTGAATATGTGTGCTGTGCAGGACATTCACTCCAAGCTACTTCCCTCTGCTGCTGCCCCGTGAATGCAGTCTCTCAGATGATACCCCGACGAAAGAGTGGAGCTTCATTCCTAGAAAACTTCTCTATGGACACTGAAAATTGAATTTTCTGTAATTTCCAAATGGGGCAAAATATTATTCTTTTGAAAGAGAGAAACCATTTTTAGTGGGTTGTACCCCACGTGATAAGAGGATCATGATTTGGCCCCTGATAGTTCTAATTTGCCAACCCCTGTGTCAGGGCACTAACAGAAGTCAGATATTTGTGTTTTGAAAGTATCAACAGAGCATACCCCCCTCATTCGCCTTCCTTGTCAAGCTTATGGAAAAGCCTCCATTCGATCACATCTTATTTGGGTTAATAATCTATTACCATTCTCAAAATCACCAGAACTGGGCTCTTTGCCTGATAATTTGATCACGAACCACACTTGAGTCCACACCGGGGCTGCCTGCCATAGTTAGCTATGGTCAGGACCACCCCAGGATGACCTTGCTCTTCAAGGCCATTCACCCCAGGTCAAACTGGACCTCCAGACTTCTCTCCCTTCCTCCTGCTCCTTTCTACCCTTAGGTATAAGAGCCCCTACTTGACAACTGCATTCACTACAATCTGATCAGAGACAGAATTATACACACTGAAGCTAAAGAAGTTTTGCCCAGGCCCTTTCTGAAGCTCTCTTCTTCATTTAATATTTATAATTTTGTAGGATTTTTTTTTTTTAATCACACAAAAACTGTCTAAGCTTCAGACCCCACAAAGTCTGGTGCCACCATGCCTTGAGCACATTACCTAACTCAATTGCTCTAAGATGTTTCCCTTTCTCCCACCATCTCCCTGAAGCTTTTCTCTTACCATGTAGAAGACAGGTAGCAATTATACCCAGTGGGGATGAGAATTCCCACTGTTCTCCATTATCCTACTCAAATAACATAATATGTCTAATTAAAAGATGACAGAGAAAGAGAGAATGGGAACTTACCAGTTGAGTAATAAAAGACAGTCTGCCTCTTGCACTTAGTTATTTTCTTTTCTCTACTCATTATTTTAGTTTTATTAAATTTATCGTTACTTGATAAAGAGTCCACTGACTGTGTTTACTATAAATAAACATGCTAATTGACAAACAGGTAGTGAGTATCTACTATGGACTGGGCAGTGGCATTCCATCGAGGTGTCCTTTCTGTTGATGTAGTATTTTCTTTCAGTCTTAATTGTCCATCCTAGAGAACAAGGCCAGTCTGACGAGCCGCACCAGTTCACGTGGTAGTAAAGCAACTAGGATTCTTCACGACAGGTCCCAAGGGGCTGTTTACAACTGCCTGTCCTCCAAGAGCGTGGTTGGGAGCATTCTGTTCGCAGCGGAACCAAGCAAAGGCAGGGTCTTGATGGAACACTTGGATGGTCGGCATTTCTATGAAGTCATGAAATCTGTTTTTCCAAACGTATCACTAGAGCTGCTCAATCTTGGCACTGTGGCCATGTCAAACCAGATAACTCTTTGTTGTGGGGGCTGTCTTGTGCATGATGGGTCGGTTAGCAGCATCCCTGGCTTTCACCCACTAAAAGTGCCAGCACTGCCAGCTCAGATAACCAAAAATATCTCCCAACATTGACAAATGTCCAGGGAGGCACATTGAACAACTAACTATACCCGCAATGCACCTGGCTTACTGTTTTGCCTTTCAAAGGAAATACTTCGGTAGGTGTGGATCTGGAGGTAGGGAGGAGGTAGAGAGGAGGCAGGATTCCGGTGTGTTCGGCTAATTCTATGGGAATATCATTAGAATTTTTCCCATCCTCGAAATTGCCGTTAGAGCCCATTTCTGAACAGCTGATGGAAATAAGCCCTATTTCCTCATGCTCGTAGCCCATGGCTATATTCTTGGAATTACAGACTTTTGAATTAGAAAAGATCTTAGAGATCAGCTAGGTTCAAATGATTATGTAATCCACCAAATATCTGAACTCCTCCAAAATCTGTGTGTTCCAGATGTTTGTGACTAGGACACTGCAGCTGTGCCAAAGAGAGATCTCCAGATGTCATTTCATTGTCATTCCTATCTAGAGTAGGATCTCATGCAAAATAAAAATCAAAAGTGTGATCAATGCGGCGCCTGGCTGGCTTGATCTAGGAGCCGTGAGTTTGAGGCCCATGTTGGGTGTGGAGTTTATGTATATATGTATGTACATACACGTGTGATCGTTGTCCCAGGTGCAATTCGGGGTTAGTAGAGAATACAACCCATGCCAGTTCGTAATGATTTATAACAAACCAAACAACCTCGAGTATGACTCGGCCCTAGAGCTGGAAGACAGGGATGGAGGACTTGGGGGGCGGAAAACGTGCAAACTGGCTTTGTGATAGGAAGATCTACTGCTGGCTGCCATCTCAGCATTTTTAGCAAAACTATTCACAGTTCTGTTGCTTGGCCAGGAAAACCTTGCTTCATTTATACAGCATTTCTCTGTCCCAGTGACACATCCTGTGTTCATTTGCCCGAGATGGTCCACTTAAGTAAAAGTAAACCAAAGAAAAGCCATTTAGAAAACAAATCACCCAGCAGTCGGCTTGTTCATTTTTCATAAACACCAGAACCATCTCCTCCTAAACGAAAAACACAGCAGTCGCTGGAGGATGTTAGATGGGGGAGGGCGAACCTAAGTTTTCTCAAGGAACCTCCCTTTGCTCCTTTCAGAAGGTAATGCAGGAAAGTGACAGGGTAGGGAGGAATTGCCTTTTCTTTGTCTGCTCTTTTCCCAAGGTGACTTCTGTGGAGCGTCCCACCTTCACCCCCTTCCTGCTGCTCACTGTTCTTGGCAGAGAGGGGGGTCCAGGGGCGGGGGTGGGAGCAGTCCTATGCCCTCTCTGCTCTCCACACCTGCAGACCTGTCCAGGATGAACGACTTCCGTAGCACAGGCTTCATCCTTGCAGGGAGCCTGCAGTCAGCCAGCTGAGCTAGTCTCTGGGTGACACTGGGCAAATGTCCTTAGAGCCAGCCCTTTTGGCCACAGAAATAACGTTTACATCCTTCAATCAGATGGTCAGCCATGAAGCTGACATCCTGAGTTCCCTTTGTCTTGGCTCCAGTGTCAATTAGGTCTGAACTCCGGAGGGAGAAGAAAACCATGTTATTTACCTCTTAAGACCTCCACAGTATGATTTGGGTTAGAATGGTCTAAATAACCGTGTGAGAACACCGGCCCATTCGCACCACATTCCACAACTAAATGATCAAAGCCTCGTCAAAAGTCCATTTCCGTGCCCAGATACTCAAAGTCTGGTTTCACCAATGGGGAGCGCGGCCACGCTGAATACAAGGATGCTACTAATTATCCAATCACTGTAAAAAAAGCAACTTTGTCCTTCCTGAAGGAGCAGGGAGGACGGCGCTCTCTGGTTACAGGTACTGGCCCAGATATTAGCTGGGGCGAGTCAGGTCACCTTCACGAACCTGTTCGGCCATGAGAGTCTCAGAGGTGGTGGTGATAAAACCAGGTATCCTAGGAGGGTCTGTGTCTGTTCGTTAAATAAGTTACTGATGAGAGAAAGAACCCCGTGAAAACAGGGCAAAACCAGACAGCTGTGAAACTGTGGCTTTCAGGTGGTAATGCTAACAATCATTTATTCTTCGGATTCCTTCCAGAATGAGCCACCATTGTCCATAGAAGTCCCTCAGGAATTTAGTTTAATGAAAGGATAGGAACAACTTCAATTAGAATATAATTATGTGTATGTAAATATACTCAGGAGAGCTTTGATAGAGTTTATGGTTGCTACATTCACCCAGAATTTTGGCCCACATTATTAATTTGCCCTACCATGAAGAAAGGGTTTGTTCATCAAAGATAAACGACACCGCTGATATTGAATTAGGGAACTCCAAATCGTAGTAGGATAATGAGGCTGTGCTTCGCAAGTGTACAACTCTCTGCGAAACGAAAGCTTTCTGGCGGGCCACATACGAGGTCTCCTTATTGAAAGATTTATTTTTAATTTCGAACAGCTTCCCACCATTACCCTTCATGAAAATTAAAATAGGGAGCTGGAATTTTGTCCTGTTCAGCAAACCTCTTGGCAGGGCTACTGGCCACGGCCGAAAAAACCTCATTGTGTCAGAGGAATTCCCCGTCCACCTTTCAGTTAGAGCTCAAAGAATTACACCTACATTTTTAATAAAACTTGGGGCTTTTTCGCTGCCTCTCTCGTAACGTTTTTGCACATTTTCTTCCTTTGGAGGATTTTTTTTTAGCCCTTTTTGCGCTCCTTGGGTCTTCTGGCCTAGTAGGAGCTGACATAATCCCTCGGCTCCAATTCTTACGTGAATATAGACTGTCATGGCCGTCCCCCCACCCCCCAAATCTGGGGGGAGCCAAGCCTGTCTTCAGGACGTCTCCCAGAGGCTATGTTCTGCCAAAGAGAATGACTTCACCTTGTATAGTCTCAAAAGGGCTCTTCCTACTTTTAAATCAGTTAAGAACACGAAGTAGTGATGTGTTTGAGGGTGAGTACACAGGCTGAACATAAGAATATTGATTGAATCATAAACCAGATTCCCCAGCGGGTGCAGAGAGGTTGGCTTCGTCTAACTCAGAGACTTAGTAGCACCAAAATGTCTCCCAAGATCTATGGGCAGTATTTCCAAAAAAGAACTAATAAAAAGCTGGCAAAGACAGAGTACTTGTATGCAATCAGAACCTCCTAAATCATACTAGTCTTCATAGAAAAATAAAACCGATTACCACGAACAGTGCTCACCACCTCTAAGTGCAGAAATAAAAGACAAAAGCATAACCAGATGATCTGTTCACGCCGCGTATTTTAAAGGACTGGTCGCATTTGTAGAGCTGGAGCTGCCTTCCAGTCCCATTTGCCATTCTAGCTCCAGTTTAAAATCCTGCCCGCGGTCGTAACTTTGTATTTATTCTAGAGAGTTCAGGGCAGAGTGGAAAAATCATGACTTTAGATTGGGACGCTGGAATACTTTTCACTCTAGGATCAATTAATACGGACGTATTTAACTATGGAGTGCACTTACTGAAACTTTCATGTAAGAGGGAAATGCAGTAAGAGGGGACAGGGCTGCGGGCAATTTATAATCCTTTTCTGGCGAAGTCTGTTGTTCTTAAGAGCCTCATGAAAGAGTAAACCAGAGTTCTTTTCTCCTACTCCCCTTTAACTCGCCAGAAATAAATAACAGGGAGCCAGCAATGTGAGGCAGAGATCCAGGATGGAAAACGAGTGCGAGAAAGCGGGGAAATGTTTTCAGGGGAATGAGGGGGTCAGGAGCTGGAACCTAGAAATGCAAACTGTGATTTGCACTTTGAAATATCCGATATCCAAGACTTTGTAACAACTCTACAACTAACTCAGCAGAAACTCTTTGTGAACAGAGAATGTTTTCAGGTCTACGGAATTAGAAGAGGAAAGCAGTGCTAGATATGGGGTGAATCAACTCTCCTCCCCCATGTGTCAGTCATGGATTCAACTGTGCAAGTGGCTGCAAAACCAGGATATGTTTTCAGGAAAATGTTGTCAAACTGCACGGAACGCCCATTAAACTATTCGTTGTTCTCAGATTTACATGATGATTCTAGCAGAGGTCCGTATACGTTTCTTAAATTCTAAAATACCAAACAAGATCAAAACGATAGGCACTGATGCTTTGTTTGGAAAAGGCAGCAAATGCTGATATAGCACTCTGCATTGGTAAAAATCAATTTTACAATCCAAAATAATCTGATAAATGCTCTGATGTCCAACCATGGACCTGTGATTAAAATGGCTGATATGAATCCCTTACAAGAGAAGTTCAACGTGGGGTGACTCAGCTCACTAGACTATCATCCCCTTCTCATCAGACACTGTCTTCTAATCTCAATGAATCACCACCACTTAGTGTCGGTCACGCTACACAATAGGTGTCCAAATAAATACTTGTGAGTGAATGCACATTCTTCTAAGTATGAAGTTCTACTTCAATTGTAGAACTTTAATATCATTCATGGATATCAATATAACACCCTCCCACCCCCCACCCCTGTCTCTCTCACTCTTTCTCTCTAGATTCGTATCATACAACAAATGAGATCTGGTTCCTACCTGCTTGGTTGGTTGTCACCGTGACAGACACCGACTGGTCCGGGCTGGGGTTATATTTGGACACTCCATTCACCGCCCAGATTTCAAATGTGTAATTGGTGTGAGCCAGGAGGTCAGTGATGGAAACTTTGGTGGTTTTCAGGCCATTCTGCTGCGGGGTATAGTGGACTCCACTTCCACAGGGTCGGCACTTGCTGAAATCACCAGCTCCACACTTCTTGCACACCACGTTGTAGGAAATATCCTGGCGGCCACCTGTGTTCTGGGGACTGCTCCATTCCAAGTTCACCGAAGTCTCATTGACATTTGAGATCAAGTTGAGGGGAGCAGATGGTGGGCCTAGAAAAAGAAAAGAAATAAAGACATACACACGCATTATCACACCAAGAACTTAAACTATCCTTTTGGAATCGCTCAGTTTATATTATTCTCTGCAGCGACGGGAGGTAAGGTGGACCCGTGTGGCAAAGAAAGCAGAGAGCAAGCCATGCCAGCAAAAACATATCTTTTCAAAGAACCACATGAAAGAAGGCTGCCCGTGTGTCCTTCTTAATCCTGTGCAAACATCAGTAGCACCGAGTGGTGCTCGGACACGTCGTGCATCTCGACAACAAATGGGCTTCGAGTGCAGGCTTCTCTTTGAAGCAGCAGGGAAATACCAGAACTTATCTAGTTTCTATCTCATCCTCTGAAAACAGGCATATGAATGTGATCCTAATTCCCAGGGCCATGATGGGACTCTGGTGAAGGAACAGTTATGAACCACCTTTGAAGACACATCATGGTTCCCAAGTATAACATGTCCTCGAGATGGAATAAAATTAACTGAATTTTCTAGATAGGCTCTTCGGTTCAACACGGCAGTTGAAAGTTCAGCTTTCTCTGGGTAATTCGCAGGAACTGGTGTGACCCGGCTGCAGAGGTGTCAAAGGTACAGTGGTTGGGAGATCCCAACTTGAGGCAGAGATTGTGCAAAGGCTCCTGGGTCCCACATCCTGCCCTTCGGTGACCAAAGCTGCACGGGGGCCCCTTTACGCATACTCATTCCCACCGACGTCAAGGAGTTTATGAAACAGGAATGATGCTAGTGGCTGTTTTGAAACAGAACTGACTGCAAACAACATAGTGGCTGGTTTTAAAGATAGTAATAAATAAAGAAAGAAATAAAAAGACCAGAGAGCCACGTTGAACCTTCTTGCTTTTTGCTATAGATCCGTCTTCCCATGCCAAGAAGTTGTAACACGCACTGCCTTCAAGGAATAGAATTGGGGTGGGAGAAGGGGGGGGAATGTTCCTGGTCTGAGCCACTTCCAAAGGTTGAAAAGACGCCTGCCACACTCTAATGAAAAATACCTACTCGATGGAACACATGGAAAGGCCTCTCTTTTCCGTCCTCTTTCCCATTCTGGTCTTACAAGAAGAGAACCACAGTGAGTTTTAATGAAGAGTTGAGGTTTCTTGCTCACTGTATTTATTCTATTTCTAATTTACCTGCAATGACTGCTTTGAGGGAAATGTTTTGTGTTCGTCAGGAAAAGGAAGTTAATGGGAGGCCTGTATGAACTGGGAAGAAGCCTTAGCTAGTCAACCATAATGGAATGTGTTGTTCCAAAGTGGCCATTGAGAGGGAATTGAAAGAGGTAACCTATTAATCAGGAGTCACACTCAATATTTATTATTTAGCTCATGCTGATGCATGGCTAAAGGATTTGGGTGGTAACATTGAAAAAGGGCAACCCACCTTCCATTTCTCTTCGTAAAGCTTTCGTGAAGACTCTCACAAGGCAGGCAGAACTCCCAATCTTCCCTTGAGACTAATTACCAACAACATAATGTCTTATTTTTGAGATCTGCTTCCCATCCAGTAATGTAAGATGTGTGTTTAACAGTAAGATTACCCTCACAGATGTCTGTAGGGAGAAAATGCAAATGTCTTTCTTCTTTAGATTTCAGATGTATAGCTATGGTCCCTAGCACATTGACTGGACTATAATAAAGATAAATAAGTGGTTTCTGAATAAATGAACAGTTATTTAAAATCACGGTGTCCAGGGGCGCCTGGGTGGCTCAGTGGGGTAAAGCCTCTGCCTTCAGCTCAGGTCATGATCTCAGGGTCCTGCGATCGAGCCCCGCATCGGGCTCTCTGCTGGGCAGGAAGCCTGCTTCTCCCTCTCTCTCTCTGCCTGCCTCTCTGCCTACTTGTGATCTCTCTCCTCTCTGTCAAATAAATAAATAAAATCTTTAAAAAAAAAAAAGTTACGGTGTCCTAGAGACAGATAGAATGCTAAAGATCATTTGGTCAAATAAGTTCATTTGCAAGATGAGGGAACTGAGACCCAGTAAGTGGATCTACTTACTGGATACTGAAATACTGAAATTTCATGCAACTTAGTGACAAAATCAGAATAAAATCCAAAAGTACTAACTCCCACTCTGGGGTCATTTCCACTCTCTTACGGGGCCCCCATCAAAGGTCTAATAACGAAATCTGTAGTTTTGGCCAAAGTTTGAGATGTAAAGGTAGGAAAAGGGAAGGTATATTTTCAATCCTGCTCAAATTCTAGATATGATCACCACCACAGTGAAATCGATTAGTAGTCTGCCACTAAAGCTGACCACAGAGTGGTTTATAAAATGGGTCAGCCACTGGTTCTTATTTTGCTGTGACTTCCAGGGTTAAATACAAGTGACTCTTAAGTCCATTAACCTCCTTGCCAATGTTCCTGGTCCACTTTCACATGGGAAAATGTGACACAATGAATCAAGCAATGCAGAAGCAAAAAGTCAGTAATTAGTATGTAGGACAGGGCATGGCAGTGTCTAAACAGAGAAGAAATGGAGCAGAAAGGGAAATGGTCACAGGACTCAGAGATAGAACACTGCCTGGTGGGGGCAGGGGACGGGGGGTGGGGGGTGGGAGGAGGTGGTGCAGGATTTCAAAATGGAGGGCTGGATCAGAACAAGTGGTAGCCTAGAACGGCCTCCTTCCTTTGAGCAGTGATTCTTAAAGATGACCCTGGGGTAGATGCTAAAGGGAAGACAGAGGACAGGACGAAGTGAATTCAAATTCAGTGATGCCTCCGTGAGTCATTTGGTGAAATTGCACTGCACATGTTTTATGTGTTGCTGCCTTAGAGAGGGATAGTATATGGGCTTCAAAACTGGACGAGAGCAGAGTTTTGTTTTGTGGGGGGAGGTGGGGTTAGAGGTAAAAATGCCCATCCAGGACAGTTATAACGGTATTTTGCAAAGGCCTGGGATTAAAATCCTAGTGATGGTTGTGTTTTGTTTGTGGGATCGTGGTTTTCTTTTTTTTTTTTTTAAATTTGTGTCAATTAGGGGTGCCTGAGTGGCTCAGTGGGTTAAGCCTCTGCCTTCAGCTCAGGTCATGATCTCAGGGTCCTGGGATCAAGCCCCGCATCGGGCTCTCTGCTCGGCAGGAAGCCTGCTTCCTCCTCTCTCTCTGCCTGCCTCTCTGCCTACTTGTGATTACTCTCTCTGTCAAATAAATTAAAAAAAAAAAAATTTAAACTTGTGTCAATTAAAAGATGACAAATGTATTTCCATTTATAAGGAGGGACCATCTTTTCCTCAGAAAAGACTGTATTCTCAAGACAATGAAAGTACACACCTTAATACAACCAAAAGTCTGGCCAGACCCAGCAGGCATACTTAATATTAGTAGCCATGCCTTAAAACTATTTTCTGTAGAAATGGCTATCAGGAAAAGAAAACAGTGTTCTGCAGAACATGGGCTCTCTCAGTAAATACAAGGAATTCAGGAGGGAAAAACTTAATTCTCTGATTATCCTGTCTTCTGTTTACGTAAGCAGTGTATCTGGATATTTGGGAACAAGTAAATTTCTGACAAGTGATTGTGCCTTTCTCATCAGCAATCTGTCCACCTGCAAGTAAGTCTCCAATTATAAACATGAGATCTAGAACAAAATGGGATAACCATACCATTTGTTTAAATTTTCACCATACTGAGATCATATCTACTGAGCATACAGTACCAGGGAGCGTCGTGTGCATGGCAGGATTCTGTCCTTCCTGAAACTTCTCAATATTAGCCCATATATAGGACTGGCTGCAATCCTGCTTATGGGATCGTTCCACATTTCAGATCACCTTTATTTCTATGCCTTACTGTGTTTGGAACATTCGATGGGGTCTTGCTATGCAAACATACACTGCATTTCTGTATATATCACTGGTCTATGTGCTCCTGAAGAGTCGATGTCTTCATCATTTCCCAGTGTCTCCCCTGATTCCCCGTTCAGAGCAAGCTCAACAAATGTTTGAGGAGCCAACAAATGAATGACTAGACAGAAAAATCACAAAGTCCTCTAATGCATCTGAGGCCCACTACCTACAGTGTGTGAATTAATACAGTCTTCCCTGAGCTAAAAATGCAATAGTCAGGGGCCCCTGGGTGGTTCAGTTGGTTAGGGGACTGCCTTCCGCTCAGGTCATGATTCCGGGGTCCTGGGATCGAGCCCCGCATCAGGCTCAATGGGAAGCCTGCTTCTCCTTCTCCCTCTGCTGCTCTGCCTGCTTGTGCTGTCTCACTCTCTGTGTCAAATAAATAAATAAAATAAAATAAAATAAAAATGCAACAGTCAGCTCTTCCCATAGAGACTCATTAGCATTAAGCCCTATAAAGGAGTATCTCAGTGTACCTAGTTTAATTCAAGTTTCCCTTTTCTGGAATTTAAAAATACTTTGGAAGAATTCAGCAGGGCTATGTATCATATCTTTATGGTTACTCCTATAGGGAGGGACTTGCGGACTCTTTCATGTATTCAACTTGGCACTTACTGAGTATTCGTCACCTGCTCTAGAAGATGGAGGGAAAACGAAATCTGATTCATTTTGATGCTTTCCTGGATAAACGAAGGAGAGGGCAGGAAATGCCCTCTTCAGGAAAAGACTGAAGGAAGCTAAACACGGTGAGCACAGGAGGCACAGAGCTGGCTCTCTGCTTGCCCTCATCATTTTTATAGCTCCATTACAAACCAGCGTGGCCAGGAGTGTAAAATGTGGGCTCAGTGGGGTGCCTGGTTGGCTCAGTTGGTAGAGTTGTAAGACTCCTGATCCCAGGGTTGCAAGTTTGAGCCCCACATTGGGTGTAGAAATTCCTTAAAAGTAAAATTAAAGGGGCGCCTGGGTGGCTCAGTCAGTTAAGCATCTTCCTTCTGCTCAGGCCATGATCTCAGCATCACCGAGCCCCACATCGGGCTCCCCACTAGTTGGGGAGTCTGCTTCTCCCTCTCTCTCTGCCCCTCCCCCCATACATGTGCGTGCTCTCTGTCTTCCTTCAAATAAATACATAAAAACTTTAAAAATATTTTAAAAATAAAAAAATAAAATCTTAAAAATTAATAGATAAAATGAAAAAGATGTGGGCTTCATCAATCAAAGTTTTGTTAATTTAGGATTGGTCATGACTCTCTTTCCCCATCTTGGTTCCAGATGATGGTTTATTTGGGTTTGAAGCTATGGAAAACTTCGTATCTGAAGTAAAGTTAAATTTCACATTTTCAAAAGCAGGCTAGTATTTTCCTTATTAGCCTTTGTAGAACCACAAAGTTTTCTTTCACATTTTATTTTTATCATCAAAATTAAGACATTTTTAAATATAAATCAGTCAAATGCTGAAGTCTATGTAAGGAGAAATAAAATGTCCTTCCTTTACAATTTTTTTTTAACTTTCTTAGAATTCATGTACTAAAATCCCTTTCTGCCTCCAAGAATGGGAGATACATATGATACATAGAATGTTAAACTCTTATAAATTTCTCATGTTTAGAATGCCCTTCACATTTTAAATATGATTTAGTGGCCTAGATAATAATGACTCTGCTCTCAAGTCAAATGCAATAATCCTTAACCTACGAACCCTTTACAGCAGGATTCAACAAAATTTTCTCTGTGAAGGGCCCAATGGAGAGTCAATATTTCAGGCTTTATGGGCCATCCGTTCTCTATTCACCCACCACTATTCCACTCTTCACGGTACCTCGAAAGCAGCCAGAGACAACACGGAAACAAATCAATGTGTTTGTGTCCCCAAGAAAATTATATTTGCAAAAACCGGGAACAGTTGAATTTGGGGTTTGGGCTATAGTTTGCCAACCCCAGTTGCTGACAAGTCATGGGGAGCAACATACCCTCCCCTCAAAAAGATGCTCAGAGGAAGCCTCAAAATTTAGCACATTGATTCTAGGGACTTTCAGCACACCCCGGACCTATCTAAGCAGCTCAGTCCAAGGATCCCTGATTTACACCTTCATACAGCCCTTGGCTTCTGAGGTGGAAGTTACATCTACTTTCACTGACTCAGGAAGAAATAAAAGATGTGAAATATTATGGCCTATTTCTTGAGTTTCTCAGGGCTCTGAAAGAAATGGGCGCCGTATTCCTGCCACTATGGATAAATTGAATGAACATCCATTTGCTTCACTGGTGTGAAATACTTTCTCTCTAACACAGCAGGTACCGGTGAAAGGTGCTACAATGGGTAATTATTATTTTCTGGTGGGATGTCAAGTTGCTTTCAGCTGACAGGAGTCTGACAGTATAAAGTCCCAAAGAAGCTGTAGCCAAATTACAGCAAAAGCAAAGGGCTATCATATCATATAATAAAATATCATATCATGTGATATCATAAAAGGAAGCTTGATCTTCCTTAACCCACCATGTGCTCTCTTCTGGGAAAAGACAACTTTCCAGAAGGAAGAAGCTTCTATAGAAGCTGAGTGAATGTGACATTTAAGAAGGGCGATATTTCAAGTATAAAAGAAAATTCCAGTAATTCTACATATCTTAGTTCTTCCCTCCTGTGTATCGGACTAAAGTATAATTCCTGAGTAGTTCAGAGAACACAATTACTGGCTTATGTCAGGATTTAAAGCAGCCCCATGCCGGCGAACCAATGCTAATATAGCCACACGAAATCTCTAGGACTCTTACTTATATAATAAGGTCACTGAAAAGGGACCAGCCAAAGCCAAACCTAAGTCCTAAATGCCTCTGATGTGAAGGAGGAGTTTGGAAAGTCAAGGTTAAACTATGTGCTCCCCAGGCACCCCGCCCCCAATCCACCAGTCCGATTAAACACATTTTTTCATTCTTATAGAAAGCAACTGGAATCTTCAGCAAAAGACAGAAAGATAGAAGTGGATGCTGTGATCACTGCAGCTAGAGAAGTGGGTTCTGCCAAAGGGTATAAATCCAAATGGACACACGGTCTGAGGTGCCATAGCAGCCTGAGACTGCTGTTCCTTATAACAACAGTGAAAGTACTAACAGACTCAAGAGCCAAGGGGAAAAAGAATCATTATTCCTGGGGCACTTGGGTGGCTCAGTCAGGTTATGCCTCCGACTCTTGATTTTAGCTCAGGTCATGATCTCAGGGTTGTGCGATCAAGCCCCATGTGGGGCTCCACACAGCCCAGAGTCTGCTTGGGGTTCTCTCTCTCCCTCTGCCCCTCCCCCCACTCACGCAAGCTATAAATAAATAAATAAATAAATAAATAAATAAATAAATAAATAAGCGAATAAACAAATAAATAAAATATTTTTTAAAATACCCATTTTTAGCACAACTCTAGACAAGCAACTCATAGATTTTAGATTTGGTAGCTCTGCCAGGAATCTTCTCCCCTGATTTTTTCAATAGCTGCCTCCTTACTCCTCAGGGGTCTTAGCTCAGATACCCCTCCTCCCTCCTGACTACTCCATGCAAATTGAAATGCTCCCCTTTCCCCCATTGTGTGCTATCCCATCATTCTGTCTTTTTTTCCTCCTTATGAGAATTCTAAATCATCTTCTTTATTATTTATATTGCCATTAGAACAGAAATACTTTTTTCTGGTTCATGAGAGTACCCTGAGCCCATAGGAAGATGCCAAACATACAGCAGACACTCAGTAAGCACCTGCTGGACACATAAGCGAATTAATGATGATTCCTTAACCCAGTCCAGCTCATTCCTCAGAAGCATCACCACCACAGCACTTGTGTATGTGGCAAAAGCATATTCCAAAAAAAAAAAAAAAGACAATCACAGGCTAGAAGGTGAACAAATTCAAGTCTGCAACCAAAGCAATGAGATAGTTGAGAGGAAAACAAAGTAGCTGGGCTCCTGTAGAGTTTCCACAGCGATCGCAGACATTTAATACGTAACGGATTTTTAATCACCATTTTAAAATTCAATGTCTGAGCCATGAAATTAATTCTGGATGTGGAAAGTAACATTCCCCAAGAGCATGGGCAGAAACCTGACTCTTAAATGATCAATTTCTTCAAATGCTACTACTGTCACCCACCAAAACGCCGAGACAACCAGTACAAGACAGATCTGAGGAAGAGGCGCCATGGGTCTCAAGTTACACTTCATAAGCCTTCATTAATCATGTACAACTTTGGGATTGTCAATAATACTTCAGTGCCTCAGCTGTAAAATCCTCCGACCCTCCAGATAAGCCTATGTTAATCTCTCTCCAGCTGAAAGACAGGCTAGAAGGCAGAGTCAACAGTTGGGGTGTGTAGGTTTTGACGGAAATGAAGCCCCCATGTGTCCCCACCCTGGACAGTTGTATATGTTGCCATCATTAACTGTTTTCACTCTCCTCGCTGCTGTGGGTTAGTTTACATAAAGACTGCTGTTCAGGGACTCCCCTCCTGAGATCGATGGACGGTGCATAACCTTTGCTCATGGCAGTTTGTGTGTTTTAATGATGAAGAGAGCCAAAGCATAACTGCCCATTATTAAAAAACAAAACCATTTGGATGCATCAATCACTTATTGCTCCCTGAAAAATTCTTGGCTTCCAATCAAGGTAACTTCTTGCTGCCATTTTGCCACTACCTATTTTTCTGGTGCATCTATTTTAACATGCTCCTTCTCCAGGAACCTTTGTCCTTCCTGGGTTAATTGAGGTTTTGCTTTATTTATTTTAAGATGACTAGTTTATGGCTGAAGTACTTCTAAAAGTAAACTCCCAGTTAGTCACAGGGAAACTGTAATGTGAAAGACTGAGAAAAGTGATTTTTTTTTTTTTCAAAATGAGCTTTAGAATTAGCTAGCCTGCAAATTAACTGACATTTCTTGCAAAGCAGCTTTTCGTACTTTATCTTATTTAATCCTCATAATAAAATCTGACAAAAAGTATTTATTAGCCTCAGTCATCTGATGACCAAAACGAAGATAAGAAGACATTAAGCAGTCGCCCAAATTACCACCACCCAAATGTGCAAAGCTATTATGACCAGAATGCCTGATTCTGAGGCTATAATGGCCCCTGTCAGAATGACATAAGCAATCTGGAGGGAAAAAAAGAAAGCACAATTACGAATTTTTTGTGGAACATTCCTCGATTTCTCACTTCACCCCCGAGTCACCATTTCTCCTAGCTTCCTTCTCCATCATGCTAAAATTTGCTGGCATTACTTACTGCATGGTGGGCTTGCCTTAGATGAGTTACCCCTCTCTCTGGTAATTTCTCCTCTAAATTCCACGGAAGAGCATAATTAGGACTTTCTGTTAAAGGCTCTTTCCCTGGAGTGAGGGGGGAGAGAAGATCTCAGAAGGTGGGGGGGGCGGCAATCGTATCTATGCAGTGAGACTCTTAGTTCATCTTCTGCTGAGCTGTACATAGAACAAAATCAGAATGCTGATAGCAAAGAAAGTAACCAGTGCTCACCCCAGGGGATCTCAGCAAAATGTGTAACTGACCCTGTCTCATAGAAGCATGCTGTGCACAACCGCTATACAGCTTCCTTGAACAGTGTCGAAAATATTACCCAGAAATGACAGTGCTCAGTTGATAACAAGCCACTCTTAATTATTCATGGGTGGAAAAAAATCACAGCGATCTGACTAAATGGCATTGGTAGATTATTCAAGCCTCTCACGTGGGCATTTATCAGTCTTCCTCAAACCTATGGATTTGCCAGTTGAATCCGTATGATACCATTAACCCCATAAAAATGTCCACATTGGGGGCGCCTGGGTGGCTCAGTCGTTAAGCGTCTGCCTTCGGCTCAGGTCATGATCCCAGGGTCCTGGGATCGAGCCCCGCATCGGGCTCCTTGCTCGGCAGGAAGCCTGCTTCTCCCGCTTCCATTCCCTCTGCTTGTGTTCCCTCTCTCGCTGTGTTTCTCTCTGTCCGATAAATTAAAAAAAAAATCTTTAAAAAAAAAATGTCCACATTGGACTGTTTATCTGTATAAAATGAGAAGTAGTTTGGAGGGTAAAGTGAAGGCTAGAATAGCATTGTTCTTAAACAAATAATTTGGGGCATCTGGGTGGCTCAGTCAGTTAACTGGCTGATTCTTGATTTTGGCTCAGATCACCATCTCAGGGTCCCAGGATCGAGTCCCATGTCAGCCTGTTCAGCAGGGAGTCTGCTTGAGGTTCTTTCTCTCCCTCTCCCCCTGCCCCTTCCCTCACTTGTGTGTGCTCTCTCTCTCAAACAAACAAATCAATCAAGCAAATAACTCAATGACATGATACCTGATCCTTATTAAACATCCTGAAGCTTTTTAAGAATTTTACAAACAACCAAACAGCAAGTGATCAGCCTGGGATCCATTCAGTCCTTTTAAGTAAGCATTTCTTGGTGACCTTTCCCCCTGTATCTCTGTCTTAGGACAAGAGTCATGAACTTGGATTCTCTAGAGGTGCTTTTTTCCTCTTAGTCAAAACACTGAAAGGCGATCAGAAAAGAAGAGACAAAAATGTGGGCTACTCGCTCACTAATGTCAGACTGTGAACTACTGAGATCTAACCAAAGCAGCCCCTAAAAATGAAACCTGTTGAAGACTGCATCTGAATCATCAAAATCTTTGATTGTTCTTATCTGTCTGGTATGGTCTGGGGTCGGCATATTAATCCACTTATTAAAGGAACTCCAGGCAGGCAGCAAGACCACACATTCTGAACTGAAAACGCTGTCACAGAATCTGGCAATGGGGGAGTCGGTGTCTCAATCCGAGTTTTTATCCCATGACAAATGAAATACAGTATGAAATGGTATTCTCGTGGCACAAATTTGATAAATGATATGAAATAACAAATTTCCCTCTAATTCTTGGATCCAAAAATTTTCATTAAAATATGTTCACAAAAATGATTGACTACATGGATGATAAAATGCGATGTGGTTAGAGACCAACCGGTGGATCTCCTGAAACACTCGGGTTAACAAAACTTTAGGAATCTTTGGCCTTTGTTCTCACTCTTGTACCAACTAGTCTTTGACTAGACCTAACTAGGCTCTCATTGATCAATTTCACAGAGCGTCCATCCTCCCATCATTATATTATTAGTTACTTGAAGCTCTAGAGAAAAGAGATATATGCTTTGGGGTGGGGAAAAATGTAGTTTACTTGAAACCAAAGGCTGCCTTTTATGCTATGGTTTATACATCAAAGACTTGTGGCAGACATCCCTCCCCAAATCCCTTAGCCAGACGGTTGGGGCAGAGAATTGAATCGAACATCAGTGGCACCTTCAAGGGCTTGTTCGAAAATGGATGTGAGATTTCCAAAATTAAAGCACTTAAAAAAAATATATCTCTCTTCTCCTGACCTTGGAAACAAGTAAGGACAATGTTATTTTAATTTGCATTCAAATTTTAACAACACAGTCACACAGCACCTCTGGGATCCACACTGGGTTTCCACTGAAGATTGCTCATCATTTCATTATGGTTCATTATGTTGATAACTGTCACAAAGCATTAGAAGTGAGGGCTTTGAGTAATAGAGCTGAAATGGTAATTTTAAAACAATACACTTTCTGGAGGAAATACAGTGGCACACTAAATTCAATTAGAAAAGGCAAATGTAAAGACAAAGTAAGTGATGTTTCCTGTTTGGAGCCAAGCTATTTCAATTTCTCGATAACCCAAACCTGCAGAAAGCTTTTTCAAATCAGGACCTTTCGTCATAGATCTTGGTAAATTTGCCCTCATTAGCTTGAAGCTTCTCCGGTATGAATTGTCTTAAAAGCTGCAAATTTGGAATATTTTAGACCGTGCCTAAGTATCAATCAATCACTCTTTGTTTGTTTGGCAGAGCTGACTGAATTATTCAAGGCCGTTTACTTGGAGACAGATTTGGGAAGGCCATTCAAGTTGGCAATCTAAAATACTAATCTCTTATTTATGGA
Organism: Procyon lotor; assembly: GCA_028646535.1. Lineage (NCBI taxonomy): Eukaryota > Metazoa > Chordata > Mammalia > Carnivora > Procyonidae > Procyon > Procyon lotor. The sequence continues at coordinate 12,117,114 of CM053605.1, read as the reverse complement.
GCACTCCAATCAGGAGGTTCTAGTAAGTTTCATCAAACAAGTTAAATAAAGAGTACCCGAAAGCACAAGGAGAGATTTCCAGTTGAAAAATACATAAAACCATCCTGGTAATGGTGCTCAGAAGGAAAGTTTTGGCAAAATAATAAATTAGTTATTTCTGTCTAGATAAACAAAGCCAATTTACTTCTTCTATAAGGCATTTTTTTTTCTTTTCTAGTGCATTTTGAAGCACAGTAAGGGGTTACAAAGTTCCCTTAACTGTAGTATCGGTTCAGTCTCCCGGTGGGGGGAACGAAGACCTTTCTTACCATAATCACGGAAAAAGCAACTCAATAACTAAGGTAATCAAATCTTCCTGCACAGGCATGTGGTTGAATTCTCCCAACACTGCTGATTGTCGGACCACATTCCTGACTACCCAGAAAGGTAAGCAGAAGGTGAAGGAGATCCGGAGGGGAGGGGCTGGGTCTCCTCAGAGCAAAAGGACACTGATTTCATTAATAAAAATCACATTCAAATTCCTTCTAAGAGATGATTCATGACATCAAAATGTCTTCATCAGCTTAAACGGCATCCTTGTGTATAGGGAGGTCTCGGCGTCTGCCTCATGGGCAGTCACAGAACCGCCGTCACCTTTCTTGATGGATACCCGTGTGTCTTAGGCAGTAACTTGGTGGGGACTCGAGAAGAAAATACAAACAAATAAACAAAGCTCCAGGGTGAGTGTTTTGATTACGAAACTCCAAACCATGTTGGGTTTTCTTCTGGGAGACAAAGGAAGCATTCCATTTCCATCAAGGGAGAATGTTCACCACCCTTGAAGTTATCTTCCCAGAGTCGCCACTAAACTGAAGCAGAGCCATGGAAAAAGGGCTTCCCGTCTCCTGCCATCCCGCAGGCAGGGTCTAAAGCCTTACCACCTGAAGACCGTCCACAGACTAGCAGCATCAGCAGCATCCAGGAACGTGTCGGAAATGCAGAGCCCCAGACCTGACCTCTGCTAACCCCCAGGTGACTCCCATGGGATTTCTACACCCCTTCATACTTAGGAAGCGCTTTTCTGACTCTTCTCTAACAGGTGTGGATTGTTTTCTTGAAAATATTCATGATGCTTCTGTGGAAGCCATACCTCATCGACAGGTAGCCATTTACGTGCGCTCCTAGAGAAGTCTGAAATTAAGCTTAACTTAGCTTAAGTTAGCTTAACTTAGCTTAACCAGACGCACCCAGAGAAGTCTCCCTAAAAATCAAGTTTATTTACCACTCAAAGCTTTGAAGTTCTCAAGCAGCGTAGACGGTATGAAGAACTTCTTAGGGGTTTCCTTCCAAATTAGCCAATGCCGCTTGTATTCACCTGGTCTAATCGTTCTCCAAGTGAACAAAAACCTGATTTTACAAACCAGTGGAGCAGAGTCTCTCTTTGGCTAGAAGAATGAGTCTCAGAGAGTGTGTTTTATTTCTTCATTAGTGTGCCGTCACAGTCAGCGATCACTAAATGCGGGGCTGCATAAGAATGCTGGGGTTAAAGATAGCATGATGAACAAAGAAGGTGCCTGATTATCATGGCTGTCAGCACAAGGGAATTGGGTTTGTCACCAGGCTTAACCAACTGGTAAGAACTGATTAAAGGCTAGAATCAGTTTGAAAGGATCCCTGATGTTTATGTTCCTCTCCATCCCCACATCTTGTCAAAAGAATCCGATAAAGCTGAGGGAGAGGCAAGGGGGAAGCGCTTCATTCTGGTGGATTATTCGAATAAGAGTTTCTTTGAGAAACTCCCACTGGCTTCTCTACAGAAATGCCTACTGAGCACGGTCCCACAGAACTTTCTACGATGGCAGAAATACTCTATAGCAGGAGGCTGTCCAGTACGGTCACCGCGAGCCGCATGTGGCTTTTGAGCCCTTGGAATACAGCAAGTATAAGTGAGAAACGGAATTCTAAACTTGACTTTGGTAATTTTAAATGTAAAGAGCCACATGTGTCTAGTGGCCACAGTCGTGGACAGTGCAGGAAGGGAGAAATCTAGAGTGAGCCATAAACTGGAATGATTATTCTGCTGCCTAACTTGCTGGTATACCTATTAGCAAAATACAGTCACTCCTTAATGATCCCTTTCTCAAAGGAGGTCCTTACAGTCTTCTGTAGTTAATGTCTATTAAATAATAGTTAAAAAAAGAGCTCAAAAATAAAAAATAAACTGTACAGAAGGGGTTTCAACTTTGTCTTTACAGTGCAATTTATGGGGGCAACTTTTAAAAAATACTGATGCCTGAGTCCTATCCCCAGAGATTCTGGGGTGCTGCGCAGCCACTGGGTAATTCAATTGCATAGTCAAGTGAGAAAAGCAGTGTAGAGGGGCAGTCAGATCTATTGGCAAGGCGCTATGCAGCTAGTCTAGGGGACGCAGTCACCAGCTGGAGATACAAGAAGGTGACAAACATTTGCTAGATCCCTACTACGTGCCAGACCTTTACAAACATTTTCTTATTCGACTCTTGAAACAACCCCACAGGTGGACCCTGAGAATCCCATCTGACAGATGAGTAAACTGCGGTGTGGGACAGTTGAAGCACTTCAGAACTGGATGGTGTTAACAACACCATGCTCCCTCTTAACTCAATAAATGTTAGAGTGACGCAAAGTGCTTGAGTCAGTGACCTGTAGGCAGAGTTCCAAGAGGATGGAGCAGGAGAAAAAAAGATCCTATGTCGCTTTGGTATTTTTGTGGAACTTTTATAAATGACACAAAGAGAGCCCCTAGTCTTCCTCTCTTGATGTCACTGAAAGCAATCTGTGAAAAATGCAAAAGTTACTTTAGTTCTTAAACTTTGTGGTGCCCCAATTGCTGAAATCCATATTTTCCTTTTCTCCTTTGTATCCTCGAGATAAAGCCAACAATTTATTCCTACACAAATATAAGAATGCCAAGGGCTCAACTACCACACTTTGACACACATGGCAAAGCATTCCAGTAACTCAGGCAGGTGGTGACCTTTGGGGTCTCCGGAAACTTCTGCACAGCCAAGCTGCAATAGTTAAATAGTTAAATAGTCGGCCCATGGTCCTAGAAGGCTACATGACAGACCAGAATCATGAGACTAAAAATACCTGGGAGCCATCTCACCATCAAAGATAAATTTTGTAAAGTTCACAACACAGTGAAGCCCTAATGTGGGGAAGGCTTTATCTGTGTGAGAAGTAGATGGTGGACTACATGCTGCAAGTTAAAGACAGCCATCACTGTCCGCCCCTCATGCGGCCCTTTGAGTTTGCTACAGTGCCCTAAAATCCCACACCCGGACAACTGTTGGCAGCCGGTGTGGACAGAGGAGGAAAGTTGACCATTTCCCTAATCACAACATCGTGGATCACGGGATAAGGATACTCGGAAAAGAAAAAGTCTGGGACTTGAGCTCGTCAAACATCCATGGCTATCCAGAGAAAGTACTTAGTCTAGGGAAGCAACAGAAAAAGGAAATGAGTAAATCTGTACCCGGTATTCTGGGCTGGCGCTAGTATACTCCTTCCCTCTGGAGGAAGTATGTGTTCGATCTAGGGAAGAGGGCAAGAGAGCCTGACAGCGACCGGAACTACATGAGTCTTCTGGTCGTGCAGATCTCTCACCAAGCTGGCGTGGAGCCTAGAGCGGTGTGTTCCTTAACAGCTCTGAGCTGGCAGTTACCTCGTCTACAAAATGAAGACAATGTCTATTCAATGAAGACATTTATAGACAATGTCTATTTATGATTTGTTACAATTTGAGCCCTGTGATAAGGCTTCCTGAAAGTGCCCGATACGTTATCTGGGCATCATTATAAAATAGTTCTTACTGCTGCTGTCGTCGTCATCTCTGGCTAGAAAAGAAACTCTAGGGATGCCGGGCTGGGGCTTCGGTCAGTTAAGCGTCTGTCTTCGGCTCAGGTCACGATCTCAAGGTCCTGGGATCGAGCCCCACAGCGGGCTCCCTGCTCAGCCGGAGGTCTGCTTCTCCGTCCCCTCCCTGCTTGCGCTCTCTCTATCTCTGTCTCGCTCTCTCAAATAAATTAATAAAATCTCAAAAAAAAAAGAGAAAGAAAGAAACTCCAGAGGGTATGCCAACTTCACTCAGCACAGTTGGGATGGGTCTGAAATCTCTCCCCACTCTCTTTAAAGGTGATACCTGACTGAGCTAAGACAATGATCTCACAGACGGCCCAAGTGCCCCCAGATCAGAAAATACTTCTATTTGGAGGGATGTTAGCTCCAGGACAGCCAAGATGGAATTTATAACAGGGAACAAAACAAACACAGTAAAAGCTAAAATATATTGAGTAACATCACTTGACGCATATTTATATACTACGTAACCAATGGGAGGGCGCCGAATACCAAGGACATGGTAGAGGTACTGTTATTAATTCCATTCTACAGCTGAGGAAATGGGAGGCTGAAATTTAAGAGACTAAACAGTCCATCAGCTCCTGACTGGGAGGGCTGGAAAACAGAGCCCAAACCCGGGGGAATCCGGTGTGCTTGGCCCTCGGCTCCATCCCTCCACACACTGACTCAGCCCACGGGAACACCATGGGTGAAACATCTGGACCCACTACTCCCCGTTCTGGTCAAGGTCACAGCCACTGCAGGGTCTGCAAAGCCCACAGTGCATGAGAAAGAAACGGCAACACCAGGGGCACTGTCCATAGAAAGTACGAGAACAGATTCTCCGGGTCTTCTGCATACCAAGATGCCAGCCCCATCCATTCATTAGCCCAGCACTTACTGAGTGCCTATCATTAAACAGGCGTTTATTAGGATCCAGGCCTAAATGTTATGAACACAAAACTATGAGGAAAGAAGGAAGAAGAGTAATGACAACACAAGCCATGACGTCAGCGCCCAGAACTGAAACCACAGCCCACACGTGATCCCATCCTCGGAACCCTGCCCCGGACCTGTTTTCCCCGCAGCTGTCGGGCCTCCCCAAGCCTGCCGGAGGAAATGGTAAAGCCATTTAGAGATTCCAGTCTCAGTTCTAATTACACTGTCAGACAACCCCTGAATGTCTCTGCTCCACAAAGTAGTTTGTGGGCAGCTGTGCATTGTGAAGGCGACCAGAACAGTGAGAAGGAGCCTTGCTTCTCATAAGCATCTCCTCTGCTTTGATTAAGAAAGGATTTATATTTGATCTCATTTGCCCCTTGCACAGTATCGAGCGAGAAGGCCTGGCAGGGCCTTGCTAGGTGGTAACGCAAGTTGCCGACATCGAAGAAACAAAACGGAAGAACTTACGGGTACAGGGCATGGAGGCGGCATCATTGTCAGCTCTGAAAAAGCCTCGGTCGCAGGTGCACGACGTGGCTCCTTCCCAGACTGAGTAGCTGTGGGGCGGGCACTTGGCACAGGTAGCATCCGTGGAGAGGGCCTTGTAATATCCAATTTTGCAGGCTACGGCAAGAAGGAAAAAAAAAAAAAAAAACCAAACCGATGAAACCACTGCTAACAAAGGAACGCACAATGTCATCTCTCTGATTCCCAAGGAGGGAGACATTTCTGTTAACTGCCAGTGATCACTCGGCTTCAGAGGCAGGTAAAGCAACCAAAACCATTAATTACAGTCACTCTTTGAATCGTTATGTTCCTGATCAGGTGGTAAGGAGCCCTACGGAGGAAATGTTCCTAAAGCCAGTGGCAGCAATAAAATTACAGTTAAGTTTACGGAGTGCTTCCTAGGTGCAGGTGGGCGGCTCAGATGCACGATGCTGTCCCATCCCTACCTTTCACACCTTTCTCACAGGCACTGTGAGCGGCTCTACCTTAGAAATCAGGAAGACCTGCTTTGAACAGGACATTCTTGGTACCAGACCGTGCATCGGGTGAACGTCAGGGACCAGCTTTGAGCCAAGTGTTCTGCCCCTGAAGCCTTTACTCTTGGCTACATGCTGTGGAATCTGAGAGCCTGGTCTTGAACCAACAGTTGGAAGTGTATCCAAGTCCTAACAAAAAAATTATTGCTGGTTATTTCCTAATTTCAGGTACAGAGGGAACCAAAGCAAAAGACCAACAAAGGCAACCAAGCATTAAAAAAAAAAAAAAGAGTTGGTAAGACTTGAAATTATGGTCATAATTTCAGGGGAAAGTAATATGAAGTCCTAACTGCAGATTGTGGAATATAACATGCTAAGCTTTTTTTAAGATCAGCAGATATTTTATGTTGATTTTCCAATTAATTAAACCCTCCTGTTTTTCCCTCTCTCCATTTTTTCAAGCCCCCCTTGCTCCCCATGCATGCACACCCTAAGTGGCTGCTACACAGAACATGGACCATATAGTTCTTGATGCACCTGATACGCTTTCCATGACTTCATCTTTGAAAACATCACACTGACACCAAGAACTGCTTTTACTAATGTGGAAAATCTCAATAATTCTGTGAAACCTCACAATAAAAAATAATTAATAGGGCCTTGCTCGCCCCTTTTCCTCCCCTATGCCCTTCACCATCACCTCCCAAATGTGTCTCAACCTGAAATAAAAATTGACCAACACCATCATTATTAAACCCACAGTGACGAAGCCATCCAAAACCAAGTATTTTCATAAGACCACAGGTTTAAAAAAAAAAAAAAAAGTAACAGTTACCCACAATCTTTTCAGGACGATTCACTTTCAGTTTTCTCCATGTATCTCTCATCCTTAAGATGTTCCTCAACTATCAAAAATGCCAACTGGGAGAAGGACCCATCAGACATTTTCCATCAGCCTGACCACAAAGGAGACCCACCATGCCAGCAACCCAGCAGATTTTACTCAAATGAGTAGATTAAAAAAAAAAGAGCCCTGTGAAAGTGCTTGATTCTCTGAGGAGATATGGCCACATTGGCTTGTCCCATGACTCATCCATCAAGCATCTGTATGGCTTCCAGAAGAAGTCTGTTCCTCCCTCTTGTACATCCTGCTGGTATTTTCTTAATCACACTCTTGTAATGGCAAGCGGAAAGGGAGCTGAGCAGAAGCTCCAGAAAGGCACACAGTTACTTCACTATGATTAACTAAAGTTGTTTATGGAATTTCCTTTAACGAGCCAAAACTTTATGATGTGTGGAGCACCAACAATAAAAAGCGCTGGGAGATCAATCTCTGCCTTATTTGCTTTCGTCTTTCACTGGACCGGAGAATCTTAGAAAAACAAGTTACTCCAATGACTGAGATTTATGTGTCTCGAGTTTATACACATCACGTAATTCGGTATGGTTCAATATGCAAGGTGCTCTTTGGTCATGCTCAAGATGGCCCTAGGGTTTCGATTAAAATCAGCAACGCCAGCTTTGGGAGGAAGATGCACTAAGGGTCAAGCTTGTCCTTCCCACATCAAACACGACGGGTCCCTGAACTCAGAAACAAACCCACTGGGACCTATCACTCAGTCACACCCAACAAAGGCAAGTTGTAGAAACCTGGCATTAGGTTTGGTGGTGCTAGGACTGCTGAGAAAGCATAAATTGCTTTTATTTTTTCACATCTGGATATTGGATGAAAACTCTCCACGTTCCTGATGATCCTTATGTACCTCCCTTCCATGAGGCATCAAAAATCTACCATCTCACAATGGAAGTGGGAAGATTGATAAGAAAAACTGGCCTGTGGTGGATTCATTGCCGTGTGAAAACAAAGTCAATTCAAAAAGTTGTAAGGAAGAGAAAAACAGAGTGTTACTTTTTCCTCGACTTTCCACGCTGATCAGACTACTTCCAGTTAAAAAAAAACAAATTCACCGTTCACAAAAGTCAAATATAGGATGTCTTGAATTGTTTGAAGTTCAAAAATGTTTATGTTAATTTAAGGAAAAAATGAGATCACAACTTTATACTTTTTCTCCATGTCCTTGAAGTTTGCATGAATGTGTTAGCGAGAATAAGTATTCGTGATTTCATCTAGGGAATACGGAGTTTTATACCTATTTGGAAAATTGAAGGCTGCCCTTCTTCAAACACCCTATTTTTACTCTTTTTTTTCCCCACTTTTACCAGCGCAAGCAAAAGTACAAAATTGTTATTGTGCTATTCTCGGCAACCTTGCTGCCCCTAACACATTCCTTTGTCTTCAACTACATTAAGACCATGTTATTAATATTGCAGGATTCTTAGAAAGGATCTCGCAAAATATAGTAATGGTTTTTCATGCACAGGGCCATTTTGCTGCCTACATTCAAAATGACCTACTAAATTGATGGTTGAGTACATTTTTTTGCTCTCGTGGTTCACAGTCTTCCAGCCTTTGGTGCATGAATGTGTAAGTACATCTTATATTTATTTATTCACCACTTATTTGCATCTTAAAATTTTCACTACATCTTTCATTCTAAACAAAATCCCCGCGAAAGGTGTTTGGTATAGCAAGCATTGACACGTGTTGTGATTTTCCACCATTCTCCCATAAGTGAGAACTACTACACCGTATTTTGGAATGGTAATGACTTCATAAGCGAGTCAGTAGTGAGTCAAACTGTACAATGAAGAATGCATGCAATTCCTTCTGCCCCCTTGCTGGAGTACAATATGAAGGAGGCGCCTTATTTGGCCTTTCAAGTATGTCATTGTGGGAAGATTAGTTCACATGTGCAGTGCAAACTTTGAATTCATTTCCTTTAGCTTTGCTTTAATTAGTTCTTTCTGCTGACTTTAAATAAAAGGAGAAGATAAATGAGGACAAGAAGAAGAAGAAAAACTCTTTTCTTTTCTTTCATTGGCTCACCCAGTACCCTAACGAGTTGCATTTTAGGGTAGTCTTCTATAGAAGTTTCCCTGTGGAATACTTAAACATAGTAATTTCTGGTTAAACACAAAACCAAAAATGTGCTGAAGGTAATGTAGTATCTTCAGGATTTCTTAGTGCACAGATGACTTACATGAGGAGCAGTGCCCAATTTAAGAAGCTAGTTAAATCTACTCCTTAAAAAGATTGTCTACCGATGTTATAATCATTTTCTTCTTTTTTTTCAGAAATAAAAAAAAAGATTGCCTTTAATAGTTCATCTTTAAGCAATTTTGATTTGTAAAAAATAGTCAATAACAGCAACAGTGATAACATAACAAGCACTTCTTGAGCATTTATGGTGTTAATAAACATTATTTTATTTAATCTCCACAAGAACCCTGTGAGCCTGAGGCTTTATCCCTATTCCCATTTTGCAAGTGAAGAAACTTGAGCGTTTTGCATAACTGGCTGGAGGACACCCAATTAAATGGTAGCGTCAGCACCTAACCCCAGCTCCTCTTTTTCTGTAGTTTTTCTGTAGTTAAATGGTTAACACTGACCTTCAGCAAAAACGTGACACTTCTATAATCCAGCACAAAAGAACTGAGGATGGTCCCAGCTTTCATTTGTCCCCGCTGACCGTCCCGTGATCATTTTCACCAGCCATGCTTTGTAATCTGAGAACCAGTTTCCAATTCAAGGCTCCCAGAGATGCGTTGGCCATTAAGATGGTAATTTATGCCATAGGCGGCTACTGACCACTTGAAATGTGGCCGGTCCAAATTGAGACAGGCTGTAAGTGTAAAATCCACTGGATTTCAAAGAGCACCGCAAAAGGAAAATGTCTTACTGATAATTTTTATATTGATTATATACTGAAGCAATAACATAGCGGGTATATCAAGTTAAAAAAATCTATCATTAAATTTAATTTCACCTTTTAGAGCTCATCTTTTTTTTTTTTTCCTTCTAATGTGGCTGTTAAATTTAAGATTATCTGAGTGGCTTGCATTATATTCCCGCTGGGCAGAGGTACTCTCCAGTCGGCCATATTGTCTCTAGTGGCTGTGAGGATGTGCGCATGCGCACACAGGGACTCTTGCAAATGCTTGGTGCCAAAAAGTGCTGAGGCTTGTATCAAAATCCCCTGGAGACTCAATAAAGTTTAGCCTGAGCCCACCTCAGAGAATCTGATTTGTTTCTATTTAAGTGCTGCTCTCAGCCATCTAGCTAATTCGAAAAACCCTAATTTGGGCTGAAGTACTAACAAAAGACACAAATGGATTAAAAATTACCTTCCTAGGTAACAAATTTGCATTTTAGTACTGAGTCCCCAGAAGGTCAAAGCTGAAATTCCAGCAGTGGCTCTTTAGGGGAAAGTTGAACCTTTTTTTTTTTTTTAAAGATCTTATTTATTTATTTGACAGATCACAAGTAGGCACAGAGGCAGGCAGAGAGAGAGGAGTAAGCAGGCTCCCTGCTGAGCAGAGAGCCCCATGCGGGGCTCGATCCCAGGACCCTGAGATCATGACCTGAGCCGAAGGCAGAGGCTTTAACCCACTGAGCCACCCAGGCACCCTGAAAGTTGAACCTTTTATGTAAACTAATTTCCAGGGAACTTTGGCTCTGGGGAGTCTCTGGGTCCCTCCAACTTCTTCATGTAGGTACAGTATTAGGCACGCACTTCCAAACAGGTTTTATTGGAATTCTGCCTGGTGTGTACTGGCTACACAGTAGATTCAGTAGCTTTAGGGATCTGCTTTAGAAGTATCAGAGTTACTTTTAAAGGGCATTATCGAATCAGTTCTCTGATTAATTGTTCACTTGCTAGACTATTATATGAATAATTTAAGAAAAATGGATGGGAAAGGAAAACAATCTGTCAAATAGTTTTCTGCTTCGAAGTTTTGAACAACACACTAGCCCCAGACATCTTTGGGGAAGCTGTGACCATGAACAGATTTCCCACAGTACAGTTGGGAAAAGAGGCATAGCAAATGAAGGATTTGCCCCAGGCAGTGCTGGTTTTCTAACCCAGGCAGTGTGGCCTGAATTACTGTGCTTATGGGTGAAGATGGAGAGGGAAATTGGAAATTGTTCGGGTGTGTGAGTGTGTGTGTGTGTAATGGGGCTCTGCTTTTGGGTCCTTTTGATTATATTCTGCTCCCCAAATAGCAAAACATGGCCAAGCACTGGCAAATCCAAACAACGTCCAACTCATCTGCTTTCCACGACTGGTTTTACTGATATGCACTGAGAATATTTGAACACTGAGTCTTTGAAGGAAACTTAAAAATCATCTAGTCCAGGGATTGGCATACATTTCTGTAAAAAGCCAGACAGTTAAAGAATTTAGGCTTAATTGCCAAGAATATTAAGAAGGTACTTAATTCTATCACAAGATAAAATTCTAAGAAATTTTTTTTCATTTTTTTATTGATAGAATCCAAAATATAGTCATATTAACAAAGTCCTTTTTAAAAAAATACAGGTTTACTAACGATAAGAATGAAATTCTCATCTAGGGAGATAACATTTCACCTAGTGAAGTTTCAAAGAAAATGTTCCCTATTATCAAACTGATTGCAAATGCCGTCTGTAAAAAACATTCTTAGCTCTCAGACCATACAAAAACAGGTGGCAGGCCTGAGGGCCATACTTTGCTGACACTTGATCTAGTCCAACATACTCCTTTTCGAGATGAATGACTTGCCAGTGGTTCCTTCTAGAGACTTCCAGGACTAAGTCTGGAATCCAAGGTTCTGTAGTCCCTGTTGCCCTACAAGGCCTCCCTTAGTTTTGAACAGCAAAGCTTAACAAAAAGCACTTCCTGACCACTGCTGCAAGAGTAAACTTTCCATCAACCACCTTCCTGGAAAACTGATTTCACTCAGTACTATTATCCACAAATCCACTTTTAAGTTGATTTTCTCGGTTAACTGATGTAGCCTGACTTGGGGGATATTCCTCCTGCATCTGGTGGGGGGGGGGGGGGTGATAGCTCTTCGACTCTGAATTTTTTCAATTAGGCATTATGGTTAATTTTAACTTTACGTTGTTTCAAGGTTTTATTTCCTCGGAATCCTGACCTTGAACTGTTTTGCTCTACATGGTAAAAGAATGACATCATTGATTTTTGCTTTCTAAGACACTAAAGTTATAAAACACCTACAAGAGCAGTCAAGATGCTTTGCGTCTATGATACCTATGAAAAAATGCTGCCTTGGCCTTTTGCCAGCAGAGGTGGGTTTATCCCCCAGCCAACTAAAGGATATGCATAGGCCAGAAGAGTGTTCAAGCACTTTGAAAGATATTACTGGTCTCTTAGGTCATTCTTACTGGGGCCTAAGCTCTATTTTGGGATACCAGTTGATTCAAAAGGAGGCATCAAAGTGAAGATGACCTGACCCCAAATTCAGCTAGAATGCTGAGCTTCTATCCCCAGTAATCATCACTGTCAGACTTGAATATTCATCAGAATGATTTGGAGGACTTTTATAAAGACCAATTGCTGCTGGGGTGCTTGGGTGGCTCAGTGGGTTAAAGCCTCCACCTTCGGCTCAGGTCACAATCTCAGAGTCCTGCATCATCGGACTCTCTGCTCAGTGGGGAGCCTGCTTCCCCCTCTCTCTCTGCCTGCCTGCCTGCCTGGTCAGGCCTGAGAACTTGCAAACCTTACAAATGTCCAGGCTGATGACAATGCTGCTGGTCCCGGCACTGTACTTTGAGAACCACTGCCCATCCGTAAACAGACTCATCTCTAAGTAAAAATGTCAAAGCACACTTCTTTTCGAATTAGGTAAAAATATCTCATCCTTTTCCAGTACCCAAACACTACAGGGAATGAAAACAGGGCGTAATTATTATCAGGGGAGTTGTAATTGGTTTTGGAGACAGGAGGGAATATGCCAGAAATTTGAAATTTTTTGAAATTTAATGAATGAATGACTTCCTTATGAAATTGAAATCATTCTTCAAACCAGTATAATTGCACCTTGTAATAACCCCAGCAGCATAGAACAGAGCCTGTTGTGGAATGTCTTTATAAAAATGGGTCAGTCTGGGCCACCTGGCTGGCTCCGTTGGTGCAATGTTGGCTCTTGACCTTGGCGTTGTGAGTTCCACCCCCACACTGGGGGTAGAGACTACTTAAAAATAAAAAGAACAGGGCGCCTGAATGGTTCAGTGGCCTAAGCATCTGCCTTCTATTCAGGCCCTGATCTCAGGGTCCTGGGATCGAGCCCCACATCTGCTTCTCCCTCTGCCCTTCTCTGTGCTCATGCTCTCTCTCTCTCAATCTCTCTCTCTCAATTCAATAAATACAATCTTAAAAATTTTTTTTAAATAGATTAATCCAAAAGCCAAAGGAAACTTGCTAAACCAGCACTATCTCAAACAAGCAGTTTTCCTCTGACATCAGTACTATGAATTGATCACTGTTTCTTTTGATACTGTGCTGCAGAGCTATTAAATTTGAACTACTAACTTCAGAACTATTTATTTGATCTAAGAACACTCTTCTGTTATCTGGGTGGCAAATTCGGGATGGTAAAAACAGGTGTTTGGGTTTTGCTTTGCTTTTTTTAAATTATTAAATAGTGGAACAATTATTTTAGGGATCTTTTATATCCTCTGGAGAAAATATTTTCTGAAAGACAGTTGTGCTGGTTCTGAAAGACCAGAAAATCAGGTTTATCCCATTCATGCCACTTCCTCTACTGAACTGAGTTATACGTGAGCGACGTACAAAATTGTTGTAAAGGCTCTGCTCTGATGCTGGTGACTTTCGATCTTCAGTCTCCTCAGAATATTATTTTGAAGGGTCTTCTGGGGAGATGGTGAAAACAGAAAGTTTCAGATAAAATGAAAATATTTCACTGGAGTCACCCTAATGAAGCTTATAAAGGAACAGAATGGACTTCTGTTTAGGCAGGATAAGATATTCTGGACAAAGACCCTTCACACTCATCAACAACAAGATCATCGTAAGTGAAAGTAAAGAATGACGAAGGCAGAAAGTAAATCACTGGTTATTTTTTTTTTTTTAAAGATTTTATTTATTTAATTGACAGAAAGAGATCACAAATAGGCAGAGAGGCAGGCAGAGAGAGAGGGGGAAGCAGGCTCCCTGCTGAGCAGAGAGCTCCATGCGGGGCTCGATCCCAGGACCCTGAGATCATGACCTGAGCTGAAGGCAGAGGCTTTAACCCACTGAGCCACCCAGGTGCCCCAATTACTGGTTATTTTTTTAGGTCACATTTCTCCTTTACTGTCTGATTTCTTTTTAGAGTGTGTAATAATTTATAGCAGGGGCAGCAGGGGATAGTATGGGAAAGGCCCACAGTGTGGTCCAGAGTCATAAAGACTTGGATTTGGTTTTTGGCCCTGCTATTTACTGGATACATGAACTAGAACAAACTTTGTGTGCTCTGACTTCGACATTCTCCACCTACACGGCTGGTACAATGAGGCAATGAGACAGCAGAGGAGGCTGAAGTTGGGGGCCTGGCCTGTATCAGCTCCTTCCTAAAAGGGTCACATGTTTTGACTACAGTCTCATAGAGCTGGCCTGCCCCAGATGAGATCCACGGATCTTAAACAGCACTTGGTCTCATTTCTGAAACACTGCAAGGTTGGGGCGCCTGGGGGGTCAGGTCATGGTCTCAGGGTCCTGGGATCGAGCCCTCCTGGGATCAAGCCCTCTCTGCTCAGCAGGAACCTGCTTCCCCTTCTCTCTCTTCCTGCCTCTCTGCCTACTTGTGATCTCTCTCTATTAGATAAATACATAAAATCTTTATCGATAGATAGATAGATAGATAGATAGATAGATAGATAGATAGATAGATAGATAGATAGATAAAACACTGCAAGGCAACTTACCCATATTATTTCATCCCCCTGCTAACATGATGTAGCAAACTTTAGAGCGAGTTCTCGTTCACAGCACCCGCAGCTTATTTAGTGACTATAGATAAGATAGGTTATCAAGTAAAAATAGATTTTTTTTAGATTTTTATTAAAAATATGGAAACACATTTTTAGAAGGAAATAAGCTATCAGGTTGGGTTTTTAAGTTTTCTTCTTTTCACTGTTAGCTTATGACCCAGACCACCTCTTCCAGCAAGTCACAGTTCTGTCCTATTCTCTACATTCCATCTCCTTCTATTGTTTCTACTCTTGCCTGGGAGCTAGCTTTCATAAAAACAGACAAAGGAGAAAAAAAATGACCGAGAAATCTATGCTGAAAATTGACTTGCTCTTTGAAGAACAGGACGCAGTATAATCCCATAAATAGGTGGGTAATTCTAAAATGTCAGATGTAGATGGTTTTCACATAAGATGCGGTAAATCCTCTGGAAGGAAGTTCACAGAAAGCTCGCTCAATTTAAATTAACTCCATAAAAATTATTGAACACAAACAAGAAGAATGCAAGGGAGAAATAACTTACTATTTTTCCCTGCTTGCCCGGAAAACAGACAATCTAATTATGCTAGGAGCTATTTCTCTTTGGTGAATTCGGAGGGAGTCAACTTGAACAACATAAGGTCCAAAATAGACAAGAGTTCAATTGAACATGGAATTAATTAGTAGACTCCACACATGAACATCATTCTACTGTATGAAACTCTGCACGGCCCTACTCCATATGGTGTAAAGGTACTGATGGGAATGAAGATCGCCGGCTGCCATCTTTGTATCTGCAACTTTTGGCTGAATTGCCTGGGGCTCTCCCTGGGGAATTTTAAGGGCTCCAGCAAAGGCATCTTCCAAATACAGATGTAAATCACTAGCGTGATAGATAAAGTGAAGGGCGGCTTTGGGATTTTGGAAAAGACATAATCTATTCTGTTTGTTCTAAAGCCCAGAGGTTTGCTACCAGGTTTGATCACAGTGCAGTTAGAAACTTTTACTTACTCTGATTATGACAATTCTATCTAAGATGGAGTTACTATGAATTTGTAATGCATCACAACAGAGCATTGTCGACACAAATTATTTCAGCTTGATAAAGGATGACAATTTTAAAATAGAAGGCAGCACAGCGAATTACTATTTGTGATTATTATTGTAATCACAGTAATTTCTTTTCTAATATGTTGTTTGTTAAATAAAGATTCCTTATTCTCACTCCAAGCCTTTTTCTTATTCTCCCACCTAGGGCACTGAAAATTTTCTATGTAAAAAAAAAAAAAAATTCACAAATCACAGATTTTAAGATTGCCTTGAAAAACAATATTCAGGGAAACATTCTAAACCCTAGATAAATTCTACGAATTTTGTACTTTCCCCCTTTATCTCATACCTAAATTTTACATGTCAATTACCCTTTCTTTAGGGTATGTTGTAATTAAGGAAACACTAATTTGACTTTCGTTTTTCGGTATATGGATCCCATTGAAGATATAAATTCAAGTACATTGAGCAGAACTTAATTGAATGACTTATAATAATATCTTAAGGTTATGACAAAATTTAAGCTTATCCACTTTCCTAACACATGTTATTAAGAAAGCAAAACAAATGGATGCTAAAAACACAAATGACCGCACTATAAAGAAAAACAATCAGGAAAACCAATACTTTTAAGATGAGCTAAATGCAGAAAGTGTTTAATCATGTTTTTAATAACACCTAATCTTTGCCTTGAATGTGAATATAAAATTACCGAAAATAGAAAGGGATACTTTTGAAAGATTTAAATAAGCCCGGCCGTATAAACTATCAATCCTTGCCAGGGAGAGTACATCATTCATAGGAATGACATGCAAATGTGAAGCCATTAACACAGAACTTGATTACCCGTGACATTTCAGAGAGGGCCAGGCTTTTTGATGAGTTCCTATTGTCTTCTTCACCCTTTGATATTTGGGGTCCATAAAGCTAGCGGCTCATTACATAGCCACCAATTACAAATACCAGGTCAAGGCACTGAGTAAGGGAAGTAGGTCTTCAGTCCCACACCTAACACTACAGCGTATGCATTGCGTCTCTGCGATCAGTGGTATCATGTAAAAAGTTCCTCCATTAGGAGGTGTGTGCATTTATTCATCCATTTGGCCACTCATGTTTTAGCAAGCATTTATTATGCCTTTACATAACAACAGTGAAAGGAACAATGATGGCGAATATTTACTGAGCACATACTAAGCGGAAAAAAGCGAGAAATATGTTCCTGCTTTCAGTCCATTGCTCATCCTCACATCTTAGGGAATGTTCTCTGGCAGAGGTACCTGCAGACCATTATGGGGTCCTTCCTTGTGCACCTGCTTGTGGAAGGAACAGAGCAGAAAAACGGTAGCCGAAAGAGGAAGGAGCCCTATGTGGAATACTCCTGAACAAAAAAGAGCTTAGGCAGGAAACCCTCTCCCCAAACTTCCGGAAATTGAAATGACAGTGACTGCCAACCGGCAGCAAATCGCTGTGGTGGGCACTCCAGGCATCCACCAAGATGATTCAGACAAGGACCTTCTTCCTAGGGTTAGATCACAGCCTGACTGGCAATAGAAGTGGTTTCCTCATTAACTGCACATCCTATATTTGCTCATTTTCTCCACTTAAAAGTAAAGGTGGTAAAGAAGACTGGGAAAGAATGAAATATGTGTTCTGAAGGCAGGGCCAGATCAAGAGAAACACGTGTTAAATAATTATTTGATTAACTCCGGCGGCATCGCTAGTCATTGTCATCCAAACGACTTTATAGTCTGAGTTGTCACAAATCATGATTTATGCGCAGCAGTAATAACTGCTTGGCTCCCCTTAGTCTTTTTTGTTATGTTGATAGGGTCGGAGGATCTAAAAAAAAAAGGCAGCTTTAAAAGACCGACTTCCTCCACGTTAGTTATTTGCAATGCACCAGGATTCTCTGCTGAGGTTTTTGACCACGGGTCCCCTTTGCTGTTTACTTTTTGAAAATTGAGAATTTTTTTCAAGAGAATTTTAAGAATCTGAATACTCCTAATAAAAAGAAAGTGATTTATGTTTCACGGATAGGATCAGGTTAAACATCTGGTTTTGGCATTTCATGTAGTGGATTAATGATTTTTTTAGAACTACCTGCCAGCATTTAATATTCTATGTGTTTGACTACAACACTGCTTATGTCTGAGGAGAACAAAATAAAAATTCCCAAGGAGCTCCCAGAAGAGTCCTAGTCTAGACCAAGTGAAATTTATGGGGAGTCTTGCACCGTCTGTTTTTGGTGCAGTATAGTAGCAACCTCAGAGATGAGAGCAAGAACAAGCCGACCAGACACGAGATAACAGTGATAACTTTGCTGTTGTACAAAATCGTGTATAACCAACCCACTCTCTCCCACTGAGTCAGGTGCCCTCGTGCACGTGGGGGAGGATTTGATCACCGATCTCATGCGTTCTGAAGGCACCAGATCGACAGACCAGCGTCCTGAGAAATCAGTTTAAACAGCTGGCAGGAATGAGCAGTGCGATGCTGAGAGCACACAGGCACCCACAAGGACAAGGATGACGGAGGAAGTTCATTGTCAGGGCTTCCTGGTGAGCTTCCTAAAGAACCATGTGGACAAAAGAGGGGAGCAGGGTGAGCTGCAAACTCACAGATCTGAAGTCCACGGCACTAGGACAACATCCTTGCCTTCATTTGATCTCCTGTCGTAAAGCACAAAGGGCCAGTCTTGAAATCCTCCCGATGGCCTGGCAGGTCGGGCTGGTAGTGCTCTGGCAGCCTTAGCCCTCTCTGTCATCAGTCTGGATCCGTGGGAAAGAGCAAGATGCCAAAAGTGCTTGCAGGTGAATTCTTTGTCCCTTTCAAGTGCATCTGACTTACACTGATGACTTACAAGTGTGTTTATCTTTTGTTGGGAAGGATTATCAGTTCAGTCCGTGAATCTTTCCCAGATATAAATTATAAATCACAAACAGGGATGCCAGGGGAAATACCGAATTGTAATTTGCTCATGCGGCTGTGTCTCATCCCCAATATCAAACACGAGCAATCGTGATGAAAACTGATCTGGATATAAACAAAAACCAAAAAAGACCATGATGCTGACATGTTCCCACTGGGCTGGGTCATGAAGGAAGAAAAGGTACAACTCCTCCCTTTTGTAAAATATAGATGGGATGAGATCGAGAGGCGACCCATTTGAAGAAAGCAGGGAAACAAATCAAACATGAAAGAACTAGATGTCACATAACCTAAATTCATCTTGGACGTTTAAAAAAAAAAAAAACTTTATCCAAAACGACTTCTAAACCAAATTTCAAAAACGAACAGTATAGGAAATTGAAAGCTTTTTCTAGGATTCTATTTACAAGACAAGGTTTACATAGAGGTAGGAAAATGGTTTAATCTCCTTGCTAATTACTCTTCCTTTCTATACAGCGTAAAGCAGTGAAAAATCATTAGCAAGTCTTTCCAACCAGCCATCAAAAGTAGATCACTTTTGTGTCTGGAAAGCTGAGACCAAGAGAAGACCTGCATTTTATTTATTAGAATACAAAACTTTTTTTCCTAACCCTGAGGCTGAATCATTCTGAAAGAGGCTTGGATTTGAAGGGGGGAAAAAAAAAAGGGAAAGAAAGATGAAGTCATAAATCCTTCCCCGGGGTGGGGGAGGCATTAAAAAAATTTGGCAGGTGTATGATCATCTGCATGAACAAAACGAAGGTTTTTTCCCTCAAGGCTATGTCAAAGTTACACTTGGTATGTCAAAAACACAACCAAGAATCCCTTCCACACGGGCGTGGAAGGTCAGGAAATGAGCCCAGACAGCAGGCCTGCCAGGAGGCCAGGCTCCCTGGGCAGCGGACCTGGATTCCAGTCCCAACATTTACCAACTTAAGATCTCTGGGTCTCAGTTTCCTCTAAGGACGCCAGGCTACATCATGTGTAAGATCTCTAAATTCTACCTCTATCTCTACTCTTCTGTGACCTGACAGACTCAATGATTCTGAAATGGCCCAAGATGTTTTAATAAACACTGACGTCATTCATAATTTGGTTCAAATGCCGTTCATCAAATTAGTCGAGTATGTTCATCTTCCCCCTTCTGGGACTGGTGTAGGTTCATTCATGGAACTCAGGATCTAAGCTTTGCCACTTGTCATCAGCTGTGCAACCATGAGCAAGGGACCGACCTGCCGGCCTACACGAACAATTCTTTTCCCTCCAAGAAATTCATCACTTCAAACTCTTTATTGAACTATCTCTTTACTTGTGTTAGTAGAGATTTCTGAGTGTCCCTAGTTCTTTTAGCCATTTATTAAAATCAAAAAAAGAGAACAAAAGAAGGAAATGTCTCTATGGTGTCCAAGTTCACTCAATCTCCATGTATTATGGACCACCTACAACCACCTGGCAAAGGAGGTCAGACTCTTGGAAAGGTCTGTGCTTTCCAAGAGTATGCATTCTAGTGGTAGGTGTCATTTAACAGGAAAACGAAACTTGTGATGCAGAAGATATTGAGAGGGATGTGGGGAGGGGCTTAGAGCAGGTGCTTAGGAACCGCCTTTCATAGGGACCAATGAGTTGAGCCCTGAGCTAAAAACAGGTCAGCAAATGTGAAAATGTACATGGAAGGGCATTCAAGGAAAAAGAGAAAGTTGCAAAGGCCCTGTGGTGAGTATTAGAGGGATGGAAAAAATAGTAGTACCATGTCTGGGGAATGCTTCAAGAGGAATGCCAAGATCCAGCTCCGAGTCCAACAGCGTCCCCATTATAAGACCTAAACCCAGTGAACAGTTTACGTTTATTCTCAATATGTCAATGTGATTGGCTAGAAATGTCCAAAAGATCATTTTGGCCACCGGTGGAACATGGATAGTAGTAAGTACCAGGAGAAGCAGGGTGACCGGTGGGATGCTGCTGAGGCCAGCGAGAGGTGGTGGTCACCTGGGGGTGGGAAAGACGTTAGAGCTGGGGTTCGTAGTTAGGATCCAGGCAAGTGACACGGGTGCTCACGCTGCTCTCCCCAGGGTCACAAGATGTCCCCTTCCGTGGACTTAAGATACAAAATAAATGACATAAGGAAAAAATTTGGATTTCCCCCTTGGCTCTGTCCTTCAAAATGAGTCATGTCTAGATCTACCTGAGCAGACGGGGGCATCACTTCCACCGCGGATTACAGAACGACTCTTGCATCTGCTAACACAACAGTAGGAGGCTGGTGCCCAGGCCCCGGATTCGGCCACACCTTGATGGCGGCCGTATGACATCAGCCAGCCGAGGGGCCAGATTCCCGAGCATGATTCAAACCAGGACTGAGGGTACCGCTGACAAGACTCTGTCAACAGCAGCCAAGAAGTAGATGAAGTTATTAGGCTTCCAGTTGACATTCGGTAGCTGTTGGTGTGGGCCAGGCGCTGTTGTTTTGCAAAGGAGAGCACTTCCCTTTCCTGTTTCCTGACAGGACCAACTTTGACCTAACTGTAGACCTAAGACCACAGAGAGCTTGCTGGTTACCAGAAATGCTGAAAAATGGAAGTGGATTTACTCACACCTGGCACCATCCATGCCCATTTTTCTTGATTGCCCCTGTGTTCGTAGAGCTCAGTCCCTATCCTTCAGTGTAAAATGGTCCTCGCATCTCCAGCTTGTAAGAAACGAGGAAACTTCCTTGACACCTGTACTGGCCACAAGGAAGTCTCTCTCTTCTAGCCTCTTACAGAGCGTCTCTAACCCCTCCTTCTGCACAATTGTAATTAAGTCACGAAATGCATGTTTGGAGGTTTATTGTCTATTTCTCCCATAGAACACATCTTCCCCTATAGCTTGATAGCAAAAGCCAGTGCGCCTACTCCGTTTACTATGAAAGTTCTATTAGTAAGTACGGGATCTTGAGATGCTAGCGGCCTCGTTGAATGAGTGAATAGGTGACCGAATGATGCCTCTTATATCTGAACGCTGATGACCATCTCAAGCAGTTTGGACATAGACGGTGACTCAGACCACTCTCGGCTGTGACTTTACGGAGCTCATCTCACGCTCCCTTTCCTGTTTCCGTGTTTCTTGGCCTTTGGGGTTTCGGTTTCCCTTCAAACAGCCCCACAACATTCCAGGTCCTGTGCTCAAAGTTGCCAACGGGGGAAACAAGACAATCCTAAGACAAGCAGGCAAGAAGGTCTGCTGCTAATCCTTAAACATGGAGGAGCAAGGAGGGCAGGATTTTCGCTCTTTCTGTTGTTGAGTATCTGTCCCGGAGGGAAGTAGGAAAGCCACGGCTCAGACCACCCAACCGAAAATGAGTCCAGAGAGCTGATTAGTTTTGAAAAGCCAAAATATTTAGATATGAGTACTCTGGGGAGGAATGATAGCAGTAAAGGTTGGAGGGTTTGGGGCTCCCGGAGGAAGAAAGTTCTATCAAGGGCAGCCCGGTGAGCTTAGGCAGATAGGATAAGTGGTAAGTTATCCTTCGCTAAGTTAGTCACACTCTCCCACATACAATTTTCCTGGCAAAGTTTCCTTTGCTAACAAAGCAGGCACGTATTTTAAACAAAACATAGTGCAGTATAACTGCTAAGGTGCCTATAAATGTAGTTTTAAATACATACTTAAGAGCATCAAAGGAGGGGCACCTCGGTGGCTCAGTTGGTAAGGTGTTTGACTCTTGATTTTGGCTCAGGTCATGATCTCAGGGTCATAGGATCGAGCCCCGTGTATGGCTCTGTGCTCAGCTCAGAGTCTGCTCATCCCTCTCCCCCTGCTCGCGCACACTCTCTCTCTAATAAATAAATCAATAACGTCTTTTTTTAAAAAAGCATCAAAGGAGTGGAAACCAACCAAACAAGATCCATGGTTTGACAATAACCAGAAGACGAAGATTCCTCGGGTCCTGGGGCCACAAAGGCAATCAGGTTTCCTCACAGCACTTTGAATGGGGCATGTTTTCTGAAAAGTGGTATTTGGACCCTGAGTCCCAGACAGCAGAGCCGATGCTAATCCCGATGCACCCGGAGGGGGAATACAGCTGGGGATTCAAAGCAAGTCTCCTGAGGGAAGGAGAAAAGAGGAGAAGAGGAAGGGACACCTGAAAAGGGAGAAGGCTCCTTCCCTTTTCTGCAGCTCTTCGGGCTAATCCAACACAACCTCTCTGCTCTGATCAGCTCTAAACTCGTCCTACCCGAGAGACTCTGGTCCCTGATGGTATTAATGCTGCCGGCACTGCCGTTCAAAGCGAATCCTACAACGGTCCCAGAGGAAGGGAGCCTGTGGAGTTTTATGGCTAAAAGAACATTAAAAGACCTGTGCATAGTGGGAGAACAACCACATTAACCTCTCAAATGTAAGGCAAAGGTAACATTCTAAACCCACAGTCTAAACAAACAGAAGCAGGTTACCTCCAACACAACCCAGAGTTCCAGCCGTGCCTTTTCTATCTCTTGGCAGATCGTTTTTCTTACTCTGTAATTTCTCAGTTTTTTTGTCTCTCCCCTTACCTCTTTTGTTTCCTCTCCCATCACCTTCACTGGCCATTAACTAGAATTAAGGTTATTTCTTAAATACTCATTTTATGTAACAGATAAAATACATCGGCCTATGCCGATGGTGCCAAGCCTATTCAAAATCTTTCACATGCCCCACTGTGTATATACCATGAAATTCAGAGTATAGAAATCTAAGGTCCCCAATGTGCAGCCCTAATTTGTCCCTCAAATATCCTATAATCAATCAAACCAGACTGCATACCATTTGATCTTACTTGGATGGTCCACATATTTCCAATCACTTACAAATAATAAAATCTTAACCTCTCCTCAAAGCCTAAAATCAGGGGTGCTTGAGTGGCTCGGTCGGTTAAGCTTCTGACTCTTGATTTTGGTTCAGATCATAATCACAGCATCAAAAGATGGAGCCTTGCCTCTGGCCCCGCGCCCTGGGCTTGGGCTTTGCTTAAGATTCTCTCTCTCCCTCTCCTTCCCTCACCTTACTTTTTCTCTGTCTCTAAAAAAAAAAAACAAACAAACAAAAAAATCTAAATGAACCATCCCCTCTATCAAGCATTACTACCTTCAGCGATCAGAGCTCAAGTTTATTTTTGTGTATGCAACATTTGTACCTTTATGCTGATTTTCACATTTATTTCTCTTATTATCCAGCAAGCAACTAGTAAACTCAGAAGACAGACTTATCCTAGACACAATCACATCTCTCTCTCACACACACACACACAGCATAGAATCTTCTCTTGAATATTAACAGATGTATCTTTACGAAGTGGGAATCTGAAACTCACTGTTCAAATGTTTCAAGGTTTTCAATTCTATTATCTCTCCCCGATATCTTATTTTTCAAAGCTCATGTAATCTCTGATTTTTCCCCCTATGCATTGGTGCCCAAACAAATGAAAGCAAGTCAATCATCCTTGAAATCTGTGTTTCATAATGACATTATAATATTCTATAGTTGCACCTGGAGTAGGCATTATTTGAAATAATACACAATGGCAAAAGGTTACTATTGCACATTCAATAACTCTTTAAAATGCATTTGCATTTGACTAGCCATAGTGGTATCTGTGTGTAGAGATTCTAAGAGCCTGGTTATTACACCCAGTAAAGTTTGGCTTGGTCCACAGTGTTAACCCAGGGACGTCTTCCAATAATTCCCTCCCTATTCTCACCCACTCAGACTGTGACCTATTACTGTGAATGTCAATCAAGCAGTTATTGCCTGGCCTAACTCCAAACAGCCAACTTTATTTCCAAACTTGCCCTTAAATAAGGAAAGGAAGAAAGTTCTATACAAGATCAAACCAACAGCCAGATCTCACTTCTGATTAGATGTTTTAGAATATAGAAGTGGGATTGAAACTAGCTTTAAGTGTCCAGGCCAACTATCTGAGAATAGAGATACTATAACCAAAATAGGGCCTAGAAGAAGGGGAGTCAGATTTGGAAGAGCATGAGGTCAATTCGGCAGGCACTGACTCAGAGATTCTGCACTGATATGTTTGAGAAGCAACTGGAAAGGCAGGTGTGGAGGTCAGGATGACCAAGGATGGAGATTTGAAAAATATGAAGAGCACAGGAGTCACAGGAGAGTGGAAGAGCTGAAGATTCAGAGAAAGTTCAGGAAGGAATTGGAAATATCCTATTTCAAAGGCACTTGGAGAAAAAGCAATGAATAAGGCAGGGCATACAAGAGAACACATAGTAAGAAAGGAAGTAGAATTTACTGAGAACCACCAGGAACAAGGGCAGACACTTTACCCACGTGACCTCACTTAACCTTCACCCTTTGCTCCGGTGGTGACCACTGTCCGTTATACCCATGGTGCATGCAAAGGACTGGAGGAACCTGGCGCCCACTGCCACAGATCAAAGGCCATATTCATCATGGAGGAACCAGGACAGTTGATGAAGAAAGTCAGAGAGCAGAATTCCAAACAGTCAAGAAAGGTGTCAGGGAGGATGAGGCTCAGGAAGAGACTGCGATGGTCAACCTCAAAGGTGTCTATAACCTTTAAGAACAGTAGCAGGGAGTGGTGTGAATGGAAGCTTAATGGCAGGAATGGTCCAGCTGATAAGTCACAAAGAATCCAAAAGTTAGCTAACAACACCCATGCAACGACCAATCTAGAAATTACATAAAGATGACAGATTGCTATTACATCAAAGCTCATATTACTAGAATTTAAACCCAATAAACACCCATCCCGGAACATGGCTCAAGCAGGATCCCCACACTTCACATTTGTGTTCCATTTTCAGGAATTTCACCTTCTGAGAGTTCAATCACATTCTTAATATCTTAACTCCAAGTCAATACCCCTTGCTATAAGTTAAGGTGATAATAAAAATTCAATACTAAGAATTTTTTTTTTAAACTGTCTATGATCAGCTAGAATTTGAGAACTGGGCTCATAGCCTGAGTAATATGAACAGTAAGTAGTAACTGGGGCTCCTGGGGCACTCTTTTATTACTTTGATTGATCCTCTCAAACTCTGCGTAGTACGGGCTATCATTTACTAATTAACCAATGTATTGCACAAATACTTTTACACAAGTAGTTTGTGTCAGTTAGTGTTCCAGGTGGCAGGGATCAATCAGAATTCCTTGATAATTTGGTGGAGAAAGAGAATAATAAGAAATGAAATGAAATGAAATAACAAAATAAAATAAATAAAATAAAATAACATATATAAAAAATGGTAGATGGTTAGAAGTGTTTTGAAGGGGCAATAAAGAAGGAAGATATATTTCAATTGAGAAAAATGAGGCACCCAAGCAATGCTTGGCTTGTGAAGGGCAGCAAAAGTTTTATTGCACAATGGACTCTGTGGGGAACTGGAGGTCAGATGCAGAGAGAATGACCAGAGCAAAGGCTTCTGGACCCTCCTGTGTGCTGTCTCCTCCCAAGTGCCACCCTCACTCCCAAGCACCAGAGCTCCATAATCCACAGGTGAGCATGAAACCCATCAGAGGCTGCCCAACTGACATCTGGTGCTAGGTGTCCAATGTCTGGATAAAAGAATGAAAAATAAAAAGTGAGAAACTGGGAAAGGCATAATCCCCATCTACTACAGTCAGTAAGGCACTTCATCAAACCGAGATTGAAAATGCAAAGCAACGGTTAGTGGTGTTAAATCCTGGTATATCTAGAAGTCATTAGGACCCATCGAGTTTGTCTTATAACCAGTCTCATATGAGGGTGAACATTACTTGGGGCATACAATTGTCACTGCTAAATGGAAAGGCAAACTGGAAAAGATAAGAAGTATGGTCCTATATGCTTACCTTTTTAGAATTTCCTAAATGCTCAATTATCTACATAATGTGGGAGTTAGGGTCACGAGCCCCCCACCTCCATGCAGGCAAAAAAGTGTATTGGGCACCTGGGCAGCTCAGTTGGTTAAGCGTCTGACTCTTGATTTCAGGCCATCCTCTCAGGGTCCT
Source organism: Procyon lotor (assembly GCA_028646535.1). Classification (NCBI taxonomy): domain Eukaryota; kingdom Metazoa; phylum Chordata; class Mammalia; order Carnivora; family Procyonidae; genus Procyon; species Procyon lotor. Next base: position 12,090,506 of record CM053605.1, on the reverse strand, counting down.
GGGATCCAGCCCCATGTCACTGGGCTGTAGTTACTGAAAATCTCCACGTGTCAGTGGACCCATGCAGTTCAAACACATACTATTTAAAGATCAGTGTATATCTTAATGACTTTACTTAAGAAAAGAGGATACAACATGTAAGAAATCTGTACTTGGGACGTCTGAATGGCTCAGTCAGTTGAGTGGCTGATTCTTGGTTTCAGCCCAGGTCATGATCTCTGGGTCATGAGATGGAACTTTGGGTCGGCTACTTGCTCAGAAGGGAGTCTGGAGATTCTCTCTCTCCCTCTCCCGTGGCTTCTTGCACACCCTCTGTCTCTAAATAAATAAGTAAAAATAAAAATAAAATAAAATATTGTATTTTTATAATTCTTTAGGTTCCCCAAAGTGTGCTATCTCTCTCTCTCTTTCTCTTTCTCTCTCTCTCTCTCTTTTTCAAGTGTGCTATCTCTTATATCATTTACCTGGGATAAATGCTAGGGAAAGAAAAGAAAAAGGGGGGACAAATTTTCTAAGTCAATAAATATGTAATTTTATAACCTTCTGAAAGAGCTTACTATTTTCAATACTCACCAAATTACATGCCCATGGCAGAAATTTCTATTTCATAAAAGAATGCGATAAAAATTGATGATGTAAACCAACCCAATCTGTCAAATAACTGGCATTCCCCACGGCCTCAGGGCAAAGCGGCTGCAAGCCAGCCATCCCCTGGCCCTGTGCACTCCGAGAGGACGTTCCTTATGCTGCGTGAAACTTTCCATTTAAGCGGATGAAAACGGGGACTAGACTCAATGTGCAACGTATATATTAAGTTAAAAGGTTAATTTCCTCACTCATGGTCTGGATATTAGAGCTGTAAAGGAAAGCGAGTCTTTGTATGCTCCCTAAATTAGCTTTCAGTGAAACAAGACGCGGGAGGGGAGTAAGGGATACGTCTCCTGTTCCGGTCCATTAGTTCCAGCAGCGGGGATGCTGCCGGTCACACCTGTGCCGCCTGTCAGGGGTGGAGGCGGGGCGGCCAGGCCCCCGCTCGGATGTCAGACGGGGATGGAATGATCGAAGGGCCACACACAGCGGAGTGGGACACCTCAACCTCAGCTTCGGCTCCCTCCATGAAATGGGGACATGATGTGAAAAACAATGAGAAATGGGCCAGAAAGGACTTGGCTGGCATTCAAAATATGCTGCCTTTCAGTTGCCCTAAGGTCGTCCTCAGAAAATGTAAACTTAGAGTCTACGTCCTCCACGGTTTCCTCCCCAAATGGAGATCCCCTGAAAAATGTTGCCAATAAAGGAGGCTAGGAGAGGATAAGGGAGAAAAATCCTATGGAGTATTTTTAGGCACTGTTTCCCCACTAGTGCTGGAAACTGCCTATAACCCTACTGCAACTCTGAATTAGATAATGTTTTTCCTATTTTATTTTCTAGATGACAAAACAAAGTTTCAGCAAAGGTACCAACTAGTTAAATGGCCAAAGTAGGGGTCAGGTTGAGGTCTATCACATTCCAAATATAATCACAGCTAATATTTATCGGATGGTTATAACTCAGCACTTTATATGATCTCACTAAATACTTAAAATAATCTTACCAATAAGGAAATGCATTCTCTTTGAAACGAGGGAAACTGAGGCAAGCAACATTAATCTTGAGATTAATGCTTGAGAACTAGTGCTTGAGAACACTTGGCTGCTAAATTTTGCAGTCAGCGTTTGAACAAAGCGGTCTAATTCTAGAACCACAGCATAAAATACGCACATGCCTCCTGAGGATCCTGTCTTTACCCTAGGTGCTCAGGGAAGGGGGTCCACAGTCAAGAAACATTCACACACACACACACACACACACACACACACACACACACACACACACACTTTTCACCCAAGATACTCTCACCAGACTTCTACTAGGGATTATAGGCTATTATATTAGGAATCTGATTTAAACTGAGAAGAGGTATTAAAGTCCCGGTCTACTCATTTATCTTAGAACAACATAAGAGAATAAATTCGAATGGTGTGAAAATCAAGTAAATTCCACATGTCTCAGTTCAGGAGATTTCTATTAAAAAATATGTTCTACTCCTCAATGACAAGTGTCTCTGATAAACATCCACATGCACCTGCCCAGTCTCTCACAGGAAAACAGAAGGAGAAAGGGAGAGAGACAAAACCCTGTGAAGAGGTAATGGGAATGAATAGACATATTCCACCAAAGGCACCCTGGACAGACCTTCGGTCTCCAGATTCAGGACAATGACCCAGCTCCAAAGGATGGAGGGGTCATCACCCCACACGAGCCCCTGACCGTCGACCCTCATTCCCACTCGGATATTTACAGCCAGGTGTGGAGGCCCCCAGCCTGAACAAGAGATCTTCTTGGGTCTGCTCCACACTCGGGGGTGCTCAGAGCGATAGAATCAGGATTTAGCGCCAAGAACGCCTGGCTTGGTCCTGAAGACATTCATGGCTTGCCACGACAGCCCAATGTGGCAGGTACTATTATTGTTATTACCTGTTTTACCAAAGGGAAAATGGAAGCACCGAAGAGATGAAGTTACCTGGCAAAGTATCGGGCGGGGCAGGCTTGAGGCGGAGGCTCTCTAACCAGAGCTCATGGTGTTGCCCTGCAAACCCCTCCTTTCAATATTCCTCCAGTTTTTGAGGCTCATGAGCAGAGACAAAGAAATTCTCTCCTATATTAAATTGTTTCTCTATCTTTCCCAGGCCTCATCCCCACCCAACGATTCCCTATTCCCCCTCCCCGACCCTTCCCCACAGAGAACACAAACCTTATCTGTGGTTTAGAGCACAGAGCCAGGCCTATCCTGTTCACTCTTGTGTAAATGCAGCGAGATTCCTGATGTCGTGGCCTGTAATCCCTAGTAAAGTCTGATAAGAGTCTCTCAGGTGAAGAGAGTAAACATATTAGCTTTACAGGAGAATGTACTCATCGAGTTAAAAATATACAGACTAGGGGCGCCTGGGTGGCTCAGTGGGTTAAAGCCTCTGCCTTCGGCTCAGGTCATGATCTCAGGGTCCTGGGATCGAGCCCCGCATCAGGCTCTCTGCTCAGCAGGGAGCCTGCTTCCCCCTCTCTCTCTGCCTGCCTCTCTGCCTACTTGTGATCTCTCTGTCAAATAAATAAATAAAATCTTTAAAAATATATATATACATATATATATTTTATACAGACTAAAGAAGAAAGAGTAGTCAGGATAAAACAGCAACTAAAATATAATTCCAATTTCAGGCTGGATGACCACCTTCACAGAACGTACACATAAACCACTGGATGCATTAGCAACCACAAAGAAAAATCAAACTGCCAATTAAACTGTTTTACCCGCCTGCCTGCCCACATCTTTCAGCCACCTGTGCTCACTTTACCCTTACTTCCTCTGAACCACCCAGGTCAAGTCTGAGCTCCTTTTTCATTTAATATTAATATTTACCTATAATTTTATTTGTAGATATTTTTATTATATTTATCTTATATTTATTATATAATATATTCTTTTATGTTTAGTATATATTATATAACTTATATTTATTTTATAAATAAAAATATGTTATCATCTGCTACTTGTAGTGCTGAGCTGAAGATCATTTTCACCAAGTTCCTCATCTAATAAAATGAATCATCAACACAACCCAGAGAAGTAGGAGTTCTCCCATTTATTTGCCAGATTAGGAAACTTGACGAAGGTTACCAGGCCAGCAGAGCAGGAACATGAGCTGGTTGGAAATGCAGTGCCGCTCGGGTTCCGCCATTTTCAACCCCTCTGAGGAGGCCTCTGAGGTGGTGGCTGCCTCTCACACCTTTCTTTCTCTATCCTAGCCTTCTGGTCCTGTGCTCTTCTGTGCCATCACCAAATGTGTGACATTCCAGAATTTAAAACAGTTCCCAAAGAGTCACACAGCTAAAGGCAGGCTCTCAGCCTCTGTCAGATACGCCCCTCTGATACAACCAGATAAAGAATCAAGTTAGAATGTGCAGCCCCAAATAAATTAAAAGCAAAGAGTAGGAAAAAAAGTTTTATCCATATGCCAAAAAAAAAAAAAAAAAAAAAATGAGGGGGGAAGAAAAGGATAAAGAGATACCTCAAGAATATACATAATATATTAATAGTGGTTCTCTCTGAGTGATAGGATCGTGAGTAATTTTCTTCACTCTGGTACTTTATGCTTCCTAAATTTTCTATAATTAATATATATTACTCTTTGACATGGGGGGAATGATTTGAAAAATGGTAAGCAAGGAAAACATTGAAATAAAGGGTCTGCTGAGGGAAGCAGGAAAGGGATAGGCAGCCATGGAGGGGAGGGAGGCAGATTCTGCCAGGTCCTTGGGGGGTGGGGGGGTGGGGGCTGTGGGAAGGTTGGGGTGAAGGCAGCCGCCATCATTCCCAGAGCAAAAGGGACCCTAAGCAATAGCCTCCCTCTCTCCAGCAGGAACTATGACTTCTGGGAAACAGCCACCCCTCCCTAAGGGCTGCCAACCCTTTCCACATCCAAACACGCTGACTTGTACCAACAGAGAATGCCTATCCTCTAAAACAAGTTTGAAGATGGTTTGGATCTGGGCTGAGGAGGAGTTGATTATTCTGTAGGCAGAGCTAATTATTTTGACCTGATGCTTGGAGATCCTTCCTGGTATCAAATGTCTGACTCAAATTCATCTCCAAGGTCATCCCACACGGTCTTCAATTCTAGTCTTAAACCAAAATTGCTGTTTTTGTAGCTCAACTGTAAGTTTCTGGCATGACTCTTGGAGCTCTGAGACCCAAATCAAGTGCCCTGTTTTCCTTCATGTGGGCAAACCCTCAAGTATATTTTCCTCAACGTGAAGACAGAACACTGAAAACAGAAAAGGTGTTTTAGTGTGAGCGTTGTTTTCCTACGAGGCAGTCTGACCTACCACAAAACCAGTTCATGAAAAGGGAGAAAAACGGATTCAGAAAGTGAAATGATTTCAAGTGTTATGTTAACTGAATATCAAAATAATAAACACCAAAAGCAAGCAGGCCAGTAGGAGCAGGTAATAAATCAAAATATGTGTGGGAATGGGACCTCATTAGGCTTGAAAAAAGGAACAGTGTTGCACAAACTGGTTATTAGCACAGGGTTCTCACTCCCGCCCTTTTTCTTTTTCCTCTTTGAAAAAAAATGGGACAAAGTCCAAATCTTTTAATACGTAATTTCTTTCCTTATTGTACATGTCTCAGCAAGTTGCCATCAGCTGTTATTTGTTGTTAAGGATCCGTGTAAACATTCAGGCCAGGAGACTGACTCACCCATCAGAACAGGAAGAGAAAGGATGTGATCACGCTGTACTTTCAACCGCCTTCGTGTTCAGCATTATGCATTACAACGAGGAGGCAGTTAACCTTCCCGAACATGAAGCATTTGAGCACAGTCGGAAGCAAATTCTAGAATGCAACAACGGAGCAGCAAGTAACCACGGTGGGCTGGTGAGCTTGGGTTTGGGCACGTGCATGAGAAGTGTCTCTGCACACGGCAAAAGAAGCCCGTGGGGCTCCCGGGGACACGCAGACCCAGGGCATCCTTCTTAGGAGCAAAGCCACCACCAGGAAAAGCTGCTACAGTAAGAACCCTTGCATCTGTGGGCTGACGGCTTGGTGTGGCTGATTCAGGAATGGGACACAGAGGGAATTCTGTTTTCCAGCTCCACCGGGTGTTTCCATAACCCTGTGGGGCCAGGAAGGGAAGAAGTACAGCAGGACATTGTGGTCTGCAGGAAGGCAGTTTCTTTTGTTGTCAAAAAGTTGTCCATTCCTCCACCCAGCATGGATTCTACCTACCCCACTGTATGGTGGGTAAATGGAATTCTTAGATTTTTTTTAAAAAAAAATTTTTTTCAGAGAGAGAGAGAGAGACCAAGCGAGAAAACACAAGCATGGGGAGCACCAGAGGGAGAGGGAGAAGCAGACTCCCTGCTGAGCAGGGATCCCCAGGCGGGAGTAGATCCCTGGATCCTGGGATCACGACCCGACCTGAAGGCAGCCCCCAACCGACTGAGCCACCAAGGCGCCCCAGTAAATGCGATTCTTTAAGCACTGCCCCCAACTACCAAGTACCGTGGAAGTCCTTCAAAAACCAGTTGTAAGTGACTGAATATGCTGGAGTCCACACCTCAAGGGCCTGGGGATTAATTTACAATGGATACTCAGAATCACTTGCTCAGCCTAGCGCACAATCAAGAATCAGATGTTAACTGGACTTAATGCGGTGATCATGTCGCAATACAGACAAATAGAGAGTAATCACATTGTGTATCTGAAACTAATATAACATGCCACTCAGACCTCAATAAGAAAATCATTCAAAAAAAGAGAAAAGAATTAGTGAAGGCACAGCTGTTTCAACTGCGGCAGATCGATGTTCTAAGACCACTCAAGAAAGGAAGGTCAAGCAAGAATTACCAGACACGTCCAACAAGAGCTTCTAACCATGCCTAGTGCTAAAGTGAAAAATTAGAAACGCTTTAAATTTTCCGAGATAAACTCAACATGAAAATCTAGTTAGAAAATGTTTATATGGGCAAGTTTATTACTAGTATAGATTAATAGATTAACCACTTCAATGCCTCTGAAATACTGATCATTTCTTACATTCTTCAAAGCATTAGGCCTGTCTCTACTTGCAGAACCCATGTGTACATTTTGAGCTCAGAGTCAATTTGCCTGGGACTCAAAATCCTCTTTCAACTAACTTTTGCTTTGTATAATTTTTTACAAAATCCCTGGCAGTCCTCAGGCAGGAATTGCACAGCAATCACAAATGAAAGCAGAAAAACAAAAGATACCCTAATTCATGACTGAACCATGATAGAAAGGAAAAAATATGCAAATTTACTTCCTCTACAAATAAGTCCTTTTGCCTTCCAAATCAGGGCTGGATTCTGGATGGTATCTCCTTTTTCTTCGCTGATGTATCTAAAAAGCTTTTTTTTTTTTAATTTAAGAATAAAAGTAATATAAGTAGGATGCCAAATATGTCCTTCTATCTGAATCATACCAATCTGGACTAAACAATTTCTGTGTTTCTAGATATAGACCAAAACATTTTATCCAAATGTCTATTTTATTTTTTACATTACAGCTACTCAAATCCAAACAGAATTTTCTATTTGGGTAAAGGCCATGGCTTCATTTTTCTCTCGGCAAAGCAGAGACTTCAAATACAAATGTTTGCTTGAAAGAAAAGAAAAATGTATAACAAGATACCACGTGCAGAATTTCCCAATGAAAATGTGTTAGGGGCGAGCACTTCTGTGTCATGGACCCCCTTCCTTCATCAAGGGAGTGACCAGTGCTCTTTCAAAGGGGACTGGCTGAGACAAACCGAATACACTGGTTTTTGCAAAGGAAATTTCCAGCATGGATCAACCGTCACCCAGGTATTTCAATTTATCCCATTGAAAGGTAAGACAAACTAATCAGCTTAGATTTAACAATCTAGTTTCTGATTGCTGGCCACTCTAATTCACTAAGCAGGCCTATGAACTAACCACATCCCTCATCATTTTGTTTTTTTAAAGATTTTATTTATTTGACAGAGAGAGAGATCACAAGTAGGCAGAGAGGCAGGCAGAGAGAGAGGGGGAAGCAGGCTCTCTGCTGAGCAGGGAGCCCGATGCGGGGCTCGATCCCAGGACCCTGAGATCATGACCTGAGCTGAAGGCAGAGGCTATAACCCACTGAGCCAACCAGGCGCCCCCAAATCCCTCATCATTAAAAGGGCCGAGTATTCATACTTCTAGTTCCTGCTCAAGGAACCATTTCTGAGTCATTTCATGGGCCTCCAGGTGATTAGCAAAAATTTGGCTTTGGCACAGAAATTGTTACAAAGTTACATCCAACAATGTGCAGGCAGATTAATACAGAAATTGCTACTAGTTACATCCAACAATGTGCAGGCAGATTAATACACCCATTATTTATCCGATCATCGACATCTCCAAACACTGGCATCTTTTTATGCAAAATGCGTTACAACAGATCATAAGCCTGGTCTGTCTTCTTTTGACTTGGTTTCTCTATTTCTGTTTGTGGCTCTTTGCTAATGTCAGAATGAGACCGTGGAAGGCAGTGGGAGTCACCACCCCTTTCCGGGCCCCCACGTGGATCAATGAGGAAAACAGACATGTGCGTGACTAAGGGGATGATGATTGAGGGAAGAGAAAAGCTGTATTCAAAGCATAAATCCGAAGGCCTTTCCCTGAACAAAAAATGTTGAAACCCTGGTCTACATCCATCTGTGACTCCTAAAGTCAACACGGCTTCTAAACATACAGATTATAGCCCTCTGAATGAGTTCCAGTTTGTGGAGTTTCCAGAAATATGTAATGATGATTGTACTTGGAGCTCTGCCGCCTCCAAAAAAAAAAAAAAAAATATATATATATATATATATATATATATATATATATATATATATATATAATTAGTTTTGTGACTCCTATGCCAAAAACATGCTTCTGAGGTAGGACTCAAGAGAGAGAATCTCTCTCTGGAAATTGGAACAGCCTTCTACAGGGCTACAATATTCCAACTTCTAGACTCTACCAACGTGGGAGCCACAGGATAGAGAAACGTGCAGAGCCACACCAGAGGTATTAGAGCAAAAGCCCCTTGTGAGACCACTTTTTCCCACACGTCTGTGGCACCATGTGTCTCATACCTAAGTAAATAAAATGTACATGGGGCACCTGGGTGGCTCAGTCCATTAAGCATCTGCCTTCTGCTCTGCTTCTCCCTCTCCCTATCCCCCTGCCTGTGCTCTCCTGCTTTCTGTCAAATAAATAAATAAATCTACAATAATTAATCAGTTAATTAATTAATTTAAAATGTACCTAGAGTCCTGGTTAGGGCACCCACTCTTCTCTACCGCTGATTATTTAGTCTGTCTAATCTGGAAAGCGGAGATTCGATTGCAAATATCAATCCAATGACTTCTCCTGAAGGGTATTAGCAGAGACCATTTTAAATGGTATTTTTTTAATAAGATTTTATTTATTTGCCAAAGAGAGAGAGAGAGCACAAGCGGGGGAGCACCGGCAGGCAGAGGGAGAAGCAGACTGCTCACAACCTGGGACTCGATCCCAGGACGCTAGGATCATGACTTGAGCCGAAGGCAGACGCTCAACGAACTGGGCCGCCCAAGCAACCCTGAGTGGTATCTTTTTAAGGATAACTAAGAGGAAGCTTTGAGAGTTACCCACAAGGAGGATAAACTGTATCCTGCTTACTAAAGAATGTATTGATGTAAAACAGACCTCTAATAAATCAATAAATCATTGGTGTTCCAGCCACCCAGAAGCCATGTGGGAAATTTCTCCACTAGCCCTGATGCTGTGGAGAAATTCCCTAGCCCTGATCCTAGCCCTGATGCTGGCCTTAATTCTATTTCCATTTGTTGGTCTTTTTGGCTAATCCATAGCCAGCCCTGCTCTAAACAAGTTTTCTTTTTAACGAAATGCTTGGTTAATTCTAGAAAATTCTGATAACTTCTCTCTGCAAAAGCTCACAAATTCTAACACTGGGAAGGACCTCCCTCATGGAAAACTTGCCTCTTACAGGTGCCTGAGAGCCTGAAATGACCTTCCTTCCCAGTCTGACAACAGTGAGAGAGAGGAGAGAGAGAGAGAGAGAGAGAGAGAGAGAACGCGCACAGGTGGTGGAGGGATCTCCCTACATTTTAGGAGGAGAACAAACATCCTGCAGACTATGATTATCCCTGGAAGCCCAAGTCCATTTGGTGGCGGCTCTGTCTACAAGTCTTAGTAGTTGATAATTTCTGATGGGTCTTCTCTGCTCTGCTGGAGCTGCCACACTTAGTTTTATGCCTATAATCCAACTGAAGAGGTTTTCCTTCTATGCAACTGTGTTTTACATTACCTCACCCCCATGAAAATTTCCACAGAAACTCATACCTATCCAATAGACCGAATTCCTCCTCACTTGGGCATCTATATAATTTAATTGTTAATTTTCATTTATTATTATGATGATGGTCATTATTTTTATTACCCCGAAGGAACGTTATTCAGAGCATCCCATCTAAACATATGTGGAATTGGCTCATTTTTACCTGGCCGGGACTAACCTGGTTGGACTATGTGGATGCTGGCTGGGCACCTTCCTGGATCCACAGGCCTTTCTCTTCGGACCAAGTTAAAGAGAAACGAAGGGCATATTACCTCCCTTCAATCTTGTACTTCGCAAGGGGATCAGCAAATCACTTTCAGCTCTGGGTCAATCAGTCTTCTCCGTGTGGGCAGCAGAGTTCATAGGGGCATCTAAATACTATTCCCTCAACCTACCAGAACCACCTGAGGGCTTGTTTAAAACTCAGATCACAAGGGTGCCTGGGGGGCAGTTAAACCTCTGCCTTCGGCTCAGGTCATGATCTCAGGGTCCTGTGACTGAGCCCCACATCCAACTCCCTGTTCAGTGGGGAGCCTGTTTCTCCCTCTCCCTCTGCTGCTCCCCCTACTTGTGCTCCCTTGCACTCTCTCTCTCTGTCAGACTTTAAAAAAAATAAAAATCTTTAAAAAATATTCAGATCACAAACTCAAACCTCTTGGAATGCGTCCTTAAAAATGAGTATTCGTAGCAAACACCCAAAATGATTCCAAAGTACAAAACAAGCATCCATTTTTGGAACCCTCAGGGTTCACCATCAGAGGGAAAGCCCAGAAAGCAATCATCTTCCATGCACTTCTATTCTGCCATTCTCAAACCTACAAAAAGTTAACAACCAGGTGCTGACCTTCTCCAACAGTTCCAAATTCCGAATCTAAATAAACATCATCACCCCTTGTTTAGTGTCCTAAACAACCTATCTACAGGGTAATAAAACATCAATCATCCCAAATCAAGAGCACTTTTTTGGGGGGGGGGCCTCTTCAAACAACTGATTTGTTGTTTTCTCCATTTGTTAAAATGAAGCCGATCACCCTTTAAATATAACCTTTAAGTCAACTTTACTCGGAGGCTTTCCTTATCTTTCTGCTGCATACCTAAAGGAGTAGAACAAAGATTTTGGTAAACAAGACAAATCTTGCTATCAATGGCACATTCCCTTTGCTTAGATGAAATATCTAGACTCTTCCAAGATCAATGGCTCTCAATGGCCAGAAGATAGCAGGCAATCAATGACTATCTGAGGAATGAGCCAGAGGAAGAGAAAGAGCCTCTCTGCTGTCTTTCAAAGTCTTCCTTCCCCAAATTCAGTCTCCTCAGGCTCTGGGTGAGGCAGCCCTGCTCCCAGCTCTGGACGCCTGCCCCTCTTCTACCACCTTTATTTAACCACATTTAATCAGGTTCCTCGTCAGCTTGGAAGCCTCCCCGGATAACTCCAATCAACATGGACTCTTCTTTTCAATGTCCAGGCAAATAGCACTGGTTATCCGCTCACACATTTGGACACCTAAGAGCTAAAAGGCATCAACAGGAGACTTATCTCGGCTAATTGTTTTCTAGATGAGGAAGTTGATGTGAGAAAGCTAAGGAATTTGTCCATGATCAGGTAATTGGATATTTTCAAAAGAAAGTAGAAACTCAAAGTCTTCCACCCTGAAGTACTCTTTCTCAAGCGGGTTGGAGGTCTTTTGGGGGCTTGGGCTTTAGATGAAACAGTATTATTATTATTATTATTTATTATTATTATTTGTAAGGGAGATAGAGCACATGTGGGGGAGGGGCCCGGGATGAGGGAGAGGGAGAATCTTAAGGGGGTCTCCATCTCACAACCCTGAGATCATGACCTGCACCGAAATCAAGCGTCAGACAACTCAACCGACTGAGCCACCCAGGTGGCCCAGATGAAAAATTATTTTTAATAAATGTCCTAGTACTCTTTCCCTGAAGTCTGATCATCAGAGTATTTGCCTATGGATGTTTTGTAGCAGAGCCGTGACATTCTTCAAAGTTAAATCCCCAAATCTCTACTAATTCTGAAATTACAAAATCCCTCCATAAGCCATAATTTGACTAATTCCCTTATCTCTGAAAGGGGGTTATTATAGCTCCATTTTAGGGTGACTGAAATGTGAGAACATGTAGCCAATCAGAAAGACAAAGACAACTGAAAGGAAGCAAAGAATCCTGGTTAAGGTAGAAGTCAGTAGCCAGACCTCTTAGGCTGAATCTCGATTCTTCATTTACTAACCTGTGTGACTTTGGGCAAATTGCTTTGCTTCTCTGAGCCTCGCTTTCTACTTCAAGAGGAGAGGATAATGACGGTCACTCCTTCACCAGGTTGTGGTGCTACAGAGTAATACTGACAGTAAACTGCTTAGCACAGAGCCAAATTCTCACCAGGCATGTGCACACTGGCCTCAGTACAAACAATTTAAATTAATACAAGTAAAAAAGATAAACCACTATATGCCATGGGCCTTGGCATGCATTTGTAAACTGCTGTTAATACTGATCCATGCATGCTTTTATTCACTCGTTGATTCATTTCAAAGCGACTGTGTGTCAGGCTCGGTTCCAGGTTCTGAGGATTCACTGGGACCCAAAGAGGACCCCACCTTCGGCACATTGCCTTGCGGGTGACAGAGAAATCCCTGAATGCTGGAGACCTACCCCATCCTTATTCCACTAATGTCACCAACATTCCAAATAGTTCTTTTGAAGCTGCATTCAAAGCAAGTTAAAAGTCACTCACCGGGGAGGAGTTTGTGATTTTGCAATCACTCATTGTTGTTGACTCAAAAGCAAGATTACACAGCACGCTTGATCTTTTCATTTATCAACAACCTTGTCTATGAATTATTTGATTTCCAAAAATTAAATACACCTTAAAGGACAAAATCGCCCAATACGAAGCACCTTTGAGAAGAAGGCATCAGATATTTTGAAAAAGGCAATTTCAGAAAAGTTCCAAAGTCACGGCGGCATTGTCATAAGTGTACAAAGCCATCCGGGCGACCACTTTCAAGGATTCATTTGTGAGAAAGTTTCTGCATTTGCTCTTAAAAAGTCATGTGGTACTCCCGAGGTACACAGGCTTTTGTGCAAGTATACTGCTCAGAAAACTGAAGGCTGGGCAGGTAGCAAGCACAAAATGAGTAATTATTGAATTGAACCAAAAGCCTAAAACATACTGGCATGAAATAGATGTGTGGTAGGTAGGGTTATAAGTCTTCTCTTCTAAGACACAAATGAAAATCTCCTTAGGGATATAGCTCTACCTGTAATTTATCTCTACATTATTCTTGTGTGTAATATTATTTTTGGCATGTTAATGCATTGTCAAAGAATTCCAATCTAGTGACATGACAAAAGCTGTATTTCATTTTGGAATATAAAAAGTGTGAAAATCAATTGAATTATATATCAATGACATGCAATAAGGATAACCAGTATATTCTGGGTAATGTCACTTTTCCAGAATGATTAGCAGCCTAGAGCTATTAGATTAATTACAGGAGTTTTATTCTTACTATTATAATCAGTTGGATTTGCTGAAGGGAGATAAAGGCTCAAAGCTCTTTTCCCCCCAAAAAAGAAAGAGTAATTTGCCAGAATCCACATAATTCAGATGATTAACTTCCTTTCTTGGCACTTGACTAAACCCATGAGTTTATGCTGGCAAATAAAATAAGTACTGAAAGTTGAAGTCACTCTTTGATCTAGTAAATAACCCAAAGAAAATTCAGCCTCAATAATATTCTTTAAATTTATGACATAACCAGTATTGTAACAAGATGGTGACAAATTCTGGTTTCTTACTGCAAATACATGATACATCCCATAAGTGTGCTTCAAAAATCAATGGGCTGTTTATAAATAAACAAAATCATAGTGACATTTGTCTTTTTACATTTGTTTACTCATTCATTCTGAAAATCAGATATGGAGTGCCTGGACCAAATAGGACCCTATATACTACATTGTTTCAGACACAGTAGGGGATGCAAAGATAAATGGAATATAGACTTAGCCCTGGAAGAACAAAGATTCTGGCACTGAATCCCATATACAGTTGTATCAGTTGTTCACTGAACAAGGGTATCCAACTCAAGAGGAAAATGCAACTTTAACTAAAATTCAACCTAAACTCTTCTCACCGAACTCAGGACCACAACAACCCACTAGTAGTAAGAGTAAGAGCTAGTATTTTTTGAGTGACTACTATGTTCCAAGCATGTTTCAGGGGCTTTACAAGTATTTACCTGTCTAATCCACACAACAATCTGATAGAGTAAGTATTATTACTACTTACATTTTATATAGAGCACAGAAACAAACTGACATGCCTGAAGTCAAACAGTTAATAAGTTGTAGGGAAGTATTCACTAAGGAATACTCTTTGCCCTGAAAAGTAAGAATGCATCAACAGAAAATATAAAAGTGACATTAGAGAATGTAATCTAAATACCCACCAAGTTCCATGGGAGAAGAAAGTGCTGCTTTAACAATGCCTTGAAGAATGTGTACTATTGAGGCAGGCAGGATGTGTGACAGCTTGAACTGTGGGCGAAAGCCCAGCAGCTGGAAGTAATGAAGGAACACTTTAGAAAGAGCTTGGACCACCTTTTTCCAAAGAGCCATATGTAAAAACCGGGGGTTGTTTCAAGTAGGAGTGACTGTGATCAACACTCAGGTTTAAGAAGATTTATAATCCTGATGCGTGTGTGTGTCTGTATGTATATGCATATACATATATATACACACACATATCCTATTATAATTATATATCCAGCCTGTATAATGAAGCCTGGGTAGGTTTGGAGGAGGGAAATAGGTAGAAGAGGAGAGATTTGTCATCATGCCCAAATGCTACTTCATTTATTAGCACTTGTCCATTTTTACAAGACAATTTTCTTAATTAGTTCAATAAATCCTCTCTATTCAGAGCAAAACATTCAGCTGCCGCTCTTGTGATTACTTAAGTTTCTATGTGCAAGACGAAACAAATACACATCCAACCAGTGATACCTTGAGCCAGTGAATCAAGTCAATTTCCTCAGCTGTCTTAACATCTGACAGAAGTAAACAGGATCAGCATGTAATTTAACTGGGCCAATGCAACTGAAGTTACCAAACAGGCGATCAATTTAGTACCTTTCCTCTTTTTGTACTGATCTCACCTTTTTAAAATTTGGTTTTATATTCGGTGGGCATACCACGAAGCCTTCCGTCCAACTAGTCCTCTCAGCACAGGATGGGGGAAATGGTGAGAGAGTTTTTCTTGAATCCATGAGTGGGAGGGGCAATTACTGTTGAAGTACAATAACCTTAAAATTAGAAGGGACCAGAGTTAATTATTCCCGTCTTTCTTTCCAGCGAGGG
Source organism: Procyon lotor (assembly GCA_028646535.1). Classification (NCBI taxonomy): domain Eukaryota; kingdom Metazoa; phylum Chordata; class Mammalia; order Carnivora; family Procyonidae; genus Procyon; species Procyon lotor. The sequence continues at coordinate 12,075,172 of CM053605.1, read as the reverse complement.
ATACCTGCTGAAGCTCCTCTTACCAAAAAGACTCCCTCTAGTTTCTGCTTAAATACTTTCCAGGGCAGAGAGCTCACTGCTTATCTTTGATGAGCTGGCTGTCCAGGCATGTAGAAACCTAACTGACACAGGTAACAGAGGGAGATAGGGAATAACAAGAATCCAGAGGAACTAGGTCTATAGAAGCAGACAGCTGGCCAAATTCGTGCCCCAAATGTTGTGCAAAGCTAGGCATTGATTTGGGACAATGTCAAACTCTCAGGACTTTGAGCCACAAGGCAGAGAACAGAAGCAGCTGGGGGCGGGGGGGGGGGGCGGGGGCAGGGCACGGATGGTGCAAGGGAGGGACCACAGTGGAAGTCAGGTAGGCAACCCACATTCAAGTAGATGATTCAGAGTAAGATTCTGTGAGACTGAGAAACACAGTGGCAGCAGCCTTGGGGAAGGGAACGGCAGGCTCATTCATAGAGGATTTCGGGAATACAGCCAAAGGTGCTGGTCCCAGTGGGGAACCGGAATGCTGAGCTGGAAAGAGACAGGAGTAGTTATAGTTTCTAGGCCAATGAGGTGTGTGGGAAACTATAACACTACAGGCATGTCGATGCCAATATTCACCCCGAGCAAGACAGGAATGCAGTCTACAACAGCAAAACGCATCCTTGCCCACCAAGTAGGTGATTCTAAGGTTACCGGTAGATCACTTCCTTGGTCCGCACTGGCGGTGGAGAGGAAAAAAACAAGTCCCACTACGTAAGCAGAATAAAATCATTCCATCTTTAGACATGTCCAGCAAGAAGCCAGAGAGGATAGGCACCAAGAATATTCCCAAACGGGACTTCAAGTTGACTTTATGTGTGAAAGTGTTTTTCTGTGTTTTCAAAATGCTCTACGAGGAACAGTGTTAGTTTCATAAATAAAACGTGTTCATTCAACAGAAAAAAAAATAGGAATATAGCTTTATATTTCATATTGCTGAGAGGTTAGCTGCAGAAAGCAGAATGAATGTTTTACATCTGAAGACATGCATTCATGGTCCCATTGTCCGTAGAGATTCTACCCTATTTCCAAATGACAAATTCTTCCAGATTAGGGCCAACGTGTGCGGGATTCTCTCATTGGGAAAGAGGGAGCCAAGAGGATTAGGAGAAGATGGGAAAGAAAGGATGAAACAGTTTTCTATTTTCCATCCATGCAATTGAGAAAAATAACCTCCAAGATGCTTAGTTTGTTTTAAAGTGGGAAAGGTGCAAAATTGAATTGGATAATTAATATTCCATGGTGAGAAAGTGGGTCCCTGGAGATAACTGCAGGAATGCTCATATAGGCACTTGGATGACCTAGTTTAAAAGTGTTAAAACTCTGAGGTGTAACGAGATGAATTTTAAGGTCACAGAAACAATTGATTACACAGCAATCAATGCATTTAACTCATAAAGAAGGAGAGTCAGCCAATCCTACAGGGATTTGAACTCCTGGTTTCTTTGTGTGTATTTTAAAGGCCAAGCACTGTCCATGAAGTCATTTTCCTTTCCAGCTGGGGAAACCCCGAAGGCATTCTGTAAAACTCCAAGACAACAGTTTCTAAGCGATTATATAAACACAATCAGGCCCATCAAGCTCACTTTAACAATGTCTTTTTGAAAGGCAGCGTTTCTCTGGGTTTTAAGAGCAATGATGCTCCTTGGATAGGAGAAAGAAAAACTTACAGCAGATTTAGAGGCAATAATTTACATCAGGTGACTAAACCATATAATCCTTCATATTAGAGGTTATCCTTTACATTAAAGGGGAGCTGCCAATAGCTATCACAGGTAGCCAAAGAACCCTACATTTGTTTCAGAGGAATGAATTGATTCTTAGCATAAAAAGGAAGGCTTTGTTGGCAAAAACCTTGAGAAGGTAAATCCTTCAAAGAAGTTTTCTCACACGCAGTAAGTAAAACTACCTCAGCTTCAGAGTTCATTAATGAGTGCTCCATGGAAATTAACACATAACGTCCCTAGAGGTACACTATTTCTCCTTGTTTGCTTCAAGCTCCGATGAGCATGCATCTCAACACTGAGCCTTCTTCAATACATGTCAAAGCCTTTAAAACTGCACATTTTTCAAACCAACAATTATTAGAAAATAATTAAGGCTATACTTTGAGATTATGCTATGATGATATTCAGGACGATGTTACTGAAAGTACCAAATGGTAAGCAGCCCACGTGTCCAATTCAATAGGAACTGGCAGAAGAAACTGTCATATAGCCAATCAGGAGAAAGCTCTTACTTACTGATCTGCAAAGATTTGGTGATCATACTATATGATCAATAACTCTTTGTGGGTATATTGTATATATTTTTTTTAAAGTCTGAAAGCATAGAAAACAAAATGCTAAGCATGACTCTTTATGTGGCGACATTATAGATGATTTTGACAGTCTTTTTTTTTATTTTACTTGCTTATGTTACTGCATTTTCCTACAACTTGTAAATTTCTTGTGTGTATGGTTTATTTTCTGAACCTGATAACCCGTAATTCATCAGTTCCCTTGAACATGGCTTAAAACCCTATTTTGATACTCAGTTAAACAGGGTTTTCCACTCTACGTCTGGCAGATAGGCACATAATGAAGCTAGAACACATTTAATGAGAAAGCTACGTTATAGTCTAGGAAGTACTAAACAGCTAAAATTTTAAAAATTACTATCTTCTTTAACCAAAGGCATAATAAATGTATAAATAAAGATAATACATATTATATACGGATCGTATGAATTACACTGCAAAATTCAAAGTAATAGTCTCTCCATTTCACAGATGAGGAATGCAAGGTCTAGAGGGATCACGTGATTTGCAAAAGATCAAAGAGCCCTGGTCACGAGGGCCCAAGCTCTAGGCCCCTTCGCCACATTGTTTCACGAGAAACCCACACAGGCATAGATCAATATATAAAATAAACTCTGAGACAGGAAGACAGAGACCTTGATACAAAGGCTAAGTTGTAACAACCTGCCAGATGGTCCCATTTTTTTTATAGAACAAAGAGAGAGGCATCTTTCATCTCCTGTGATGGAATGAAATGTATCCCTCTAAGGATTCATGTGTGGAGGCCCAAATCCCCAGTGTGACTGTATTTGGAGATCAGACCTTTAGGGAGGTAATTAAGGTTAAATGAGGCCATAAGGGCGAGGCCCAAATCCCACGGGACTAGTGTCCTTTAAGAAAATCTCTTGCTCAACACACACACACACACACACACACACACACACACACACACACACGGCCATGTGAGGTCACAAAGAGAAAGCTACAGTCTACAACCCCAGAGGAGAACCTTCACCAAAACAAACCCTGATGGCACCTTCGCCTCGGACTTCCGGCCTCTAGAACCATGAGAAAATAAAGTTCTATTGGTTAAGCCGCCCGGTTTATGGAATTCTCTACAGCAGTCCCAGCAGCTGAAGATATTTCCCAAAGAATATCAAACAAAAGCCTCTCGAAAGTTGTTTTTCTACAAAGTCAAATCCAGAATTGAAAAATAAATCAAAATGCCTTCCCTCTCCTTTCCTGGACCAGCATTCTCAGCCGGTCAGACATTCACAAGTATCAACGAAACTAATCCTTCATGCTGCCACACCAAACCACCATCCCTTAAAAATTACTATATCCTCTAGTATTTTTTTAAATATAAGAATGAAATCACTACGCACTGATGGACCAAGACTAAAGCTTAGAAGTTATTCAAAACTCTCCCTTTCACATATCCCCTTATCCCCATCGGCTACTCTATCCATGCTTGGCTTTCATGCCATAATCATTTTTGCCTCCTCTTGATCAGACACAGTAGTTACTTAAGAAATGTTTACAGTTGGGGGGCACCTGAGTGGCTCAGTGGGTTAAAGCCTCTGCCTTCGGCTCAGGTCGTGATCTCAGGGTCCTGGGATCGAGCCCCGCATCAGGCTCTCTGCTCAGCGGGGAGCCTGCTTCCCTCTCTCTCTCTGCCTGCCTCTCTGCCTACTTGTGATCTCTCTCTGTCAAATAAATAAATAAAATCTTTAAAAAAAAAAAAAAAAGAAAAGAAATGTTTACAGTTGGCTGCCTAGGTGGCTCAGTTGGTTAAGCCTTTGGTTCAGGTCCTAATCCTGGAGTCCCAGGGTCCAGTCCTCATCATCAGAGAGCCTGCTTCTCCTTCTCACTTTCCCCTTCTCATGTTCTCTCTCTCTCTGTCTCTCAAATAAATAAATAAACAAAATCTTTAAAAAATACATTTACAGTTGAAGTCGGCTGCTGTTCAATACTGTTTAATTTTCCCAAAACGTTTCTTCACAGCTCACCTGCAATGATATTCACCATTTCCTTCCTCCACGTGCTCATCTGAGCTTACTTCACTTCTCAAATACAATAAGCAGTTTTACAAAGCTGCCTGCTCTAGGGGCGCCTGGGTGGCTCAGTTGTTAAGTGTCTGCCTTCGACCCAGGTCAGATCCCAGGGGCCTGGGATCGAGCCCCGCATCAGGCTCCTTGCTCGGCGGGAAGCCTGCTTCTCCCTCTCCCACTCCCTCTGCTTGTGTTCCCTCTCTCGCTGTGTTTCTCGCTGTCAAATAAATAAAATCTTTAAAAAAAAAAAAAAAAACAAAGCTGCCTGCTGCTCCCTTAGACTGCAAACTCTTTGCAAAGGAACTTTTTTGCAAATAGATAGATAGATAGATAGATAGATAGATAGATAGATAGATAGATAGATAAAAGCGGTTCATGTAAAGCATGGAGGATTCAGTAGGTACTGATATAGAGAGAAAGAGGTGTGGTATATCCAAGGAGTTCAAGTTTATTTGAAGGAGAACCGTTTACTGAAACCTGAAAAAAGGACCAAATTTAACCTTTTCTCAAAATTGAGGAGTAAAGCTTAGGTACAGGGCACTTAGTTCCCCAAGGTCAACTTCAAAGATACGCAGATAACTACTTTGCCTTGGCTGCCCACATCTTTTCTGGGCTTCTCCTGCCTTCAAGCAGGATCAAAATGGCAGGATTCTACAATTCCTGACTTCAGGAAGCAGTTCTCACTCATTTATTACACGCGTTATTAATTTGAGCCTGTTTCTTCACCTGAGAAGTAGGAGAAGTATGATCTAACTGCGGGATTCCTGGGGCCCTACCAGCTTGAACCTTCTCCACTCTTGAGGAAGACCAACCTCCCACTTCACTTCATGGAGCCAACAGTATGGAACTGGGTTTCTCTTTGCCTCTCTCAGCAATGGAACCCCAACTTCCATCAAACTAGTCCATCTTGCCCTCAAGATGAGAAGAGAGGACAAAGGGACATCCAAGAGGCTTCCATTGTTTGTAGGGCTACACAGAAATCTCTTGGAAGAGCAACTGCTCAGCATGGGCAAACACATTGTGTCTTGCAAGTTAAAGTAGTTGCCATGTTAATGACCTCCTTTATTAATTAGGATTGCATTGCAAGCAACAGAAAACCTGATTCTTAATGGCCTAATCTTAAAAGAGAGAGAGAGAAGGGGGGGAAAAAAAGGAGTTTTTATGATTTACAAAATATTTCGAGATGAAACTGTTTTTAGGTGCTGAAAGGTGAGCCATTTACACGGAGACGACAATGTAGCAGTGGGGGAAGGGGAGAATGGGGGTGTGGGGGAGGGGATTAAAGGAATTGACATCTAGGGGCGCCTGGGTGGCTCAGCGGGTTAAAGCCTCTGCCTTTGGCTCAGGTCATGATCTCAGGGTCCTGGGATCAAGCCCCGCATCAGGCTCTCTGCTCAGTGGGGAGACTGCTTCCTCCTCTCTCTCTGCCTGCTTCTCTGCCTACTTGTGATCTCTTCCTCTCTGTCAAAAAAATAAATAAAATCTTTAAAAAAAAAAAAAAGGAACTGACATCTATCGGGGGCAGTCCCTCCTCATCCCCGGGTTCACTTTCTGTGGTTTGGGTTACTCCCAGTCAACCACAGTCCAGAAGCAGAAAATCTCCCTTCTGACTGTCGTCAGATGGGCAGAGAGCAGCCAATTGCCAAATCACAATGCCTGTGGCATTCCTGTCACCTCGTCTCCTCACGGGAGGCATTTTATCATCTCACATCATCCCAAGAAGAAGAGTGAGTACAGTTCGTTAAGCTTTGGAGCGACAGACCACATTCCCAGAACTTTTATTGTAGTTTATTGTGATAATTGTTCTATTTTATTACTAGTTATGTAGTTAATCTCTTACTGAGCCTAATTTATAAATTAAACTTTACCATAGGTCGGGATGAATAGGAAAAAACATAGCATATACAGGCCTTAGTATTATTTGTGGTTTCAGGTATCCATTGGTGGTCTTGGAATGTATCCAAGAGAAGAATGTATCCAAGATAAGGGGGGAGGGGACTACGGTACCACCAGTTTTTTCTCTTTCCCCCTTAATATAGAAATATTACCTTCTAAATGGTTTCACTGCCATTTTTCCCCCCTGCACACATTTGCAAGTAAATCCTCTACCTGAATCAACTTAAATGTACATGCCCAACATTTAGATAACTAAAAGTTCGCCCTCCTTTTCAGAATGATTTTCCTTCTACATCTCCTTGGATTTATTAGACAACATGTGAGAAATCAAAAAGTTCTCATTCGCTTAGGCTGTCCCTCTACTAAGATGAGATGATCCTCCGTCTTAAGTAAATCTCGGTCCATGTTTGTAACCTTTCTCTCTTCTGTGATACCAAGTCAACATAAGAATAATTTGCTCAGTAACACACTCTAGGACAAGGTCTTCAGCCTTAATAATTGCAAAGTCACAATTTGCTCTTTGCAAGGCCATTTGAAATAACACAAAGGCCACCCATTGGCAGATGAATGTTTGACAAATCTTGGGAGTAAACACTGGGCACTGTTTACATAAGTCTATAACTCAGGCATTTTAAATATTCTTCTTACCTTGTAAGAATGGAAGGTGATCCCATATTGTTAACTTGGAGAGTTTCCTGTCTCTCTAACCGTTCTTACCCAGGCAAAGTACGATATAGACAGCCAAGTGTGCAGGCTGGAGCCAGTCTACCTGGTTCCAAATCGTCTGGGGGAGTCTACATGACCTTAGGCACCTTTCCATGCCTCAACTTTCCCAACTGTAAAATGGGGATAATAAGAGTAACATCTGGTCTGTTACAGGGACTAGAGGATGCCGCAGGCATTTCGTGCCCAGGGACTGCTCAGAATACTAAATGCTTGGTAACATGTCTGCACAGTGTACACGGGACAGATCTGCAGTGCTTGCTGGAGTACTTGACAAAGAATCATCCATCCTGCCCAGAAGGACAACGGCGTCCGTCCCTTTTTGGGAAACACAGGGTCTCCAATCTCTAACTTGTTAGATGTCCTGGGGTCATCCAGCCAGTGTGAACATGTCCAAAATATGTGGCACTATGGCAGCCCAAGGCATTGTGCTCCACTCTTGCCTAGATCAAAACACTAGACAGTTCTTCCTTATACTAATATCTGTCCTCTGGTCTTCATTCTGCCTGCGGTAAGCCTATGAAATAATTTGTCCATTTGGCTAAATGAAAACTGAAATTTGCCATTCCTCAAAACCAATATAAAATACATACGAATCATTATGTCAGAGTTGGGGCTCTAAGGAGCACCAGATGTTTCTATTAACAGTGGATCTGTTATTTCACATTCCATCTTTCTCTCTCAATAAAAAAAAAAGAGAGGGAAGCACCACAGCTCAGAGGGGCTGCACCAGTCGCCCGCAGTGAAATGCAGCTCTCCCTAATGGGATAGTAAATATTTCCTCAACTAGCTTCTCATTAACAACCAGGATCCTGATGAACGAGTAGCTCGACCACTCTGACATGCTAACTCCAGGTCCAACAATTCCGTTACCCTTTACCTTGCATGTTCAAGAACTGCACCAGTAACACAAAATCTCAATAACAGAATTATGGTTGAGAGCAGTGTGACATCTTTGCTTTTTCCCTACAGTCAGCAGAGGCTGGAAAGGCCCAAATCAGAGTCAAAGAGCATGTCTACTCTGTTAGGGTGGAACAAACTGCCAGGGCCAACTTCCTTTATGGGGCTTTTGTACTTTTTATTGAATTCTAGCAAATAGACAGAAAAGTGCACAGATCATAAGTGCACAGTCCAAAGCCAATTTTAATGATGAAATCCTTCAAACTCTCAGAGAAAAGCTAGTTCTCAAGCACATTAACTTTCTGCGGTGTTAATTAAAAATGGAAAACTAGGGGCGCCTGGGTGGCTCAGAGGGTTAAAGCCTCTGCCTTCAGACCAGGTCATGATCTCAGGGTCCTGGGATCCAGCCCCACATCAGGCTCTCTGCTCAGCAGGGAGCCTGCTTCCCCACTCCCTGACCCCGGCCTGTCTCTCTGCCTACTTGTGATCTCTCTCTCTCTCTCTCTGTCAAATAAATAAATAAAGTCTTAAAAAAAAAAATGGAAAACTATCAGGACACCTGGGTGGCTCAGTCTGTTAAGCATCTGCCTTCAGCTCAGGTCATGATCCCAGGATCCTAAGATCCAGTCCCTCATTGGGATCCTTGCTCAGGAAGGAGCCTGCCTTTCCCTCTGCCTGCCACTCCCCCTGCTTGTGCTCACTCTTGCTCTCCCTGATAAACAAACAAACAAACAAACAAACAAATAAATAAATAAATCTTTTTTTTTAAAAAGGAAAACTACCTGAATTAATTTTATGAATTGACCATAATAACAAAATCTGCTAAGAACAGGATCAGAGAGAGAGAAGGACATACAGTTGGAAAGCAAGAAAGAGAAACTGAGAAAGAGAAACTGAGAAAGAGAAAGAGAAACTGCTAACAGCAGTTGAATAGGTTTTAAAGATTCATGATAAAATAATAATTACAATTTCCACATTTTACTGACCACTAAATAGATGCCACTTTCCAAGTGAAACTTACATACATTGTAATGTACATTATGTTCATTATTTATCCTAAGTCTATTTATTCATGGGGTAGGTATCATTATCACCATATTACAGAGAAAGCTAAAGGACTGAAGTAACTAGCCCATCATCACATTGTAAGTGATAAAACTGAGATCAAAATTAAATTCTTTGAATGCTTAGCCACCATTTTTCAATTAAAAAAAAAAATTTGAGAAACTATTTACCAAAATTTACTGACAACTAATAGTTGTTTTTTTTTCCACAAATACAAAGAGAATTTATGGATCATTTTCAGAAAAATCTAACATCTTTAATATTATAAATACAATAAGTCAGAATGATCACATAACTAAAAGCAATACTTGAAGTGATTTAACGCAATTTAAAATTCCTTCTCTCTAAGAAATGTTTAGGAACTGGAAATAGGATCTTAAAGGGAAAAAAAAGCACATAATGTACTTAAACTATGTTCACTAAAATTGAGCATAAAATAAAAATACTCACAGTTCTATACTGGCTTTTATTACTGGTCTGAAAATTCTGACCAGTGTTGTAAGACAGAAATCAGAAATAAGAGGTCTAATTTTTAGAAAGAATAATGTGCAGTCAAAACTATTAGTTCTCTAGAAAACTCTGGAGAGTTAACTGAAAACCTATTAGTATTCACAAGACAGCTCAATAAAAAGATTGGATGCAGGATAAACATACAAAAATCAATAGCTGTCCTGTAGATCAGTGATAACCAGCTAGAAGATCTAATGGAAAATATTGGAAAAACTCAATAAGTTTGTGTCTTTCAGTCATTAACTGTAGTAAAAGTCAACAGTCCTTTCTTCGGGGAGGGGTTCTTTTTAGGATAATCATTTTTTAAAGTTACGATAATAGTTGTGATGTTTGTAAGATCAGACGTTACTTTCTCAAGAAATGACTTTATATTTCCCTAGGAGAAGAAAAGGAAAGATCTAACAATGAACTTTTTAAAAAACTGTTTCAGTACAATTGCTGAAATCAGAGTGCAGGATTCTTACCATATCAAGTATCCATTCGAAAATTACTGAAATAATTATAGTTACAATGTTTTGTGAATGAGGATCCTAGAGTCCTTCATAAAGGTTAGAATAAATTATTGGTTTGGACTTGGTTCATTTTAGCTAAGTATAATCTCCATTTTTGCTCCTCTGTGGAGGAGACTTCCAAAATCTAAGAACTTTGAGAGCTTCTGGTGGTTTGTTTCAAACCTTTGTTAAATACTTTTCCTTCATGCAAAGATAATGTTCTCATTTTTCCATCAACATAGGTTCTTTTCATATAAATCCACCATGCTTTTATACTGGTTTACTGGAGTCTTGCATGAGCATTAATTTAAAACTCTTGAATACAGAATTGCTGAATTACTATACTGAAACTAATAAAACACTGTATGTTCAAATAAATAAATAAGACAAAAATGAAAAACAAAAACAAGCAAAAAACTCTAGGATACAGGGAGGTGGTTCCTAAAGAAAACTTTTCAAACCGAAGCCTGAATGCTCAAATATTCCTTTTGGCTTCATCACTTTTGTGGGCACCTCCTTAGAAAACAGAGTAATGAAATCTCAGTTTCTCCCATTAGTTAATTAGCTACCTTTGCATCTTAAGTACTGGAAGCATTATACTACGAATTACCAACAAGTCCACTCTCAAAAATCAGTGACTATTTTTCCCCTTATGCACAGATTGGCATAACCCTTAAAAAAAAAAAAAAATCCTATAAAATACTCCTCCGCACACAGACTAAATGTTACAAAATGGAGTGCTCTAACAGCTAAAGGTGAGTTCAGTCAACTAGTGTCCTATTGATCTCTTATTTCTCCCAACACTTTTCTTCTAATCCTCTCCATAATTACATGAACTGCTACAGCTTTCTGAAAGCTGTCAATACCTCCTGAATCCGTTTTCAAATGACCATCGAAGACGCAGTCTGGGCACTAGATCAAACTGTCAATGTTCCCAACTCGGCAATGAACAATCCTCTTGAAATCTCCTGGCACATCTGTCAAGGGCCTCCTAGGGTTCTTCAAAACTCTTCCCCCTCTGAGAGAGTAAGAAGGATGGAGGGGCCAGAAAGGTATTGATCCATTCTTTCAACATGCTAATTTGCCCGGGGCTGTTACAGTCATTGCCAAGCTGTCCATTTCAAAAGGAAACTGTTTTTTCAAAGTGGAGATGTCTTTTTCAAACACTTAGAACTGAAAACAAATGAACCCAAGCCTCAAGTTCACAGTGCAATGTGAAGGAGGCTGGCCAATTAGAAATGGGAGAACTCATATATATAGAAAGGGGATCTAAAATTAATTGATGGTAGCAAGTAGTTGCAAAGTTTGAAACCTATCCTAAACTTCGAAAGCTTGTGTGTGCATCATAACCAGGTAGGAAATAGTCTATTGGATCGCCTGCATTAATCCCGGGGAGAAAAATTAAGACTTCCATAATTAAACTGATGTAAAACATTAATGACACTGATATTGATAAATGCTTGGACGTCTCCATAAATGACAAAAATGGAAAATAAAATTGATTGTTCATTTAATTACACTTCTAACTGGCAACACACCATGAAGACGTGACAAGAAAGAGGTGGAGGGAGCAAGAGCACGATTATTATTAAAATATCTTTGTCTACCGCCTTTGTCATCAGTTTATTATTTCACCAATGAAACATACAGTGCAGATAAGACTACAAGACACAATTAAGGGTGCAATGATGGCAAAGCATTACCATATTACATTTGTAAAATTAATTCATTCCGAAGCAATTGTAAGTGATCTGATCTGCTCATAGTTTTCAGGTTGCGTATTTTTGGGGATAGTCTATGAGTCCTAACTGGTTAGCAATGGGAAATGCCATATCGAAGATGAAGGATCTGCTGTGGCAAAGGAGAGCTAGGAAGTTGGCATCTTAAATCGGGGAAGTTCTTAAGGACAAAAGCCCATGAGAACTGCATCCCTCACTGAGCTGTGTCTTAACGGATGAGGTTGGCCCATATTTACCTGCCATGGTATTATGGGAGGAAATCAGTATTCTGTTAACCTCTGACCCCTGGGATCTGAAGCAGACAAAGGACCAATCTGGAGTCCTGGGAGAAAAGAGCCAAATGTCAAACAGCAGGGAAACGATTGTTAAGGAAACATTTGGCGTGGGCACAGCCAGCTTCATTGGGGCAAACTGCTATTCACGGAAACAAGCCATGAAGAGATAACGCCATAAAATATGAACAAAATGGAACCTTTTCTGCCTTGCTTCTAAATTGTTAGCTTTATGGGACATCATGCTGAACAGTATGAAAAAAATCCAATTTGCTTTGAAGCGCATTAGTCTGTCTAACATCCTAATTATTGTTTACATTGCCACTTGCCTTCTATTAAGAATTGAATAATTACCCAGCACTTCATAGTTTAAAAATACAAGCAAACAGGATTATCTGGGTAATTAAGAAACTGTACTTTAGCTTTGTACTGCTGCGGAAAATATCTGTACACGTAGGGGAAATGATAATTATCAATCAACTTACTTCAAATGGTATTTTAAGGATTTTGAGCAATTTGAGATCTGTAACTTATTAAGAAGAGGTTAGTAAGATCACCTTTGAGAAGTGTGGGTCTGTTTAAATCTATCCTTAGAAACAAGAGTCAGATAAGCAGCTGAATTTTCTCATCCACTAATGACACCAGAGAACACACCAAGTACAGAGCCTTCTGCTGTTCTTTAATCCCTAATAATCCATCCCAAATGGACTTTGAACAGCATCATCAAACTTTGTCAGACCATGTGGAGCTACACCAAAGCTCTTCCACATTTCGATGTTGTTTTAGCTGACCCTGCCTCCTCTTAATTGCACTGCAAAGTCTGGCTATGCCCATGTTCTGCCCTGTGAAATTAGCTTGAACTCAAACCTAATTGAACTTCAAAAACATTTCATGCAAAATCCTCTTCTTCTACTTTATAGAATGCATATGATCATGGCCTTCTGAAGACAACACTGTGGCCAAGCAGGGTGAAGCCTGCGGTGTTGCATAAGCGGGGTGCTTACATTTCCATTCTAGGGGAATAAAACAAAGGTTAAGTCAATTTGGAGAGCCCAGGTGGGATGCGAAGACTGAACTCAGAAGGGGATGCAACGTTCAACCCAAAGTGAATGCACAGATGGAAGGAGGAACAGAATTATATATAGTCAATAAGCCTTTTAAAGAAACTTATCTGGGACATAAGCGAAGATAAGGGCTTTTAATTGTGAGTCTAGGTACAAAGACTGCTGTACTCATTCATCCATGTAGAACCAGATGAAAATACCAACGGTGATCTTAAGTTATATACTTTCAGTATCTATTTGTTGAAGGAATGAATGGATTCCAGCCCACTAGTGACCTGAAGCCTATTTTCAGAACTTCCTGAGGTCTGACAATTCCTTTTCAAAGAATTTTATCTTTTTGCTTTACAATTTTTTCAAGCCCTTTGTTGGGGCACTTCTAAACATTCCTCGCATAATCTGAATAGTGCCATCTCCTCCCACTCAGAAAGAACGGCAAGATTCCAGCTGAAGCTGTCACTAAACAGACAAGCTAAGGGATTCACCAAAACTGGGTTACTTTCCAAAGGTCAAAATAAAATGAGCAGCAGGAGCTTGGGTTGTTTTGCAAGGGGCAAGGGGCCGGGGAGTGACAACCAGCCACCCGGGGGTGGGGGTGGGGGGCGCACAAAGAGAGCCCAATGCAAACAGTCCACTCTCCGCCCCCGCCCCCAATCTCTGGAAGCATTCAAATCAAAACCGAATTAATTTGCATGGTGTCTAAATCATTGGGTTCTGCATAAACAGAAGGAGATTTTGGCTGGAGTTTCCAAAGGAAGCCTTCATTGCCTTTGTGCGAGGGGGAAATGGGTGTGCTGTTTTGCATGAGGGCGCATACAGAATATGCAAACGAAGACTCCGAAGCCTGGAAATGCAACCCTAGGCAGACAGCTGACGACCCGCATTCACCCAGAAAACGCTCGGAGTCTCCAAAGGGAGTTGTAAGCGGTTCGGACAGGATTGTTTCCCAAGAAGCCGAAACAGACCCTGAATATTCATAAAATGTCCATTTAGTCATGGGACTATTAATTACCCTTCGGATCAGGAAACGGAGTGACCTCACCTGCTCTCCTCCCCAAAAACAGCGCTGAGGTACCAGCTGTAAGGCACACAATGAGAAAGGTTTTGTGCCCAAAGTGAAAACGATACAGTCTCTCAGGGTCCAGGGGACAGCTGAGACCTTCTTTAATTGTGCCTTCTCGAAAGGACAATAAAACTAAAGAGTGCCAAGCCACCTTCTTGGACACAGATAAACAGCTTTAAAAGGCTAAAAGCCACAAATTGCGAAGTTTATAGGCGCATCTAAAGGGCTGAATAAATAAAAGGCCATTCTTCTAAGTTACCTTCATCTCCCAGATTCTCAAAGTTTTCAGAACTTTATTTCATTTGAATTTTAACGGGTCTGCAGCCTACCTACCTATCAGAGAAATGCTGATGGTCTCACGACCCCTTTACACTTTTAAAAATACTGAGGATGCCAAAAAGCTTTTGTTTCTCTGACTTAAAGTTGTCAATATTTACCACTGGAGATGGAAATTGAGAAATTTTAAAAGTAATTATTTATTAGCGCATTTTAAAAATCAATGGTTGTCCATCACGTTTACACAAATAATATATGTTAATGAAAAGATAACGATATTTTCCCAAAATACAATTTTTTTAAGAGCGATTACTTTTTTTTTCTTTTTTTCCCAAATCTCTTTAATGTCTGTTTTAAATAGAGGACAGCTGGGTTTCTTCCTATTTGCTTCTGTATTCAATTTGATGAGATACCACACCTCAGGAAGCCTCTAGAAAACTCCACTCATGAAAAAAAGAGAGGTAATAGGCAAATGATAGCTAAGTATTAATAAAGAAAAGTTTTGACCTTGCAGACCACAGCCAAGGGTTGTGGGGAATCCAGAGAGAACACACTTCTCAAAGAACTTTGAGAAGTTCTCAAAGAACTCTCAACAGAAGTTCTTTGAGAAGTGTGTTCTCTCAAAAACACTACTGCAGCCCAAGCAGTAACATGGGTTAACAGAGGATCTAATCAGTAACATGGGTTAACAGAGGATCTAATCAGTAACATGGGTTAACAGAGGATCTAATCAATGCACCTAAGATCAGCCATTACGTACCACCTCCTTCCTACTCCTGCTTATGTAACATCATTCCCCCCGCCAAGTGCCCCCCCCCAACAAACAAAAAAACAGCAAAACAAAACAAAACAACCCTCTACTCTGGAACCTAAATGAACTGCTTTCATTGTTGGACCAACACTGGTCCTATAATCCATACCATCAACATATTTCTAGCTAACAACAATAAAATTAACAATAACAGCTTCCATATACTTTACTAAGTGCTTAATGATTCTAGACACTGCACAAAACCCTTTTTTGCATACATACATGCTTCTGGGTGTGTATCATACATAGCATACTATTACCACCAATTTGCATTTGTGAACTTGAGGGTAAGTTGGTGTCCATGATCACACAACTGGTTAAGTAGCACACGTAGAAATGGAACCCAAGTCTCGAACTCCTAAAACAGGTCTTAACCATTTTATCCTAATAACTGTTAACCCATGCACTGCGGAGATTTGTGAAAGTTCAGGCATAGAGAGGATTCATAAACATGATGAGAAGAGTTAAGACCCAACTGAAGTAGGAGTTATAAACTAGGACCTCATTAATACATCAGTCACACACAAAGATTTTGATATATCATCCTGGCTCCGTGAAACATTACTCCACCAACTTAATGTTTAATATGAAACAGGCCACAGTTCCTTATGCATTTACTTATTCATTCTTTCAATGAACATTTAATGAGACCCCACTATGCTCTGTAATTGTCACCGGGGTTACTTGTCTGATTATACCACACTGCATTTCTTTACGTACGTACTCATAAGAAAGCTTGCTAAATTCACTTGTCCAAGATAAAGCCAGCTAAGTCACAGAGCGAGGCTAATCATATGATTTTTAAGCAAACGTGCACACGTTTGATTTACAAATTAAAGCATTTGTTTAAAAATATTGCCAGGAAAAACTGAGAAACCTAAATATCTACCACAGAGGGAAAAATTTTATCAAGCATGATATGTTCATACTTTAGAATATTAATTATCCTTCGTGAAGGACGAAGAAGAGTAATATCCTCTAACATGGAATGGTGTCCACGATATGTCAAGTATCATAAAAAAAAGATAATAATTAAGAGGATGATTCTATTCCTGTTAATTTTTAAAATACATGTGTATAGAGAATATTTGAGTTGTTTGCAAAATTAAAAAGAGTGGTAACTCATAAAAAGTTGTAGAGTTTGAAGCATGCCATTCTTTGGTAATGTGAAATTCATCAATTAAATGGGGAAAAAAACCAAAAACCTAAACCCAAAGTAGTCAAGTTCAATGATAGGAAAGCCAAACTTCTATCATAACCAGCTCTGCTTTGCACAGTAAACAGTAACTGAAAAGCCATTTACTCAGTCTTTTTCCCGAAGACTCAAGTCTTCACAGAATCATGATGTCTTAATTCATTTTTGAAAGGTATGAGGAAGCCCAGTTAAGTAAAATAAGTCATCAAAGTTTAAGTATCATATTCAAAAGTCCCTTGCTGAGATCATTCCTATGTGATGCTTTGGTGCACCCAAAATAGAGACCACTCCATGATTCACACTCACAAAAGAACCCTGGTCACATGAAGAAGGCGTGGGGAGGGGGAAGGGGAGAGTATAAGAAAAAGTATAACAGAAAAAGCACAATAATTAAACCCTGCTCTTCTTGTATATAAAGAATCATCTTTCAGTGATCAGGCCAGGCTTCAAAGCTGGAGATAAAAGCAGCTATGTGATTCAAGCAATTGATTCTTAAAGACATGATTCAAAGGTAGAAGAAAAATTTCAAAGGTGGAAAAGATATGAAGCATCATTTCTCTGAACTACATTTTAAATGCTTCCTTTCCAGTACTTCTTTCTCCTAAGGTCTTTCTAGAGTAGAGTGGGAAAAAACAAAGTAATTCCTTCCTTCCTTCCTTCCTTCCTTCCTTCCTTCCTTCCTTCCTTCCTTCCTTCCTCCCTCCCTCCCTCCCTCCCTCCCTCCCTCCCTCCCTTCCTTCCTTCCCTCCTTCCTTCCTTCCTTCTTTCTTCCTTTCCTTCTTTCTTTCTTTCTTAAACATAACTCCCTCCCTCTTTTAAGAGCCCAAATTTGAAATAGTCCTGTTAATGGCCATCAAAGCACTTCTATCTTGTTCTTTCCCTTAAGAGCTTTTACTAATACCTTTTGCTGATATGAAGGCATTGTATATTAATGATATATAATATAGGTTCTGGATATGTAGGACCCCAAATAATCGACAGCAATAATGTGTCTTTGAGCAAGGCTTGATTCCTACGGAGCTTCCCTTGGTCACCGTTGTGATTCTTTGGCTTGAAGAATGACTCCAGAAGAATGCCTTCTTTCTATTAGTCTCATTTTTATATATACGCTCTGAAATAGTGCTTATTAATATTTCACAAAGAGTAAATCTGTGACTTCCCTTTCATTTTTCAGCTTTTTAATTAAGCAGAAAACATGTTAATAAAGAATCTTTTCCTCTCTTCGTCAGTTTCATCTTTCTGAAGTAATGAAAACAATCCTCTAAAACATCTGGACCATTTCCTCACTGGGGGGTATAAGTGGGGGATGGCAGCCGGGGGTGGGGGGCAGTGCCGGTGGCTGAGGTCTATTTTTGCTTTCTTCTAAGGAGAGAAAGGGGACCAGGTCTGAGGAGACCTGGACTTCTCCTCTGCGGCCAATCACTGGGTGAGTTCAAACGGCTGCTGAGGCCAGTGGGCCGTGCATTCTCCTGGAGAAGACAGATGAGTGACCACTACTACTCTTTGTTGCCCGAGGAGACGGAGCCAATTCACTTCAGAAAATGTTATTCAAGAGCGGAATGAACTTGCAGCTGCTTCAGAGGGCAAGCCGGCCATCACCTCTTGACACTTGTGACGTAGCCCTCCATCCTTCGCCGCGCCATTAGCATGTACCGCTTGGAGGAAAGAACGCCAAGAGGAAGTGTCGTTCTGTCCCCAAGGTCCCTTGAGGACTCCGGCAGCTGACGAGGGTTCCATTCAAACAACAGCACACCCCAGGCCCCAACCCACCCTGGCCATTTTTGCCCAAGGATCCTTTGTCAAACATGTAAGATCTTAATCCATCTTCACTCTGACCTCTCAGACCCCAAAGAAGATGGATGAGGAGGTGGGTGACCTTTCACCTGTCCCATTCGGCCTGCAACAGTAGGCCCACTGAAAAGACAATTGGGGAGGAACCTGCCGCCACAGTTCTGAAGACTTGCCAGTTCCTCTTTAGATCCCTTCTCTTAAGCTCTCTCTGCGCCCTGGTCTTTCTTGTTCCGCCCCCAAATCACTTTTCTCTCACTCAAATGAAAGTCCACTTTCTGACAGGGGAGAAATAAAATGACACTCTCCAAATATTTTCACCATTAAGTGTGAAAATAGATATTATTCTTCGTTAGGGCAAGGGCAATGCTCCCTTCCTATCTTTAGCCTTAACTTCCAAGAGGGGCTGGGAGAGGAATGAACTTCTCTTTCGCTCGTTCAACTCAACATCCTTAAAAGTCCACAGCTACAACTGTGACTAGAACAGAGTAATCAAAGAATTGCTTGCAATAACATCGGTTTAATGCTTTACGATCTGAAAGGTGACTTTTACTAATCTTACATCACTGTGTCCTCACAGCAAGACTGTAAGCTCAAAAAGTTGAAAATACCCTA
>CM053605.1:11997465-12056302 GCA_028646535.1 Procyon lotor | reverse complement strand
AGTCAGTCAGAGAAAGACAAGTATCACATGATCTCTCTGATATGAAGAATTTGAGAGGCAGGGCGAGGGGATGTGGGGGGGGTGGGGGAGAGAAATGAAATAGGAAGGGATGGGGAAGGAGACAAACCATAAGAGAATCCTAAACTCATGCAACTAACTAAGGGTGGCTGGGAGGCGGGGGCGTAGGGATAGGGTGGCTGGGTTATGGACATTGGGGAGGGTATGTGCTATGGTAAGTGCTGTGAAATGTGTAAGCCTGACGATTAACAGACATGTACCCTGGGGCAAATAATACATTATATGTTAATAATTAAAAAAAAAAAGACTGTAAGCTAAGTACAATTATTTTCAACCCATTTTATAGATGAAGAGGGCTTAAGAAATGTGCTCAAGGTCATAGAGTTAAGTGACCACACTGAGACACATTTCTTTGTCTCTGTGTTCTTTCTGCTCTACCCGGATGTTTCCCGGTAATGACGTCAAGGATGGAGAGGACTATTTTTATTACTCCTAAGATTTTTACAGTCTTGAGTCATCTTTAAAAAGTCTTGCTCAGGTTTGGAGTTGAAGAATCTTGCCATTCAAGTTTTTCCTTCCCCCCTAAATTCATCAGCAATGCCCACCTGGTAGTATTAAAAATAAACAAATAAAGGACAAAATTGTGTTCAAAAGCTGTCTTCTTGAAAGAGTTAATCATTTTATGAACAGCAAAGAGAGTATCAGAGTAGCCAGAGAGAGAACAACGAAGATTCTTAAAAAACAGCCTCAGTCTCCCTCCCCTTCCATTAACTATCTGGCCTTGTTTGCTTAGAAATGGATTGAATCTAAAACATGGGAGCCCCACCCCTTCCATGAACCATATGATTAACTGGATTCCCAAGATTATTTCCATAAAAGCAAACCACGAAAATGTTCAATTGGCTTTACATTCACTCCCCCCTCCATCTTTTTCTCCTCTTCTTCTAATTTGCGTTGTAAAAATGTCAAGGAGTTTCACAGCCGTAGCGATGTAAGAGTTACTGGGCTCTGAAACAATTGAAAATCAATGACATTAGATGCAGAGATATACTAATGCCAGAGCAGGAAACGGAAGACAACGGTGTTCTCTCTCTCTCGCTTTTTAATACATTTAAGAATCTTGACGTGTGAAGACGTGCAAGTCCTCTCTTACAAAAATCGAGAAGGCTGGGGCGCCTGAGTGGCTCAGTGGGTTAAAGCCTCTGCCTTCGGCTCAGGTCATATCTCAGGTCCTGGGATGGAGCCTCCGCTTTGGGCTCTCTGCTCAGCAGGGAGCCTGCTTCCCCCTCTCTCTCTCCCTGCCTCTCTGCCTACTTGCGACCTCTCTCTCTGTCAAGTAAATAAATAAAATCTTAAAAAAAAAAATTGAAAAGGCAGAATAATTTACAATGTGATCCAGTGTCATCGCCCTGTTCATGTCACTGTGCCCGCTATCATCATTGCAATTTAGGTGCTAATAACAACGCACTCACTTGTGTTCTAATACTAACATCAGAATATGTTTCGGGGTTTCAATTTGGTACAGCTCATCCAGTAGTTGCTAAGTCAAGAGCTAGCACAATGATCAAGAAATTAATCTTTGCAAAAAACAACAGAAAACAACTTTAAACTCCAACTTCAAAATTTTCCAATGCACGAGTTAACTTTTTTACTCTGAGTCACCAGAAAAGGTAAGCCAGCCTTTATTGTTTTATTTGCAATGAATTTACGGCATTCCTTGTTAGCTACTCCTGGAAGTAACTAGCAAATCAAAAGAAGTACACGTAAAAACAGCATAAACTATAAGAAGGGGAAAATGCATACCCTATGACATCAAATTACCAAAAATGCAACTTTCTTCAGGTTATAACTGTTGATTTCCGGTCAGTCGAGTGGATTGTCCCCTAGTAAATCCCACCCTGTCATTAAGATGGTTGAAATGCCAGACAAATTGTTTGGCAGTCAGTTATTTCGGGGTCTTTAATCACCAAATCAGATGCACCATGTGGCAATCAGGCTACAGCTCGACAATCACCCTGAGAAAAGATTAATCGGATCTGTTCCATAGTCGAGACCAGAGTTACACTGTTCAGTAGTAACCATAATAAGATTGGCAGCAGCAGACTATTGATAAGCACTAAAAATAAACAAGCAAAAATAAGCACCTTGGGATAACTGATTTTTTTAAGCCTTAATCCACACACGAGACGAGCAATCCATGTAAATACAAACTCCTCTCATCTCTTACTTGGAAGCAAAGCTGCTACAAAGAAAAATATTTTACCAACGCCCCACAAAGGGGAAATAAGGAAGAAAGAATTGCATACACTCAACTGCAGGTCAGAAAGAAAAAAATCACCTTAGTAATGTGATAAGTAGTAATTAACATGATACCAAAATCTAGATTTCTCCGAAAACTCAATAACCAAAATGGACCACAATTTACTATTGCCTCTGACCACACAGATCAAATGAGACTCTCACTAGCTCTTTACACCTCCTCAGGGAAATCAAGAGGTCTTCCATCAAGATTAACGTCACTTGCAGACCTTATCAACGGGAGCTCAGTGGAACAGAATGCACTTGAAACTTTGTCCCTCCACTTCACTGGGCTACGTCTACACTGGTCCATGAGGCAGGAAAAAGTGTACTTTCGGCAGGAGGAATCTGCAAGATTGGAATCCTAATTTCACATTTAAGTCGTTCGTGCATATGTGTGTATCTATATATATATAGACACACACACCACAAAAGGTGGTTAATGTTACCATCTCTGCCATTTTACCAAGTCCACTAGGGTTCAAAAATGTGTCTGCCCTCTTTAAGGAAGGATCAATCAGGTCTGTTTCTTCAGCTTGTTCATTTACATTTCAGAGGGCACATCAAGCCCGCTCAGATCTAAGTGCCTGTTAGCAAATGTGTTTGGCCTTCTGCTGATTACACAGCATCATTTATTTTGTCAGTATTAGAAACGTCTTAGCCTGGCCACCTGGAGCTATAGCACTTACTCATTAGACCCCTCGGTCCCACCACATCCCACAGGGGCTGCTAATTACTGGCTTTACTCCATTTAGTCTCATCTCTGATTTAATTACGTGCACGAAGCCCTAATGAAAAGTACAATATGGCTCTTCTTACCTTGGCATTCTCCATTCCGCTCTTCATGCCCAGCATTGCATAGGCAGTTGCCAATGGGTACCAGCCATTCGCCATCTGCCCCGCAGTACATTTTTGGCACATCCTTCTCTTCTGAGTTGTTGACACAGGAGCCTCGAACTTCCACCAGGGAAGACGTATCAGCCCCTGTGATGGTGTCTGGAAACTGGGCCAGATTGCGAACGGTGAGCGGACACTTCTTATAGAAGACGCGCACGGAGACCAGGGCAATGCAGGCCCCCACGTCCTGAAAAGCCAGATAAAACCCCTTTTTGCTCAGGGGCCCTACATCCCGGATCTCGGTATTGAGCTTCATGATTCTGTCACCAATGTCCACTTGGGTGAAGCTCTCATCGGCCGCAATGGTATCAATCTTGGCAAACTGGCTCTCCCGGATAAAACGCTCTTTGTCGTTGTCTGATTCGTAGTAGTGCAGGTTAAACGTCTCCTTGCAAGTCCCCATGACACCTGGAAGACTGTTGCAGTCTCTCAAGGTGAACTTGATCTCAACGTACACCCTCTGAGCCCCCTCTCGGGTGATCCAATCAGTTCGTAGCCAGTTATTCTGGCTGGGTTCCATCACGTTGCACACTTGGTAGGTTCGGATTGGTGTATTTTTCTCATCCATTATACTCACTTCCTCCCACTGCAAAGATCCAAAGGAAATGCATCAATTACAAAATGTCCTCATGCAGTGACTCGCCAATTCTCACCCTCATAGGACAGGGATGATTTTGTTTCAGGGAGTTTGAAAACTGAGAACCAACCGTCACTGATAAAACATCTTATGGGAGATAAGATAGCATTTTATTGGGGATGTGGTCCTTTTTGGTTTTGTTTTTTCTGATGGTTGTTTCATTCTTTTGCCTAAAATCCAGAGGCTTGGGGAGATTGTTTGCTTATGAGTTCCCAGCAGTTCCTTGTGGTGGTCTAACAACCTCAGATTCACCTATTACAACAGTTACAATTTCAAGTGGCAACAGTTCAAATTTACTCATAAATGAAAAACTAGTATGTGTATTGTTTCAACAACTGAGCAGAGACCTGCAAATTAAGAGCAGGAAGAAAGAAGCTTGCCAAAGGAAGACAATTATCAGTTAATTAGTGGTGCTCCTGTCAGAACTTTGCTCTCTAATACCTTAAAAAAAAAAAAAAAATCAGTCAAAAAAAAATTGTGTTTTTTTTGTTTGGTTTTGGTTTTTTTTTTTTTTTTTTTTTTTGGCACTGTCACTATTCTTTAAAGGGGTAAAGAAAATCTCACTCTTCTGGTTTTGGTAATCCTGGGAAGACAGAGAGTAAACTTTATGGCTGGATTTCTCAAATCCACTGTCATTTTTAACAATGAAACACTTTTCCAGAGCAATATATTCAATTAAAAAGTATGTATATCCTTATTTTTAAAACATATGCCCATAAGCAAACAGGTACGCACACATGCTTTCCTTCTATTCCTTCTAAATATTCTGTGGATATTAAAATAAAATCATAGGTAGTATTTATGATCAAAAGCCCAAGAAAATTAGAGGAGGATGGTAGGGTTTTCTTTGTGATCTACTTCCTAACATAAAGATTCTAATGGTAGGACAATCCAAACTCACTGTGACTAGAGTAGTAAAAACTCTATCTCTCTCTCTCTTGCCACAGCTTTTAAAAATAATCCTAAAAGCAGCAAGATTGTTTGGGGGGCTCCTACAGGACCAGTAGGCAGCCTCCAATTCTTTACAAGTATCTACAGTAATGCATTTATATAGATCTGGTATAAATCAGCCTAAGTATCTAACACATGAATATAATTAGAAAAAAAAAGATAGTTTAAAAAAATTCATATTCCATAATAGCTCCACTTAAAGCTCCATTCAATCCAATGAAGTCCATAGAACTACAATGTATCTTTTAACGGGTTTTCCATCTGTGCACTGGAAAACTATTAATGGGTGGAAATGTTACCGTGTGAAGGGCTATACTGCATAAAATTCTGTATCCCTTTCATCTGCTACCATTATGAAAGTTGGAACTGGGAGGGATAAGTGCCCTGTGGTGATTAAAATTTCTTTTTATCCGCTAAGCAATAAATCACCAGTAATTTACTTATTTGGGGGAAATACGTGTAAATCCAAAAATAGATCTCCACCTTCAAAAAACCCTACTCAGCATGCTCCTCATTTCAGAACAAAGGGAATATGGAAAAACACATTTATCAATGTAAATGAAAGCACACAGGGATATCTCCACAGAGTTCATACAGAAGAGTTTGGATCTAATGTGAATTTTCCAGCCTGAACTTAATTGTCTAAACACGTTGATCAATTTGCCAGAACAATGACAAATCTCACCTTAGTTTTTGTATTTTACAATCAGTGTCAGAAATTCAGTATGCTCCTTTAAATGAACACTGCCAAGAAATTAGGTTTTTGCTACAATGTTGCCATCAGGAGCCATTACTTTCTATTATTCTTACGTTCTGCTTAGTTGTTCTTACAGAAAAACAGAGAACAGGGAGTTGTCTCTGACTATATTTCATATTTTACTTTGTGGTACTGTCAAGCAAATTTTCTGTTTCTCTTTAAAAATAACAATAACCACAAATAAATGTCATTATTTATGGACAAAACCACGACTCCCAAGTTTCCAGCCAAGAAAGATGTGAACTGTCTTAACTATAAGCAGAAATTTCAGAATAACCAAAAGACACAAATGTGCTTTTATATTCAGCTAGGAAGACCTTTTTAAAGCTTATCCACCCATAGTTGATAGATAACCTAATTCATCCCTTCAACCTAAGCCTGAAAAAGTCTTCTTTAATGACAAAATCGACAGATTGATGAAACCTTGTAATCTGGCGCATAATTTCTCAGTGGCTACTGTGTATTCTGGAATGTCTAATTCTATTACACATAAATAAAATTTCATTTCACACCCTTCACAATGAGTCCCTGAAATGTTAACACCCATCACATTTAAGGAAAGAAGGATGCCACATTCTACATTCAGCTCATAGAAAAGTTCTGGGTTGGACACAACTGTATATGCATGGTATTATTTTAAGAGACCTCAAGACGAAAAAAGTTTTGTGTTTAGAAAAAGCGAGCAGGTGTTCTGCCGACAGTACGGGAGGTGTGTGCGGGATATGGTATGCCTACAGCATATTAAGTTGCAGTAAAAGCTTTCCAGAAACTAGATAGACCATAGACTGTACTCAAAAATGTGTCATTCCTTGCTTTTAAACAGGTCCCATGTATATGTAGTGTTAACAAGTCAGGTCCCACATCATACTGGGTACATTCTCCCTTCAAACTTGAGTGCAGCCGGGAAGAAAAATAAGACTCGTTAAATTTTTAAAAGTACTGATACCTTCCTTCCACCTTCAATTTTGCTAGCAGTTCTAATACACCGGACCTGCAGCGCTTTACTCCTGGTGTAGCCTGGGAAAGCCTCCCTGAATCAGTGACCTTTCCAGGGTATAGGATTAACAAGAGTCTGACTCGCACAAGATAAAGCTGTACCTTTCTTCACATTCAAAGGACGAGGGCAATTGCCTGCAATCAGCAGTGAATACGGCCTGTCTACACTGCCAGAGGCCTGCCAATCACTCTCCTTCCCTTTAAAAAAATGGTTGTAAGGGCCGACTAGAATTTTTCAGCTGAGATCCAAGCAACCCAGTCAAGTTCAGGCAGAAAACAAGGCAAATCTCCATTTTATTTCACGTGGATCCCATGTGAAATGTGAAATTTCACATGGATCCATCTCACATGGATCCCAACACCTGTTTTGGAAAAAGACGGCCTAACATTCTCCATTTTTGTGACAACTTTCTTGCCTTTTTAAAAAACTCTTCCTCTTTTTTAAGTTTCTGTGCCTCTTTACTGGTTTGATTCTTGACTGTTGATTCAGGGGACAGGGGGGAAGCACCACGCTGGGGGCTGGTTATTTCCATTTTCCCTGCTTTCACCTCCATTGCTCTTAATCAACTGATTCAGTCATAGATTATCGAGCATATAAAGGCAGAATGATCTTCATTTTTAAAGGATCTGAGAGTTCTTTAAATTTGGCAGAAGCCAGAGTTACATGTTATTTTGATTTCTTTCCAAAGCTGATTCATTCTGAACTATTATGAAGGGGGGGGGGCGGGGCGGTGGGGGGGTGGAATGTGGCCATTGACCTGTATTTTCTGAATCTTCAGGAGGCAGTGATGGCACATTGCAGAAGAAATGAACACTGATGTGCTTTCTGATACTTTCTATTCTAGCTTCCCCTTCCCCATAGACTCAAGATTCCAAATATTTAAACTTTTTTACACTTAGCAGCAACAGTACAAAAGCTTGGGGATTTTCCTCTGTATACACTGTGCCCCTGGCACAGGTTCATAGGGTTTCCTCTCAGTGTGCAAGAGAGCTGCAGTGGAGGTAAGGTTTGAGGGGTAAGGACCCCCGCCGCCCTCCCCCGTTGCCTAAGCACGGAACTAAACTTGCCCTGGTACAATCAGACATGTTCTCTCCCCTGGTATCTTTATTTATTCATTTTCCTCATCTGGAAACAGAACAATTGCTCTAAAATTAACCCTGTCAGGTCTTCAGGGCCATCACAGTAATAGGCACAAATTCTAATTTCGTCCCTGGATCATATTTCTTGTTGGTATTTTAGTTTTAAATAGGCATCTAAGTCTATGCCTCCACCAATCTCCTAATTTTGAAACCCCTTTCTGCCCTTTTGGTTTCTAGTTCTTCCATGACAGAGTTATCCATAGGGAGTATAGGATTTCTCCAACAAAGCGTAATTCACTTCATAGGCCATGGCGGAAATCTGACCCCCTCACCACAATCAACAAGAATCAAGCCATTAGGACTCTCAGAAAGTTGCTAATCACTCCTTTTTACCCTTTGGATCAGAGAGCAACTCGGAACTTACCCCTCCTTCCAGAGGGCTCGCTATCCACCCAAGTTCTCCCTGAACAGATCTGGAATCCAGTAAGGTAACTGCAAGAAAACAAAGAAAAATGGATTAATTTCCAATTGCAAAAAAGCCAATACTACAAAAACCATTTGCCTGAGCGTTTCCATATGTGCTGGGGGTGTGTGTATCCAACTCTGATCAAAACCTAAACTCGGTCTCACTTATGTAAATAATCATTACTTACTTGATCTTCTCCCCTCTTTAAATCTGCACGTTCTTATTTATTTAACTTGCTTAGCATTTAAAATTCCATCCCAGGACTGAGCTGATTCATTTTCTAAAAAGGATGAATAGACAATCTAAAGTACAATTCAAAAAATAAATATATCTATGTAGGGCAGCTACACTCCAGAGCAAAACCAGCATTCATCTCTGTCTGGTATCTACTAGAGTTATTTGTTTTTGGAAGTTTCAGATGACCACATAACTCATCATCATGGTGACAGAACCACAAGTGAATTCTAACAGAAAATACTCAAGGGGTCATGAAAAGGCTTTCTCCTCTACAATTTCTTTTTCCCCCTCCCCCACCAAATAAAGAGGCCCTGGATGTGTATTCACTGCTTTTTTTTTTTTTTTTTAAATATCAAAGTTTCAGAAAGGGGTAAAAGGCAGACCTATAGAATTTAAAATGCCAACACACTAAATATTCTCTTCCCTAGGTCTTTTGAAGGACAACCAGGGACTCATCCTCGGCCTAAGAGGAAATCACTGGTTTGAATTTTAGGTGAAGGAGTGCTGCCTAATAGAGTTAGTGTTTGTATTGCACCTAAGTAGGCATGTCAAAGCTCAGGGAACAGGGAAAAAGGGCTGCAGAGAGGCTCTCCCCACCCAGGCTGGAGCTGTTCTAGGCACCGAGGACACTGAAAAGGACACAGTGGATTCCTAACCTCCACATTCCCTTTCCCACCAAGATCTGCAGGCCTGGGGGTCGAAAGGGCCATCTCAAAGGAACCACTGGGTTATTAATTTGATCAGTGAGTCTGGCTCTTTGGGCTGGGGGAGGGGTGGGAATGGAAAGCCCTCATCCTGGCTTCTGGGCACTCTGACGCTCCATCTCACTGCTAAGCCCCTGAATTCTGCCCACCTTCCCTCATTTCATCCCCAAGTCAGAGTTAAAAACAGCCGCTTTCTCCTGATTTTCCCGAGAAGCCTGAATTCCTAGGGTCTCTTAATTATTTTAAAATGTAGAGCCTTCCCTGGGTTGCTCCCGCCTGGAGTTGCACACACCACCCCCCTTCCCTCTTCTTGGTCCCTAGAGAAAAGCCCGCTACATCCATTTGGATTTATGTAAGGTGGATTAGGGACACAAAGGGAACAATAAGACCCAATTTACAAAAAAAGGGAGGGAGTAGAAAGGGAGGGTAAAAGGGAGAAAAGGAAACGTGATGGGAATAAAAAGCAACAAAATGAATTAATTTTTAGGGGGGAGGAGGGGCCGGAGAGGGGGGAGACAACCCCCCCTTCGTTCTACATCAGCCTAAAGCTCCATCAACAACGTTTTTGTCTAGGGCTCCCAAG
Organism: Procyon lotor; assembly: GCA_028646535.1. Lineage (NCBI taxonomy): Eukaryota > Metazoa > Chordata > Mammalia > Carnivora > Procyonidae > Procyon > Procyon lotor. The sequence goes on along the minus strand of CM053605.1, from coordinate 12,046,678 downwards.
TTTTCCGTCCAAAAGAAAAGGCAAGAAAGGGGAGGGGAAAAAAGAAAGAAAGAAAGAAAGAGAATGAAAAGAAAAGAAAATCTCCTTCGTCTGGTGCCAAAGAGGTCTTGAGGGACATCCTAACAAGTGTACGAAGCAATCACGAGAAATCGAGATCCATGATTCTACTAAAAGGAATGACCCTGCGGACCGACGGACCGCAGCCACCGAGATGGCACCAGAGCCAGTTAGGAGGAAGGGATCGAAAGGGTAGGAGAGCGCCCCTTTCCTCCCAAACAGTGTCTGCCGGCAGGTGTGTGAATCTCTCCCAGCCTCCGTCTGGCGAGCTCTGGGTACCGGCTGCCCGGCCAAGGCTAAGTTGGTTTTTGGCTCCCTCCTTCGGAACAGGGAAAATGATAGATTGCGCAGGGATGCACGGAGGGATTCTGGAGAGATGGACGCCTGAATAGATGGATGGACGGATAGACGAATGCTGGAGGGCGCAGGGTGGGGGGCAGGAGAAGGTGCTGTGAAAGTCCACTAGACGGTGCAAGGCTAGATGCACGCTGATTCGAGCACAAGCAGCACCGAACACAGGCGCACACAATCAGGGCACTCGCGCAGAGACACACAATCGTCCGCGTCCACGCAGGCACCCGCGCACCCACATACGCGCATTTGCGCGCGCGCGCGTACACACACAGACTCACGCTAGCTCAAAACACACACACACACACACACACACACACACACACACACGTTCAATTCGCCTTTCTCTGAGATCATCAGAAACTAAATGATCAACACCCACCTCCCCTACACAGAAACGCACACAATCTTTCCAGCACGTCCGAAGAGACGCGCAGAAAACAGCACCCAGACGGGTCCAGTCGGTCCCGTGCGATCCAAACTAACCCAGTGAATAGTTCTGGGGGCAAAAAGCAAAACTACTATGCTCAACTTGCCAGCGGGTCCCCAGGTCTGCGGGGTGATCGGAAGAGAGTGGGGCCCCGTAGGCCAGCGATAGCACACCCGGAGCGCGCGGCCCAGCGGGGAGAAGGTGTCTGACGCCGGGTGCTACAGAAACCAGGTCACTGACGACCTTCGAGCGGCGCCACGACCGCTGTGCAGCTGAAGCCCCGGCAGCAGGGTCCCGGGAAGCCTAGGGCTCGGGAAACTTTGCAGAAACCTGAGGTCCAAGGCTTTCGCAGGAACCCGGGAGCACCAAGCATTCACTTAGCTCCAGGCTTCGGTTCCCCCTCTTGACCTGGGCCGGGTTGGGAGCGGTGGTAGGGAGCGCTAAATCCAAATTTTTATTTTTATTTTTATTATTTTTTTTTAAATCCTGGCTTTGGCTCTCGTGTATCCCCTGGGGCGCCTGGAGCTGGGCTCGCTGGCGGATGCTGCTAAACTTTGTCCTTTCGCTACAAACTTGCGTAGCCCGGCCGAATGCACGGTCACCGCCGGGGGAAGGCTGCCCAGCAGCTTCCCTACTCCCCTTCGCGGATCCCCTAGTCCCGGCCCCCTTCACCCGAGTCGGGGCGCACCGCTGACGCCGGGATCCCCTCATACCCTTCGGCCTCGCGCTCCCGGGGACCACTCACCAGCAGATCCACCTCTCTGCCCGGGACCGCAGAAGGACCGCCTCGCTCTTACCTTCATTCGCGGGGTACACCCTGGAACCGGTGACAGCGTCGCAAATCCCAAAGAGAAACGAAAAGAGGACGAAATAGAAAATCCCAGCCATGGTTCGCCGGTGCCAACGCTGCTCCTACCGCTTCTATCCCAGTGGAATAAATGCTTAAGTTAGGAGTGCAGCAAGCTGAAGACATTGCCAAGGGGGTGGGCCCAGCCCGTGACGTTCACCCGCCAGTCTGGGGCCCGCGGCCAATAGTAGCGCAGACGGGACGGCCCAGCCCCGCCCCAATGAGCAGAGCCCGCTCTAAGGCCCCGCCCCCTCCGGGCTCGGTGGGGTGCGCGGTCTCCCGGGGCCCCTGGGACCCAGCTCTGCGGGGTTCCCGCCCCCGCTGGAGGGAGACGGCGTGGCCCCCGGACCTCACCTCAGGGGTCCAGCCCTTGGGCAGCGGCAGGAGCTTCGAAGACTGAATCGACTGGGGGGAATCCGAGGAAGACTGGCAACCCCCCTCTCCCCTCCCGCCGCCCCCCGCCACGAGCGTTTCGAGATGGAGGAAAAGGTTCTTTTACTGCAATAAAATAAGTATGAAGTTGACCTGCATCTTTGCTGTTGCTCTTTTCTGAGGGTCGAAGCGTTCGTGGCTCGCGCGCGGGGGCTGGCGCATCGCCTCTGCCACCCTCAGCTACCTTGCCCTGTTGGTGTCTTTATGGCGCATCTCCAAATGAAACGCTCTTCGGGGGAGTTCTGTGGTTCGATTGTGTCTTTCTTCCCTGGCTCCCCAGCTGCCTGGAAAGCGGGGACCTAATCGGTCCCCAAAGTCCGGGGCAGCTCCGGGCGGGAGGCAACGCTCAGTCACCGTCTCCAGAGACGGAACCAGGGACTTTCTAGCAACGGAGAAGAGCCCTCTGGTTGCACCTCGCGTTCACGCAGCGCGTCTCTTCCCGGCCCCGGGACAGTACTTCCCATCGCGACTGGACGCCCCGAGAAGTCCCGGCCTGAGCTGCAGGGAACCGGCTGCCTGTTTCCCGGGGGTCGTCCGGGGAACCAGGCCTGGTCAATCCCAGCCTCCGGGAAAGCAGCGAAGGGCGTAAAGTGGGAGACGGGGTACCTGCTGCTGCCCAGACCCCGCAGGGGGGGGACTCGGAGGCTGCCCGGCGCGGTTGCTGAAGCTCTGCGCTCCGACCGCTCCCGAGCGCTGCTGGCGACCGCTCTCCGCCCCCGGGCGCGGTGGCGGACCGCAGAAAAGGCGGAAATCCTCGCAGCTGCCCCCACCCAGGAGCCTAGAGTGTCAATGTCAGCCTCCGGGGACGCAGGCCCCACTGGGCCTTGGTCTGTCCCCAGATGTCCCGGCTGCGGGAGCAGCCACCTGAGCGCAGCCGGGCGACCGTGACGCTGTGGGCGGCCCTGGGACCGATCCCCGACGCGACTCGGAGTGCTTCTTCCGACGTTTAAAGGGCCCCGATTCCTGACTTGGCCTCCTCCTTCCCGTCCCCTCCCCCCGAGGCCGCCCCTCCTCTGTCTCCCTCCTGGGTAGGACCGAGTTTTTCTCCGGAGCCAGGGTCCCAGCGGGTGGGCGACCGCCGGGAGGTGGAAGCGCCTTTCCCGCTCGGGCCGCCGCTCATCGTGAGGCAACCGCGCCACCTGCCGGCGAGATGCGAGAGTGCACGGCCCCTGCCGAAGGGCAAGCGGACAAAGGCTGCAACCCGCTACCCGCAGAGCGGAGGTGTGTCCGTGGGGCATCTTTTCATCAGCCCTCCCACGTCCCGCACACTCTGACCACTCCTGCGATGTGGTGGCGGGCGGTGGTGCACGGGACCCAGGAGTCGTGCTTCTCTCCAGCTGGGTTACGGAAAAATGGAATCAGAACGCTTCTCAAGGAGAAACTCGTAATCAACATTCCCAGGGCTCCCTGAGTAGCTTCTGTCCCTGGAAAACAAACAAAAAGAATCCTAGATCAAACAGGAGGGGGTAGGGCGGTGTGGAGGAGAGAGCGGGTCCAGGCCACGGCTTCAGGTCCTTGGCCCCCGCAACCCATCGTGCCTCATCCGTGGTTGGAGAGCCGCTGCACGTTTGCAAACTCGGAACCGGGCAACTTTTATTTGAGCGCGCTTGGCGAGGCTGTGTGCAGTAGCTGTGTGAATCGGTAGCCTTGTGCGGGGCCCCAAGTATTTTGGCTTCTTGGCAAAAGACCTCCTGAAATGTCACAGTCTGAGGAGGTGATTTTAGTTATTGTAGCTACTGTTTTCACACAATGAAAAAGGGGGGAAATGTACATGGGGGATTTATAGGTATGTGTATGTATCAATTAATTTAAGTAACTGCACGAAGTCCCTTTAGGGGATTCACTTCCTTCATGTATCTTTCTGAGCTTTATAGGAAAAGAAGATGAAATATCGGTCCCTGTCATTTGGCACAACGACTGGAAAGAGGAAAGAGCAATTCTGAATTCTGTCTAAAATGTTTTTAAACAATAGGTACAGGTTGCCTGTCTGAACGAGTTTGAGTTGTAGGTGGTGGAATGGGAAAGTGACTGCCCGCCTCCTTAAAAACAGTGAAATTTCTAGAACATGCACCATGTTTCCTCTCCTGGGATATGCATACTGAATATTAAAGCCTTTGCAGTCACAGCTGCCTGAAAACAAGGCATCATTTGCTAGGGTACTTTCAGGAACTCCTCCTTTTTGCTTCCCATTTTCCTTTTTCAGACCACAAAGCAACCCAATAACCTGGAGAACCAAAAGGCAAGAAATGTGAACTTGGAAAACTGAACTACAACTTCCTCTTTAAAGAATTTCTGAGATGAATATCAGAAATGAACTACTGAAAATTCTGTCCACTGCAACTACCTAGAGGAAATGTTCTCTAACCTAAAAGGCAAGGTTCCTCTCTGAAATGGAGCAAAAGTGAAAAAAAAGATGGTGGCCCAGTCCATCAGGAGTGTGGAGCCTCCCCACTACCTAACCTCTACCTAACCCTAACCCCCCCCACACCTCACAACCCCCCACCCCCCATTTACTGGAAAACACCTAAGAATTTTCAAGCATTTGAGAAAATTTACAACACACTGATAACTCAATTGGTGTCATAAGTATACAATAGAATACCATAATCTCAAAAAGTACCTAAAACCACCTTCTTTTAAAATAAATTAGCGTGGCTCAGTAAGTTAAGCATCGGCCTTCAGCTCAGGTCATGATCCCAGCATCCTGGGATCAAGTCCCACATCTGGCTCTCTGCTTCTCCCTCTTCCTCTGCCCCTCCCCCGGCTTGTGGTTTCTCTGGCTCACTATTCTCTCAACTAAATAAATAAAATCTTAAAAAAAAAAAAGAAGAAGGAAAGAAAGAAAGAAAATAAATTAGCTTGACTCCAGAGTAAAACACCCTAAATTCTAGGAGAATTCAAGACTATTTTGAATCCATTAAGAGAGGTGTCAAAATATATGTGCTTCTAAGCTTAATGAATATAGTAATCCAATATCTCAAAAATTTGGATAGATTTTTTTTTTCCTTTGTGTACAGTGCCGGCCACAAAGACTTGGGCTTCCAAGTACATCTGAAATGCAAGGAAGAAGGTTGATTTTCAGAGGTCTATTTGACTTTAAAACAGTGCCAAATAGCCCAGCGTTTCTCCCTCTCAGTGGAGGGCCAGTTTCACCAAAGTGGTGAGAAAAGGGCCTTTGACCTGAGGACAAGTACGCAATGACTGAATTCTTGAAAGACCAGAGACAGGGTAACAACAAGAAGATGAAATCATTCTGCCTTTTACTGAACCCTCTGCTAGATTTTTTGAGTGAGTTTAGCAGGACTTCCCTGGACCTAACCCTTGTTATCAATGAAATGGAAAGCCCAGTAGTATCTACCATCGCCAGGAGCAGGGATTTCAAGACAGACATCCAAATGGTCTTTTACTAGCTGTGTGTCTGTGGGAAAGTCATTTAACCTCTCTGAGATGCGGTTTCCTCATGTGCGAATTGTAGTTATGTGATTCTTCTAAAACTTGAATGAATTTTGTAGAGCACCTAGTATAGTGCCCCGTCCATGGTATGTGGCAGTTACTACTCTCAAATAACATTCACCAGTAACTATTTAACAGTTAATCACTTAATATTAATCATTTAATATCACCAATTTAATATCCATAATTTAATGTTATTAAGTGAGAAATCGTGTTCAGCTTGAAGCTTCCTTTCCACGAGGAAACTGGGCACTGTGATTTATGTCTTGTGCTCCATGAGAGGAGGAAGTTTTATGTCACCAACTCCTAGAGTAGGGAGGGAAATAAATTCTAAATTTTTTCCTTCCTTCATTGTTGATTTGTTACAGTTCACTCTCAACTCATATTCCTCAATGGTACAGTTGGATTTGAACCTAGAGGTAGTACTTATCTCTAAATTTAATAAAGTTTCAAAGTTTCAAAAACAACTAAGTAAAACAAGGGGCAGAGAACCCACAATCCCACAACTAAATCAAAATATTGGTGATCAAGAATAACCAAAGCTCTGTCGAATGACAGAGCCACCGTGGTCCAGAAGATGCTCCGGACCCTAAGCCACCACCTGAAATGTTGTAACCTGAAACAGCATTTGGTGAACCTCCTAAAGCTTCCAGAAAACCCTTCCGGAGATTTCATCCTTTGATGTCAAGGCTTTGATGTGCTATTTCTGATGCAAATAAGAAGCAAGACTCTTGTTAGCCCTTGACAACTGAGAGGGAAAAATAGCCACAGAGCTTGGGTCCTGAAGAGTCAGAAGGGTGAGGGCAAGACAAAGGAAAAGAGCCTTCCTGAGTCACTGAGATGGAAAAGGACAATGAGGTCTCCAAAAAGAGAGCTTTTCAGAACCTTTGGCCTTGTACCCAAATTTTAATTCCATTCTAGCAAACATTTGTCAAGCGCCTACTGTATACCAAACACCACATGTTTAATGTGTCAGAAGTTTCTTCTCAGCCTGACCATGCATGACACTTACCACCCAGGGATGTGGGGGCTGAGCAGAAACCATTGGGAGCATTCTGTCATCCCTGGGGCTGCCAAGAGGGAAGTAGAGAGAGTGGAAGACACTCAGTTCAGTCCTGGGGCAATTCTAGACCCCAGGAACTGAACGCTGTGTAGAGAAAGTGAAACTTCCTTCAGGAGAATTTGGAGGCGGTCATTTGCATCTGTTTTTTGGCTGCACTGGGAACATGTGTTAAACATTGAAACTATTTTATTTCATTGGCATGAAAGAAAATGCTATTTAATTGGAACTCTTCAATATGGCACCTATAAAATGCCATTCACTCGCTCTAACTCAAAATACCAACAAAAGGCTTCAAGTTACAGGGATTGAATACTTTAATACTTAATTGCTATATTGATTTGTGACCATTAAAAAAACTTTGGGAATTATAGTTGTTTTATAATGAAAAACTAATGATGATATATATGTGAATAACATAAATGGGTACAATTTTTTTTAGCCATTTTTAGAAGAGAAATAATTATCTGATTAGAGAACCAATTTATGGAAGAATTGCAAGATTCCCTCTTTTTTTCCCCTGAAAAATAATGTGTAATTGCAATGAAATGCTGTAAGAAAAAGAACGTAACCATGAGCATACTTTATGATTTACTACATAATGAGAATGTAGATTTGGAAACCTAACTTTTCTTTTCCCCATCGTAGGCTAAAGTGTTTACAAAGTATTTACATCCCGGGGCACCTGGGTGGCTCAGTGGGTTAAGCCTCTGCCTTCCACTCAGGTCATGATCTCAGGGTCCTGGGATCGAGCCCCACATCGGGTTCTCTGCTCAGCAGGGAGCCTGCTTCCCCCTCTATCTCTCTCTGCCTACTTGGAATCTCTCTCCCTCTATCAAATAAATAAATAAAATCTTTACAAAGTATTTATGTCCCAAACACTTGTTTTGTAATTTCAAAAGATCTCTGAATATCCTAATGATGTCTAAAATGACAGATAATATATTTTCTTTTGTACAACATAAATCCTGTAAATGCTTTTGTTTAGATAATGGAAACTTTTAAGTGTATTTACAGAGGAAATGTTCCTTTGGAAATTATATTTGTATATTATTTCTGTAGCCTAATCATTTATGCCACATCGTAAATAGGAAAAGCCTTTTTCTTGTATCAGAGAATGTCTCTTGACTCTATTCAAAGGGGCTAAGAGGAAACTCAGTCAAAACCCCAAGAAATGGGATGTCTGGGTGGCTCAGTGGGTTAAAGCCTCTGCCTTCAGCTCAGGTCGTGATCCCAGGATCCTGGGATTGAGCCCCGCATTGGGCTCTCTGCTCAGCGGGGAGCCTACTTCCCCCCTCTCTCTCTGCCTGCCTCTCTGCCTAGTCAAATAAATAAATAAATAAAATCTTTAAAAAAAAAAAAGCCCAAGAAACATAGTAGGTGCTCTTTCCTTCATCACACACTACTTGAGCTCCACTGTAAATGAATGAAACCTTATTGAAATCAATTGAACATGAATAAAATCCCTTTATAAAGAAATACAAAAGGGAGATTCGTGAACATGGGTTAGTGAGAACTAGCATTATTGGGGGAATTCTGGATATATGATGTGGAAAAACAATGAAGAATTTCTATAAAATAAGTGCTAGCCCAAGACTGTATGAATAAGGTTGTACGTGATGCAGGAAAGCATATATTATCTTCTACTAAGTTATATGTAGAATCACTTTTTCTGAGACCTTGACTATCTACACAAATAAACTGGTGCGAATTCAGGCAAACAATGAATTATTTGAAGGAGGGAGGTGAAAGAATTCAGTTCGGAATTAAAGAATTCAGTTAGTAACGGATCATTTGACTCAAAGTGACATTTAAAGTCTATCAATTCAACCACTTGTTCTTCCTCTTATTAAATCCTATGTATATGCATTCCTGGCTTTCTTTTTGCTGGACAATGAGAGAAAGTGTTAAAAAAATAGGCATTAAAATACAGATAATGATATTTCCATGAGATTTATTATTTAAACTGATGCAAGTAGCCTTCATCAGGCAGAGAACAGCACCCCTAACCATCTCTGGCTGAATTAGGGATGGAGTTGGTACCAATTTGGAATAAATCTTCCTTCTGTATAGAGTATTAGTACATTGCAAATACCACAGGGCTTATCTCCTGAGATCTGATGTTTCACTCTGACATTCAGGATTAACATGTGGGATAATTTCTACATATTGTCATTTTTTTTTTTTTAAAGATTTTATTCATTTGACAGAGAGAAACACAGCGAGAGAGGGAACACAAGCAGAGGGAATGGCAGCAGGAGAAGCAGGCTTCCCGCAGAGCAGGGAGCCTGATGCGGGGCTCGATCCCAGGCCCCTGGGATCTGACCTGGACCGAAGGCAGACGCTTAACGACTGAGCCATCCAGGCGCCCCATATTGTCATTTTTAAATATGTCATCACTTTTAAGCATGTCACCTTTCTCTCTTGCAGCTCTGAATTAAAACAAATTCGAATCAAAACATGCACAGGTGATTATGAGAGAGATTCCAACATACATTAACTTTAAGAGTGAAGTCCCATTGCTGCAACTTCAACCTGCCTATTTATATTACATTAGACACCTATCAGAGGTAATTGAACATTGGCAGGATATTAATCAAGTCTCTCCCATTAAATGGTCAGTTGACTGCAGCTCAGTAAAGCTGGGCCCCATTTCCTCTGTGTGTCTCATTATGTTCTCATCTGAAAGTTTTATAGTTTTCAGTCGGATTGTTATCATTTAAAACACTTTGATAAATGCCTACTTGTACCCATACTGCTTAGCAGGGCCACCCTGGTTAAATGACTCGCAGAACTTAATTCACAGTGCAGACATCCCCACAAAAGTAATAAGAAAATTTAAGATGCTTTGGGTCTTTCCACTTACAGCTGTCTTTCGCAATCTACTCTCGTGCCATTTCACGATATGTATTTATGTGTTACAGATTTGCTTATAAACCTGGGTGCTGTTTGGAAAACCTGGCTTTGATTAAAAATAAGATTAGCTCGTCTTAAAGCTCCTAAAGCCTTCTAAATCTGGACAGGTCTGTGATTTAGAACCTTCCTCATGCTGTGTTCTGATCGAATCTGCTCGCCTTTCTGTTTTTTTTCCCTGTCCACCTACACCCGGCTGTCCATCTTCCTGCAACCTTTTTGCTGTCCATCAAGTGACAGCCTTGGATAGAAGCTTTGTATACCAAGGCCTCCTGAGGTCCATCACATTTAGATGGAAAAGGGAAGGGGGATACAAGCAATTCTTCTTGGAAAGCTGGGGGTGGGTGGGTACCGGTGGGGGAGTTTGGGTCCCCAGCCCTTCAGAAACTGCCTTCTCAAACACACGCAAAAATGCAAACACATATACCAACCCCCCACATCGGTAGCATCAGCACCCATGTGATGGAAAATCACCCCAGGAGGTCAGCATTCCAATGAATGTTTGTGAATACAAAGAATAAAGCACCCATGCTGAATTTTATCCAGGGGTTTGGAATCCAAGAACAGACCGGTTTCTCTCCTAGTATGAGGGATCAGAGGTGTCTAGCTTCCCCTTTCCTGGACTGACTGATTCTAAGCTGACTTGTAAGTACCAACATCCCTTCATCAAAATGGCCTGGGAATATTTGTTTTTGCTAATCGGAGAGTAAATGGAGGGATGCTCTGCTTCCGACTCTGTGGGGCTTGCATCCTGCACGATTTAATGTCATAATATTGGAAGGAGGTTGTGTCCAATAATATGAAGCCATTCTGTGGAGACGTTTCTATTTGTACAGAGATTACTTCCCTGAAAAGTCAGATAGGGCATCAGCATACATGAAAACTTGGATCTCTAGAAGGACACCCTGAATGAAGTGGCAGGCCTTATTTTAACTACTTTTTTTTATTGGGGGCCATCTGCATTCTGATTATAAGAGTCTCTCAAATTTGATATCAATTTCCTGATCCAATGAAATTGTAGGACCTTTTTTTAAAAAAAAAAAAAGATTCTTATTTATTTATTTGACAGAGAGAGAGATCACAAGTAGGCAGAGAGGCAGGCAGAGAGAGAGGGGGAAGCAGGCTCCCTGCTGAGCAGAGAGCTGGATGTGGGACTCGATCCCAGGACCCTGAGATCCTGACTTGAACCGAGGGCAGAGGCTTTAACCCACTGAGTCACTCAGGCTCCCTGTGAAATTGCAGGATCTTTAAACAAAATGTTCCAGGTTTATGTTAAAATCACTCAGAGCCCTGATATTCTCTAAAAATAAACAGATTAATTTTCACCTTATCTCTGGAAATGAAATATAGTTGTCTGTGTTTCAACCGAGGTACATGTCACCCAAAGATTTTCTACATTATCCTGTGGTAATGTGTTGTACTTTTGTATTAGCTGTATTCAGGTTTTACTGTGTTCTGATTTTTATTTTTGTTCTATTGGAGGTAAGAAAATATAAAAGGAAAAAGTGTGAATGAAATAAATTTGAATATTATCGTTTATCATCCTGTATATAAATTGTTTTGCCATCTGGAAGTGTTGCTGCTTTTAACAATTAGGTTTCTCTTCTACCAAGCAAAAGGCAAATGGAAGTTTTCAGGGCCAATAGTATAACCAATAAACCTGAGTAAATAACTTTATACCACTGGAGTTTATTTGCGATGTTAACACAGATGCTTGGCAAATCCATGGGGAATGTTTGGCAAATGTTTGATTTGCCAGTGCCTTAAACCTGTTGAGTGTAGGGGCCATGGGTGGCTCAATGGGTTAAGCCTCTGCCTTCGGCTCAGGTCATGATCTCAGGGTCCTGGGATGGAGCCCTGCATTGGGCTCTCTGCTCAGCAAGGAGCCTGCTTCCCGCCCCGCGCCCTGCCTGCCTCTCTGCCTGCTTGTGATCTCTCTCTCTCTGTCAAATAAGTAAGTAAAATTTAAAAAAAAAAATAAATTAAGAAAAAATCTGTTGAGTGTAAAACTAATAATTGCCAAGAAAATAATTTGGTGATTTCTTTTTTTTTTGTCTGAACATACTTAGTCTCCAAAAAAACAGTCCTTCTTCTGGTACTTAGGATAAAAGTTGACCGAGTTTAAATGTAAAGAATTCTGGGAAATTATGCGCGTGCACACACACACCTTAAGAGTTACAAAGATAGCAGCCTTTAACTTTTAAAATTAAAGCCCTATTATTGATTATTCTCAGTTTACATAGATCTTTTTCAAAGATAATTTACCTGTATATAATTCTGTAATATGTTTTGTACCTCATGTTCTGATTAAATACACATGCATAATTTAAATCTAATATCACTTAGAGTTCAACTTTTTTGACAGTTGATTAATTTTCAAAATGATGAAATTGGTGAGAACAAATGAAGTAATACTGGGAATTAATATTTTAAAGCTCTGAGAACCCCCAATAAATTACACCTGGTTGTAGACAGAAAGAAAGCTTTTAGTAAAGTAACGCCAAAACAATGTTGCTCTTTGGAATGCAGTGTGGGCTGATTTGGTATATTTCGATACAAAGTATCTGGGGACTAGGTCTACAAATATCACACACATTTATGGACACGTGTAGGCACAAACTCACGCAAACCCAGAAATACTTTCAGTATATGCCACTGAGGTTCATTATCCCTAAAAAATATACCTTCATGTAATACCAACTCACCTTCTAACTCAGAATAAAAGCAATTTATATGGGGAAATGGGGAAAGGATGGTTGAATGTTAAAGGAAAAAAAATCCTTAAAAATTGGCATCTGTATAAAATCACCTCTTTAAACCTCAAAATAAGTTATTGATTTTCTCTTTTAAGTCCCTAATATTGAATTTCTCCTTAATTCTTTTTTCACTGTAGAAAACATACCTTTTTCCTTTTATGTTCAGTGTATTTAATTTGGAAGTAGTAAACAGAAAAGATGAATTTCAGTAGGTGGTCATACTGTGCATCGAGGGGTGTTTTCCCTTTATGTGTATTCATAACTAAATCAGGGAGCAATTAATTTATGAAATAAAATTGAGCCAGCTAATGGTAAAAATTTTCCTGAAACTTTCGAAGGTTTACTTCTTTGTGACCATGTAAGATTTGCATTGACTCTCCTTATGAGGCCCATTCATTACAGCCATTTGGGGAAGAGATGTAGATTTCCACACAATTACTTGCTTGCTGCGAACCCAAATGAATGGCTTTATGCTGTACCATATTGGACAAATGTGCCCACTTCTGTAAACAGAGTATCTAATTACATTCCCCATTGTCTCCATAGTCAACTTGTGATTTCAGGAGCTTGAGGATTGTCCCCAAAAGCCACTGACATTGGCTTTTTTGCTGGCTGATTATTTGACCGCTCCCAACAAAGAGAGGAATAAAACCCCAAACAAACACAAATAGTTTGCTAGTTGCTAGCAAGTGCACTTAAAAGTTAGATGGCTTAGAAAGTCCAAATTGGTGATTAAAATGAGATTTAGAGAAAGAATGCTTTAAAGTCATTTCTCCTTATTTCCACTTTTTTTTTAAGAATCAAAGATAACTCAGAATTTGTTGACCTATTGAAACTATCATCAGAATTAAGCATTGTACAAAATTTATCTCTTCATGGTATAGCATAGTAGACCCATATACAGATTCAACAGGTAAGGTTTTGACCATTTTAGAGTAACCTTGACTGACAATGGTGTGTGACTTCTAAATCACTGAGACACAAATTTAAATTATGCACTTTCTAGCTAAAGCAGGAAAAGGTGCCATTTACTTAAAGGACACTAACTGTCCCTTCGGCGTTCAGCATCAGGTCAGTTCTCATATTTTCTGTTCTTCATCTCAAACACAATCATTCTCTTTACATTTATCACATTCTAGGAGAGAAGTGCATGCCCTAGTGAGAGTCTCAGTCTCTTCATCTGTAAAATGGACCTAATACCAGTGCTTGCTTAACTTGGGGCGCCTGGGTGGCTCAGTGGGTTAAAGCCTCTGCCTTCAGCTCAGGTCATGATCTTAGGGTCTTGGGATCGAGCCCTGTGTTGGACTTTCTGCTCAGAAGGGAGCCTGCTTCCGCCTGTCTCTCTGCCTGTCTCTCTGCCTACTTGTGATCTCTCTCTCTCTCTCTGTCAAATAAATAAATAAAATCTTTTTAAAAAAAGTATCTTAACTTGGTGTTCAGTGAGTGTGGTGCTAGATAATTGTGGTAAGCCATTTTTTTTTAATTCCACTGTATTTTTATAATTCAATTTAATTGTCTACATGTTTTTAAAGAGCCTCACAAGTACTTCTCTGCCAACCAATACTGTTTTGATTGGTTTATCAGTCTTAAGTTCAAAACTGGACTCACTGTCAGTCCACCATGAATTGGCTTCCTCCCATGGACCATCTCTTATAGAGACTCATCCCTTTTCATATTAAGATAATTTATATGTTAAGCTTCATCTGTTGCAATATGTGTTTGCATGTGTACAAACCGGTTTTTTGCTTGACTATCACAAACTGTGAGCCATAACTTTTTTTCCTCTACCTGAAATTTACATCAAAATGCTGCTATTAGTCAAAAGTGCTCTCTCTCAAACACAGATGACCAAATCTTAATTAGTGGAGTGTGGAATCTGTTTATCATATAACAAAACAGAGCATGGAAATCAAACAATTTAACTCAGGGGGCTACAGACACATGTCAAGCAATGAATGGAATGCTATGTTAGAAAGCAAGGATCTTAGATTGTTTGATGTTGGATAAGCATTGTACCCCTGGAAACCTCAGTTTCCAAACAAGATCACCATGGTGGTTCCTTTAAACTTGAAAATAATATAATCCTGGGTCTAGCAACTTTCACACTTTTTCCTTGGGGAAGAATTGAGCTTCATATTCAATAACTTCAAAATAATTACCTACTATTCATAAACAAAGCAAACATCAAATGGGTTACATGCCACTTGGTGTTTCTGGGTGTAAATCCTTTTATTCTCTGTAAAAATTCTATAAGGAAAATAGTTAAAACCCATTTTATGTTTTACACAAAAAAAGCTCTGGTCTTCAAAATTACATATTTCAAAACCCAATCAGATGAGAGAAACACATGAAATGCTCCATATAGTTAACTTCTGTTATCATGTTAACATTTATTGTGTTTATGAATGCAAGCTTATGAATTCATAACTCTCACAGTTAGAGGGTCTTCATAAATAAAACAACCCACTTAGATGCGCATGTTTCAAAAAGCAAGGCAACAAGTAAGCCAACAGATGGATGCATTTTTAATTAGTCAATCCACTGCAATCTTTCGGTTAGAAAATTTTCTTGCAGGTTGTACAAAATCTTTTACTGGGTGCAAAAACAAGGACAATCTCAGAATCACAGGTTTCCTGAAAGAATTATAAATTTCAATACTTTGATAACCTATTCAGATTGTGTATAGCGATAAATTAAACTAAATTATTGGTGGAGAAACAAATCAAACAAAATAATTTGAGATTATTGTAAATCTGAAACATGCATAAAATTAACATCAGTATCCCCTTTCTTTTATGTTTACTGATTTTAACTGAGTTAAGTAAGCCAGTATAATCCAATTCAATTCAAGGCAGTCTTTGCCATGTTAAAAGGAAAGAAGCTACAATATTATGTTTCAATTTTTAATTTGCATTATACTGACAAATAACTTTGGAAAAAGATACTCTTTGTTTTTGAAAAATTGCTACAAAAATGAGAAGATAATATTTATCAAAAAAAAGCCAGATGCAAAACTGTGCAAGGTTTTCAGTGATTATATTGGGTGGTTCCCAATTTTAAAGGCTGTCTTTTTCTAAGAAGAAAAAAAAAATAGTCTATCAGATTATCTCTTCATATGCACAAAGTAAAAGGGAATGGAGAAATAAAGTAATTATTTCCATAATTCGGGCACTTAAAACTTTCTTCTAAAATACCCAAATGATTGATATGATAATTTTGACTGAATTAGTCAAATTACTCTTTCACAGTTTGCCTTCTCATTACATGAGTAGATACAATCTAAGAATGGATGTAACATTTATAAATGCAGAACCTAAATTCATAGGTTATGGTAGCTTTCAAGATTCATCCAATTACATATCATTTACTTTTTGGCAATATAGATAGTAACAATTTATCAATCCTCTTCTTCAAAAGCATTTATTGAGAACTTTTTCCCTGGGACTTTGTAGCATCTCTATACAAAAGAGTTCCATGTAAGACACTAGATCCTTATTACCATACACTTATTGCCAACTGCTGTGGCATGTCCATATATAAAATATAGGTGATGGCATAAACATTGAGCTTGAAATTAAATGAATAATTAGTTTAATAATAATTTATTGGTCCATTCAATAAAATGTGTTATTGCCAAGAGATTATAATCTTGGGGCGCCTGGGTAGCTCAGTGGGTTAAAGCCTCTGCCTTCAGCTGGGGTCATGATCTCAGGGTCCTGGGATCATGTCCCCTATCAGGCTCTCTGCTCAGTGGGGAGCCTGCTTTTCCCTCTCTCTCTGCCTGCCTTTGTGCCTCTTGTGATCTCTCTCTCTCTGTCAAATAAATAAATAAAATCTTTAAAAAAAATTACACATATATAAAAAAAGGGGGTGTATTTTCCCTTGGTAAAATGGATAAGGGACTGATCTGTTGATCATGCCTGGGGAAAGATGTTTTAATATTAATAATAAAAAAGAAGATAATCTATTTACCTTAATTTTCCTTCTTTTTCACTGAAATAAAGAGATAGGTTTTCAAAATGGAAAAGGAAGGAAAAAAGATTGAAAATTTAAGCAGTCAACAATTAAGCCCTGTGTTAGATGCTAGATCACAGTGCTGATGAATGCAGATATAATTTCCTCAGAATGAGGGAAGAGAAGAGAAGAGAGAGCAACTTTAAGTAACTACACATCTTCAAGTACCATCCAGTTCTTTCCCTGGAAAATAAAATAACTTACAGGTATGATTGCAAAGTCATGGTTGATAATCTTTAAGACACCCTGAGAATGAGTGGGATATGAAAAAAAGTGGCAAGCGACAAATGACATTCTGCTATTTGCAAACCGAAAAGGTTGGACTCTAGAAGTTATAAACCAGTCAAATTAATGATGTTATCTGGTTAAATGTCCTAACAGTGCCAACAAATTGTCAAAAATACAGTTTGGGAACCTATAGTAATGGAAGAGGCAATCACTAAGCAGAAGAATTGTTTTACTAAACTCAAGTCATACCTTAGTGCCTAGAAAATGTCTGGCACATAGTAGGAACACAATAAATCATGTTGATAGCACTTCTTTTCTGATGGAATAGTTTGATCACATAACACCACATGCATCTGAATTTCAGAAAGACAGTTAATAAGATTTCTCATGTTGTCATAATGGACAAAATAGCTCTGTCCCGCTCAACACATTCATCAGTGATTAAGATGAAATCCAAAGCAAGCATATCATGTCTCTGGTACAGAACTGAGAAGAACAGCTAATTTAGTGAGCAGGAACCAGATTTTAAATGATCTTGGTATTCTTTCTATGAGTGGAATAAAGTCCTTGCAAAGTGAAATTTTACTGAGATAAACGTAAAGTCTCAAGTCTAGATTTTTTAAAAATCAATTCTGTCAGTCTGGGATAAAGAAGCTACCACCTCATGCCAGTTTACGTGAAGAAAGATCTGTTAGGTTTAGTGGATGCAAAGCTCAACTCATGTCCACCATGTAATAGAGAAGGGGATGAAACAAATGTGGTCTTGGGTTAAATAACCCAAGCTCTGTATCCAGATGAAGAGATGCAACAGTTTTACTGTCTTCTACACAGAGTGCACCACATCTGGGGTTGGATGTCCCTTTTTGGATTCCATATTTTTACAGGGACATTGACAAATGACAAAAATCTGGAGGAGAGCAACAAAGATGGTTGAGCCTTGAGGCCATGACTTATGAGAAATTGTTGAGGAGAGCGAGTAATGTTTAACAAAGAGAAGCTTAGCTTAGCAGACCGTGACAGTTGTCTTCAAGGAAACGGATGACTGTCATGTGGAAGAAGAGGACCCTTATTCTAATTTATCCCAAGGGCAGAACTAAGATCAGCAGGTAGCTTTTATAAGGAAACAGATTTCTTGTCAGTATAAGGGGGAAAAAAAATCTTTCTTACAATTGATTTTTTGTTTTTGTTTTTGTTTTCTATCTGATAGTCTATGAGGTAGGGGCCCATAAGGAAAGCCTTAAGTAGACCCTGGTTAACCATTTATCAGCATTGCTTTAAAAGGAAATTCCTGAGCTGATGGGAAAATGGAATTCCTTTGGCTCTGAGAGTATGTATGAAATGATGGCTAAAATAAGTAAATTGCTTAGCAATCCAGAAAGAATTAAGTGTGGAAGCTCTGCGTTGAATGACAGCTACTGTAAATTCTCCAAAGATTAAGAAAGCAGTACTTACCAGCAGGAAGACTGGGAAGAAGGTTCTGTCATCAAGGACAATACTGTCCATAAAAATACAATATGGAACATATATGTGGGACACATCTGTTATTCTAAGTGTTCTAGTAACCATCTTTTAAAAATAGAAAGAGCTAGGTAAAATTAACTTTAACAATATTTTTTATTTAACCCCCATATCTGAAATATTTCCATTTCAGTATGTACTCAAAATTCAGCAGTTTATTGAGCTAATTACACTCTTTTCTTTTTTTCATAATAAGTCTTTGAAGACCTTTGCAGATATTAGACCTACGGCACACCTCAATTCCTACTAATCCCATTCCAAGGGCTCAATGGCGACATGTAGCCAATGGCTCCCATACTGGAGAGCACGGACTAGAGGCTGAAGTCCCCATGCGTCACAAGTTAAAATAAAGGGAGTTCTTAGTAAAACCAAGCAGAATTGTACAGGTTACCAAGAAATTCCAGAGACACAGCCAAAATAAAGAGGGTAAAGCTGCGGAATGTGTTCATTCTGGCAACCACAAGAGTGGTAAGAGCCAGGAATACAGGTGGAGTTTGACCAAACGGAGCAGAGAATCCATTTGAGGCTGAACTGCACCTGCCCCACTCCTGGTTGCTCTGGCAACCGGACTCCCTCCCCATGCTAATGACATTATAATGAGAACATCCCCATGCAAATGAATTAAGCAGTAATTACAGGCAGATCCTCACTTGTTCTACTAGCTCCGCTTAAGGGGGTGGTGGTTGAGAGAGGAGTTGGGAGAGTTGGATATTGCAGAGAGGATCGCAAAAGGGAAGAATTCGAGCTGCAAAATAAAATGGCTATCTGGAGCTTGTACACCAGGCGATAAAGTCTTGCAGCTACATATCCACGTGGTCCCGTCTGTTCAACGTTCCCTGCTCCGACCATCACTCCAGGGAGAGAGACCACCGGGGGGAAGGAGACAAAAGAATGAGATGACAACCTTAAGTCTGCGAGGCAGGCACGGGGTTTAGGGGATAAATGTAGGTTCTCCCACCACCACCAATTTCAAAATAAATTACTTACGAATCGCTCCACCTCCCAACCCACCCATGGGGAGCTATACTGCAAAACATTGAAACTCTGGGAAAAGATAAAAAGGATAAAGAAAGCCTGTCCTTTATTCTTGGGTCTGGTTTGCTCTTAATTGCTTTTTACAGTTTTCCCAAGTAGATCAGAGCCCCATATTAATTAATAGAGAACAAGTGGAACACTGAACTTCAGATACTTGATAACTCTGGCAACACAGGGAACTTCATTGTCGTGGGAATAGCGCGTATATTGAGGTTTTGCATCTTGTAGGCACTTTTAGGTTTTCAGAATCTTTTAGGGCTTCTCAGAAAAACAATATTCATAAATATCTGGTCGATGATATTTCCAGAAAATACTCAGCAACTGAGCAAACAATTTAGTGCATTGGAAGGTGTGTCACTTTGACTGTCACACCAGTAGGCACAATGATATTATTAACACCATGCCTCAGTAGTGGTCTTCACATGCAGGTTTATAAAGGAAATATTACAGCCCTCTTTTCTTAGAGTAATAGTGAATAATGGTGTAGTGCTTATTAGATACTGGGACTCTTCTAAATTCCATGGCAACCCTATGTGGTAAGCATTTTTGTTAGCCCATTTTATAGGTGAGGATATATGCCTTATTAAGAAGTGGCATATAACTTGCTCAACCTACTAAGTGGCAAAAGTAAGAGCTGATTCCAGTTGTCTTGGCTCCAAAATCCTGGAGACTATATCCTAGACTATATCCTAGATATAGTCTGAGATGTCTGGGATAGAAACTTCCAAATGATGAACCAGTTTTCATTGATGGTTAACTAATGAACTATTTTTCTCTCTAATAGAACTATTAATATTGTGGAATTATTTAGCTGGTTATGACATTTAGAACAAGAAGTGGAACCATGAGCAGGCCAACTTGGCTGAAATGGGAGGTTCGCATTGGGCAACTGGGGACGCTCCAGAAAGGTGCCATCAAACGTGTTTGATGTGAGGAAAACAGTATTCAAGGGCAATTAATTTAGCAGCAGTGTGTAAAGGTAGGAGGGAAAAGAAACTTGAGCTATTTAGACTAGCAAAACATATACATTTTACCCAAGCACCTGCGCACAATGATGGTGGTAGTAGGAATGAAGAAAATGATCAATGGGCAACAATTTCCAAGGAAAAAACCCAAGTGAAACTCTACCTATTAAATGAAGTGGGAAACATGAAAAAAAAACAGAGAAGAAGGATACCAACCCAGGATTAAATCCAACCCATTCTGCTAGAGGGACTTAGTGGCAGAAATGGGTAAGTGTCAGTAGATGAGGACAGTTTCAGCTTGGACACTATTCATATTGGGGGCCAGACAATTCTTTGTTGTGGGGCTGTCTTGTGTGCTGCAGGATGGTCAGCACCAGCTGTGGCTTCCACCCACTAGAGGCTAGCAGCACCCCTCCACAGTGTGACAGTGTCCCTAGACATTGCGGAAGGTCCCAGGAGGCATGCTGGGGAGGGGTGCGTGGAGAGGGGAGGCAGGGCAGCAGCAAGATCACCCTCTGTGGAGAAGCACTGGCTTAGGAAATAGAACGGAGGTTAGCGGACTTTGAGATAGCAGTGGGACAATCAGGTAAAGTACCCAGGAGTGCTGGGGAGGGCCATAACTGATATTCCAGAGAGAGAGAGATAAGAACCTAGACAGGAGATTTTTGTATTATCTGGCAAAGAAGCAATAGTGAATGGGATATCTGAAGAGAAGGTTTAGAGCAAAGAACGAATGAATGAATGAATGAATGCTTGGTAAAATAAAAGGCAGAGAGCTCTAAAGTCAACAAAAAGGGAAAGAAGACAGAATACAATCAGCAAAAAGGGAAGGAAGCCAGCAGTATCCTCAGGCCAGGAGAGGGAAGCTGGATTGGGCAGTTAAGAGCCTCCCCCAGGAAGGAACTGTAGGGAGGGAGGGAGGGAGGGGCCTGGGGAGCTGCCAGCATGATGGACAGACACTCTTGGTTAGGATGACCTGCAGGTCATAGTGATCCCAGAAAGAGAAATTACACTGAAGTCTCTGTGTGTGTGAGTGTGTGTGTGTGTGTGTGTGTATGGGGTGTGTGTGTTGGGGGTGGGGCAGGGGCAGATGTGGTATAGAAGTGAGATTTCACAAAATCAAGGAGTAGAGTATGTGGTAGTGGAGACGTAGTGGTGATGAGTGTAGATTCGTCTCTGAAGAGCTCTGCTGGCTTGGTGACTGCAGTAGAACTAGCACCCGCGGCAAAAGGGCAAGATCAATGGAAGAATTTTCCTTTTTAGGGTTTGAAATGATAGAGAAGGTTTTTAATCAGGCAACCAGATAGGAGCACTGAATATAATGGAGAAGCCAACACTGGAAAAAAATAATCAACACCCCCCTCCCCCCACCCCACCCCCTCCAGGTTGATCCTTAACTTCTAGCATGAACATTGCTCCATAAACACCTCTTCCCAGAAACTCCAAAGAATGAGATGTGAAACAGAAAACAACGAGGCACATTTACTTCTTGGTGAAACTGGGAAACCAACTCCAAAAAACTTTGTAAGGGAAAGGGGCTATTTGCTTCATTGTTTGACTCATTTTTGCAAAAAATTAAATAATGTTGCTTAAAGAAAGGCAAGAGCTAGAAAATTAAATGCCATGTTTATGGTTTTTGTTTTTTGTCTTCCATCAAAGAGATAATTCTAGACATAGGGGGAGGAGGAAGATGGCGGAGAAGTAGGGAACCCCATTTCAACCAGTCTCCTGAATTGAGCTGGATATCTGCCAGACCACTCTGAACACCCACGAAATCAGCCCGAGATGTAAGAAGGAGATATATCAGGATCTATACTAATGGACTATCTCCAGTGGCTGGTTTTGAGGACAGAGAGAATTCTAGAATGACATTGTGCACAATTTTTTTTTTAAGATTTTATTTATTTGTTTGACAGAGAAAGAGGGATCACAAGGAGGCAGAGAGACAGGCAGGGGGGCGGGGGGGGAAGCAGGCTCCCTGCTGAGCAGAGAGCCCGATGCGGGGCTCGATCCCAGGACCCTGAGATCATGACCGGAGCTGAAGGCAGAGGCTTTAACCCACTGAGCCACCCAGGGGCCCCAATTGTGCACAATTTTTAAAACACATTATCCTTGGGTTTGGGACTGTGTAAATTTGGTCTTTTGCCAATTGTCTGAGTTAGTTGTTTGGTTGTTGAAGTCAGACAACTACGGTAGTCATACGCTGACATGGAGTACCTTAGACAATTGGTAAGAAGTGTGAATTCTTAAGGTTTTGGAATCATCCATTGGCTTTTGTTGTTGTTGTTGTTTTGTCTTTGTTTATTCAGTTTGTCTGAAGTGCCCCTAAAAGAGAGACTTTGCAACAACTAAAATCTTTTATTATGGAACTGACTTCCTGTTTTTCTCAACATTTCCATCAATCTATGCATTTAGATAGAGCTAAGTAGAATTAGAGGTGCTTGCCACAGACCAAAATTTCACATTGTTTTTAATTTATTATAAGTTATTCTAAAATTATGCACATTCACTGAAACTTTTAAAATAGTATATGTGCTACTCTCTGTGATCAGGAAAATCTCCCCATTCATCACTATAGTTCCTTACCATCAGCACATCTACGGTATAAATAATGCATTCTTTTGTCAAACATAAACATTATATAAAATTCAAAAAACCTAAGTATTGAATACAATATACTGAACTTGATTTCATTTAATTGATTTTATGGGCCTTTATTTCTTGAGTCATGGAATAATACCTTGAGGATTTCAGAAATTTTAATCATAAAGCTTTACTATGTTTTGTCTATAACCTTCTTTCTTACTCCCTTTTCATTTGTTCTATGAAAAAGTACTTATTGAAAATGATTTACTGAAAAAGATTAATTGTGCAATGCATACTAAAATGCTCTGTGTAAAGCACTCGATGTGAGTGAAATATTTTATATTACAACTGACATTCTAAGATCCTAATTACACACATGCATAGCCTTCTTGGTGTTCTTCTTTTATCTGCTTCCAAAAGAACACGTGTATTTCATACATATTCAAATGTTGCACGTACTTTTTTGAGCATCAGGCATTACGTAAAGTGCTAGGAATGCTGGAGGGACCAAAGTAGCAAAGTCTCTGTGCTGTTTGAGATAAACCAGTGGGGGAGAGCGAGAATCAGGCAAATGTGCAAGTCACATAATGTAATAAATGATCAAGGTCATCGAAGCCCAAAGTGAGGGAGCTTGGCCACTACAGGAATGTCAGCGAAGGCCACTCAGAAGAGTCAATACATACAAGATGGAATATCTTCTCACTTTATGTGTAATGACTAGGCTACAGTTTTATATATAGCTTTCTGATGAGTTCAAACAAACCTCTACTCAGCAAACCTAGAATGTCAGTCTCTAAGTGCCCGAGCATAAAAAACAGATATTTAAAGCACTGATTAATTTCCTTTAGCATAATCTCTTGCTTGTATTTAATCTAGTTATTGAAGGTTTAAATCTAACAAGAAAACACAGTTTACAAGAAATCTACATCAAGTAAATCTTTACTGTCCTCAGATTCATATTTTTTGTTTGACTCGGAGTTTAAGAATTGGGTTAGATACACTACCTTCATTGTGTTAAATAACATCAACTTGTTCTTAATAATTACTAATCATCATGCTCTTGATTTCATTCCCAATCCACTTTGGTCCACAATTTATAAATTGGAACTCAATGGAAAGTTTCCATCAAACAGAGTAAGAATCTTTCATTCCCATCACGTCATCTCTACCATGGGTGGGTACACATGATAAATATGAAATATTTTTATTGCGAAAATTAAAGTTGTTTCAGGATGCAATACAATATTAAAATGGTACCAAGGTCTGGAACTCAGACAAAGGAATATACTCTAGAATGGATACAATGACTTGGCCACAGTCTAAATGAACTCTTTTTACATGTATAGTTAAGATTCACATAATGTTAGAAGAAACAAGAACAGATAAAATCTAGGAAGAAGTAACTAATATTGACATATTCAAAGGATATTGGAATAGACATGAAAACAGTACGTAATGCCTAGATTACATGGATTTTTCCCAGATAAACTTGAAGTGCCAGCTTCAGGATATGGTTGTTATTATCCTAGGGTTGTTTCTAAACACTGCAGTCATTCAGTCAACAGAAGTCCCAATGTCCCAATTATTTTGCACTCAAACAAGTTATTGCTCTGGAGAACTGCCCTTTATTTGTAGTTTTTATGGATCTCTATGAATTAGCAATAGAGGCACCTAGAGGCACCTGCAAGCGGGCTATTTATGCTGCAGTAGAAACAAGCCGAGGTCATCAAGTGTTGGCACAATTTTTAGGATATTAATCTATAAAATCATTCTGAAGGAGCCTAAAATTTCAGGCCACTAATATCCTCCATTCAAGTGATAAAATTTAACTGCTTAGCTTTATATTTCTTTAATACGGTCTAAGTTAATAATTTCCAACCTTGGTTTTTTTCACTCTGCATGTTGTCCTCAATTTTCTGGATAGCCTCTGGAAATATTAGGAACAAAAGCAAAAACAAACCCTTTCAAAACCCATTGACCAGTCATCAAGCAGCGAGTGTGCGTTTAATATTGACTTAGGTCTTGCGAGGTCCAAAGGGCACCACTACCCATGGCCCCTGCCATTTTGTTGGGAAGATGAGGTAAAAACGAAGAGCGTATGGAAGTCAAGGCAAGAGAACATAATACAAATTTAATGACAACTCGTTCTAATGTTAAATGTGTGTGTGTAGATATGCGCCATGTGTTACCTTAAAATTAAAGAGCAACACTGGGATGTGACAGGTTGCCATCACGCAGGGATATGAAAACATAGCTTATGTAGTTTTCTTGCCCATCTTAACCCAAGGGGGGGAAGCAGGCTCCCTGCTGAGCAGAGGGAGCGAATTTGATATTTCCAGATAACGACTTGAAAGCCAGCCCTGTAAGGAAAACTGAAAGAAGTGGATGGAAGCATCCGCCTCATTTCTGGGTCTCTGAGCAGCTGCCCGCGTGGAAGCTCCCAGCAGCCGCGTGTTGTCGCCTGGACCGCATTGTTCCGACCCACCTCGGAACACGGTGGTGCGAACCCAACTGAGGAGCTTCAGCAACATCTGGTGGCATTGGCAGCCCCGCTCAGCTCTGATTGTCACTCCCTGTCACCGGATGAATGTGTCCCGAGCGCAGGTTGGGGTGTGAGATAATGAAGCCTGCATTAGCAAACGATGGGGCCGGGGCGGGCAGAGGCATTCTTGGGCCCCCCCATGCAGGGGCAGGATGCACAAAAGTGCTGATACCAAGAGGCCTGACACGCCGCAGGCGGTACGTGACATCTCGTGGCTTTTGTCTGTTGTTGGGTGTGATGTATGTCACGGGCATGATGGATGACTTGCAGATCTTTCCCATTATATCATATCTGTAAGAAATCCCCTCTCCCTCAAATGTCTTTTTGTTTCCCTACCCCGGGGCCGCAGATGGCATCTACCCACGCATTCCCATTGTGTGAAGCCCACAGAGAACGTCACCATTCTTCAGGGATCCTGGCTCATGGTTCAGTTGCTAGCATTCAATTAAGACTTGAAATTATGTCTTTGGGCAGTTTAACCTCTTTTAACACAGAGGAATGGTAGCTACTGTGGCCATTTAGCAATTTCCAGAGGTGCCACTGGTGTTATTTCCTTAAGGTCCAAAAGGATAGAATCAGTGGACAAAAGAAAGGCAATTGTTTTTTTCTACCCACTTCAGAATGAAATTAGAAAGAATGAAATTCTTTCTTTCTTCAGAAAGAAAAACGTATCCTCTCTGTGAGTAAACCCATTTGTACACATGCACGAACTCCTAGAAAAATAGGAAGTGATCTCTCAGTTGCAAAACTCAGCCTAACGATATTCATATTATTCATATTAGATGCAGAGGTTAAACGTACACGAGTTGATAGTAGGCCCAAGTAAGAGCTTCTTCTTTCTTTCTTTCTTTAGCTCAATGACAGAGACTGCATGTCTGATTTATGCAGCAAATATTTTTTGCTCAAGAGAGGCTGAGATGATGAGTAATGTGGAAAGGAGCAGATTGGGTATATAGTCATTCCTGTTCCTTTCTTATGATTGTTCCAAGCATCCTATATGAGAGTATAAACCGTAGTTGTGGATAGGTCAGTGAATGAGCACAGGGACTTCTTCCGAATTATAGAAAGAAATCAATATGTCATGATACATGCAACTTCGGGTAGTTTAGACCTCTCAAATGGAGCATGCCAAAGTTGTGTTTAAATATTTGTGGGTTGAAGTAACGTTAGTTACAGAGGGTGAAAGCTACACAGATGCCTGGCAATTGCAGATTCATTCTAAATAATCAGTCTTGGACTCCAGGTTCCAGGTAAACTGGGTCTCGAGAGAATTGGATCAAGGAACATATACCTTGAGAGTTATCACTGGAATGATAGAATTCCGAGGAAGGGCTCCTGTGGCCATAGACAAAAAATGAAATGACTCTTGGGAAAGTCGGTATCAGGAGGAACATTCAGTTAAAAGGAGAAGGAAGAAAGGAACCAAAATAGGAGAGTTAATGAAAGAGAGATGGGAATTTGAGAAAAAAGATACAAGGAATCATGGATGTAATAAAGACAAGGCTCTGAACCAGTGGCTGAGAAGGCAAGTGCTTTTTGAAGACTGACCTTTGGAAATGCTAATTCTTATCTACACTGATCATGACAAGGGAAAACAATAGTATCTAATGCTTAGTTAAGAGCTTAATACATGCCAGACACTTTCCAAAGTATTCTATCTGTATCAGACAGTCTTTTGAAGGGTAGTTAACTGATCTATTCCTAATTTAATAGATTGTGTCCCTTGTGGTCCCAGGTAACTTCCCCTGGGGCATAGTTTCTCAAATTATCAAATCATATGACTCCCTGGGTGCTATTTGAGAAATAGATTACTTGAGAGGTCTTGATTGAGTTAAGTTTCGTTTTTTTAAAAATAAGCAGTTCACGTAATTTTTGTGCCGAGGACATTTTGGAAAGCACTGACTTGGGGAAAAATAAAAAGTTTCCTAGTTTGTTGTAATTGTTTTACTTTAGGAGAATATTTCCACATTCAGAGGTAAGCCTACCAAAAATGTATACTTTCCATGTATATTGGACAGTGGACCCCCAATACATATCTTTGAATAATTGTATGAAAACTTTTGACTGTAGAATATTACTAAAGAAATGTAGCCTAAAGTTCAAAGGTAGCTTGACAATTTGTAAAAGGAATTTCAAGTAAAAGTCTTGCCTGATCTGTTTTAATTAGAATTCTTAGAAATAAATGACTTGTAAGGAGTACATTGCATGTTACCAAATGACCTCATGACTTACTGAACCGTGGATCCTTTCACAGTGTGTGGATAAATGCTGGTTTCTGAGACCATAATGGTGTCTGGTGCATTTCTTTCATTAAGTATGAAACATTTAAAAGAACGTGTTGCAATAAATAAATAAATAAATAAAAGAACATGTTGCATTCTAATGGGATGGCGGCACAGATAAACTCCAAGCCTCCTTCTTTATCAACTCCAAGTCATCTAGAATTCTGAGTCAAAGGAGCAGGGCTCTCAAGTCAAAAAGACTAGAAGAGAGGATACTATTATTATTATTATTATTATTATTTAAAGGATTTACTTATTTATTTGAGAGAGAGAAAGATCATGAGTGGTGGGGGAGGGAGAGGGGAGGAAGAGAGGGGAAGCCAACTCCCTACCGAGCCGGAAGCCAGGGTGCTGGGCTTGATCTCAGGACACTGAGATCATGACCTGAGCCAAAACCAAGAATTGGATGTTCAACCAACTTAGCCACCCAGTCGCCTGGAGGATATTATTTATTTATTCATTTGGAAAATTCCCACCATAACAAGTCTCTTATCCAATAAAACTATTCAAGGGGCACCTGGGGGGCTCAGTTGGTTAAGCATCTGCCTTCGGCTCAGGTCATTATCGTGGGGTCCTGGGATTGAGCCCCAAGTAAGGCTCCCTGCTCAGTGGACACCCTGCTTTTTCTTCTCTCGCTCTTCCCCCTGCTCATGCTCTAAATAAATAAATAAATAAATAAATATCTTAAAAAGAAAGAAAGAAAGAAAACTACTCAAGCTTTCTGAGAAAATCACCTTTGTGTTCCAGAAGAAAATGGGGTCCAGGGCTGCCTTCTGCCTTCAGCTCAGGTTATGATCCCAGGGTTTTGGGATTGAGTCCTGCATCGGGCTCCCTGCTCGGCGGGGAGTCTGCTTCTCCCTCTGCCTACTGCCCACCCTGCTTGTGCTCTCTTGCTCCCTCACTCTCTCTCTGACAAAAAAATAAAAAATATTTTAAAATAATCTAAAAAAAAAGAAAATGGGGTCCAAAGGTGGTTGAAAATCACTTCTTTGTTGTTGTTGTTGTTGTTGTTTTGTAAAGGTCATAATTTGTAAAAATCAAATAATTTCCAAGGTTATCATGTATCCCATATCCAAAGTCCCCACATAAAGGCAATCATGGAAGTGTTGTCCACCAAGCTGCCAAGCCATTTCTGGACATCAGACCCCTAATGACAAGGGGGATGTGAAAGAGAAACAACTGTATGGAGAATTACTTCATCTCAATGAAAGGGTTAGGCTTGAGCCAGGTTGCTGAATGATGAATTCAAAATTCAAGCTGAATATTTCTAAAACTTTAAATTTTCCACACATGAACTTGAGAACATCATAAGCATCATTGATTTATTGATGGTGAGTGTGTGATTGTCACCAAAGAAAAATGGTGATTTGGCTATCCTCCAAGAAGACCTAAACTTCATCTCTTGGTAAAAATGTTCCCATGAAATCAAAGGGTAAGTGGTGGGACCTGTACTGCAGGATGTTGAACATGATCTCTGCTCTCTACCTACCTGATGCCACTAGCTCTCCTCACCCTATCGTGACAACCAAAAATGCCTCCGAACATTGCCACGTGTCTGCTGGTAAGGGATGGAAGATTAACCCTGGTTGAGAACCACGACTGTAAGGGGAGCATCACCCAAAGGAATGTTCTTCCATGTTACCAGATCGTTTTGCAGCCTGTTAAGAAAAATGGCCAGATTGTCAATGGTAATGTGACACCGTATTTTCAGCTGTGGGACAGTGTCCATTTTTTAAAAAAAAATCTTATCTTGTCATTTCTAAAGTCCCTGACAGTGGAATCAATCAAATCCTCCAAAGCAGCCTGCCCATAGATGCAGACAGAGGAAGGAAAGAGCAGTTTTCTCAGAAATTCTAGATGCTGCAGGAAGAACACTCACTTCATGTGTAGTAACATTCTTACTCTTTCAACACAGGGTGCAGGAATATTTGCCACTGGAAAGTGACTTTCCATAGAGTTACCTATGACCCAGCAATCACACTACTTGGTGTTTACCCTAAAGATACAGATGTAGTGATCCGAAGGGACACGTGTACCCAAATGTTTATAGCAGCAATGCCCACAATAGCCAAACTATGGAAAGACCCTAGATGCCCATCAACAGATCAATGGATAAAAAAGATGTGGTATATATATACTATGGAATACTATACAACCATCAAGAGAAATGAAGTCTTGCCATTTGCAGTGACGTGGATGGAACTGGAGGGTATTATGCTAAGTGAAATAAGTCAGTCAGAGAAAGACAATTATCATATGATCTCTCTGATATGAGGAATTTGAGAGGCAGGGCAAGGAATTCATGGGGGGTAAGAGGGGAAAAATGAAACAAGATGAGATAGGGAGGGAGACAAACCATAAGAGACTCTCAATTTCATGAAACAAACTGGGGGTTGCTGAGGGGTAGGAGGTTAGGGATAGGGTGGCTGGGTTATGGACATGGGGAGGGTATATGCTATGGTGAATGCTATGAGCTGTGTAAGCCTGATGATTCATAGACCTGTACCCCTGGGGCAAATAATATATGTTAATAAAAACAAAAAGAAAGTGACTTTCCTTCTCTGGACAATTTTGTTAGTTTTACCATACTTCGGGCTAAGACGACATAAACCCCAAGCCCCAAGCCCCAATCTCTAAGTTTACTTATAATGTCTTGTTTTCTCCTCCTACAGAGTCCCTTGCATATTCTACTAAGCAGAGCAGTAGCGTTCTTCTATGTCTCACTGCAATGGAAAGTACTCTGGTAAGGAATCCCATGTCTCTGAACAGCACTTTGTTTGATGCAGGTGAAGTCTTCAGGTGAGATGAGCCTAGGAAATGAGCTTCTGAAACAGGGAAAGACTTTTGGTCAGAATAAAAGTCAGATAATGCTCAGGATCTAGAATGATTGCTCTTCACAATAATGCTACAGTGTAAGAAATAGTCTCAAAATGAATTCAGGTACATTTGTTGGGAAGACGAGCCTCATAGAAATAGATTGTTCCAAATTTGCTTTATTTTTTTTTAAAGGCGGTGCCTGGCTGGCTCAGTTGGTGGAGCATGTGATTCCGGATCTCGGGTCATTGAGTTCAAGCCCCTTGTTGGGTGTAGAGCCAACTTAAAGAAATATTTGCAATTGTTATATTTATTTTCTAAAGATAAAATCGTATGCACGTGTTAATGCACATATTTAAGGCTAAATATCATTGGGTGGCTCAGTTGGTTACGTGACTGCCTTCAGCTCCCTGGAGTCCTGGGATTGAACCTCACATGGGGGGCGGGGGGTGGGGGGTCCCTGCTCAGCAGGGAGTCTGCTTCTCCCTCTGACCCTTTCCCCTCTCATGCTCTCTCTCACTCTCTCAAGTAAATAAATAAAATATTTTAAAATAAATAAATAAATATCATTAGGAAATACATTGCTTCCCGAATGTTTTTTTGTTCTGCTTTAAAGAATCAAGTTCAGTGGGGCACCTGGGTGGCTCAGTGGGTTAGAGCCTCTGCCTTCAGCTCAGGTCATGATCTCAGGATCCTGGGATCAAGCCCCACATCGGGCTCTCTGCTCAGCGGGGAGCCTGCTTCCCCCTCTCTCTGCCTGCCTCACTGCCTCCTTGTGATCTCTCTCTCTGGCAAATAAATAAATAAAATCTTTAAAAAAAAAATAAAGAAAGAATCAAGTTCAGAAAATTTATTCTCAGTGCTCACAGGTCCGACCGAAGTTTATCTTGAATCGTAAGTTTGTCTTCCCCCTAGTAGGCTAAGTAGAATCATGGATTATTAATTTGTTATTTCTCCTCTTTGTGCAGGTATGAGCTTGCATTTTTGATATCTGCTCCCTCTCACTGTTGCACACTCCCTCTGCCCCTTTTTCTGGCACTCTTCATTCCTGGAGAGGGTTGAAAAGGGTTAGGTTCATTGACGTGAATGAGATGAAAGTTCTCAAAAGTCAGGGATAGAGACATGTTTTTAAAAGACCGAATTACTTAAAATTAAATACACGCAGTAAGACATCAAAAGAGTAGCATCTAAGAATCCTGAGAACTTTTTTTCCCCAAGAAATAAGCAAACCTTATTTAGTGTAGAGTGCTACTTAATATTCACTTCAATCAGTGTCCCATCTCTAATGATTGCTTTTCTGAGCTGCATCCACCAGGGCTCCAGTGATAAATATTTAATAAAGGGAACTCCTACCTTTTTTTTCTCTTTTCCCCATATGCATTAAATTAATTACTTCATTCTCACAAGCAAAGTGGCTTTCTCGAATGTTACTACCTCAATATTTCACACTCTTGAAAACTCGTTCAGTACCAGGCTGATTTACAATGCAATACTTTTAGAGATTGAAGTTTGGGGAGTGGATTTTGACAGAAAAAACAAAAACCAAAAAACAAAGAAGAAACACAAAACGTAAAAGATGCTTAGCCCACGAAATGGAGAGTTTCTGATATGCTTCCCTCCTTCAGAGTTGGTGAACATTGCTCCATATTTGGTCATTTCAGTGAAATGACATAGAAATTTTGCTTACTGCAAAGGGAAAAATAAAGATGTTTTATTTGCTTTGTGGAGGATTTGATTTCCCAGTCTTTTCTCCCCCTTTTCTTCCCCACCCTCTCTTTTTTTGGTAGAATTCTCTGTGTGCTGAAGACATTCTGTTTTGGTGAGCTCTGCACTTCTTATTCATGGCAATTACGTTCACATCTTTGATCTTGGATGAGATCTCTTGTGCATATTTTGTTCTATTTATGTCTTTGATCTGGTTTCTTGTGATTTTTTTTAAGATTGTGTTTTTACTCGAAAGACATTCAGCCTACAATATTTAAAAAGGAAAAAGAGGTGAAATTTAGTTTCTCCATATGACATTGTCTTTTTAGGCATATGGATAAATTAGACTGTCTCTGTACCTCTCAGCTTCTTCTTCCAATATACCGATAATTTGTGTATTTCAGCTGTCATAACAGTGGAAAGCTCAACAATCAGAGGGATTGCAACATGGTTGATCAAATTCAGCTCAACATTTCTGCAATCTTGTCATTCCATTTGTCATAAAAAAATCAAACTGATCTTCCAATAATGCGGAGGGGGAGATCGCTAGAAAATAGTAAGGGAGAGAATTCACCAAGCTCCTGCTTATGGAAGGCTTAGGGAGTCTTATTTATTTGTTATTATCACTCTAATGTGATCTAACATGAATTTGTTTTCTTGTTTATGTAACATATCATTTACACGCAGATTTCAAGAATTCATCCAGGTAGCTTAAAGGTGACATGTATTACTAAGGGGGGATTAGATAATAAGATAGCAGCTAGCGGTCGCTGTAGTAGCAAAGTGCCATGAATAAGGAGGCCGCACGGGACCTGGGAATGTACATGACAAAAATTGGTCACCATGGCAACATTTGAACAGTGGGAGACAGGAGCTGAACTGAGCAACTAGGAGCTGCAGTGGCCTGATTGAAAAGAACTGCCTATAATTTAGTTTGACTGACTTGTTATGTAATATGTTTTCTGCTCTATGCAAATGACTATAGAAATGAAAGACTCCAAAACAGTCTCTAAATTCAGACTGCAATAAAGAGCATACACCTTTCTTTGGGGGTAAGATTAGGAATTCCCATTTGTAGCCAGCCAGAGAGCTCTTTGTTCCTAATAGCATTTGACTGTGAGCAGTAGCTCAGGTATTTCTCTAGAAAGCTGCGTCTCTAAATAAGATTTCCATATTTTAGAAGCCGGTTTATGCAAACACTAAGTATCATTTTATGAAAGCAAGTAAAACCAGAATTAGAAGGCAAAGAAAAGTGGGCCCCAATATAAGAAATTGCTATGTCGAACAGTTCCATAGTGAGCTGTATCATAGAAAATGTAATTCCATAAAGTCTTTTTTAATTTATTTCTAGCAAGTGTGTGCTCTTTAAATTATGTGGATAACTGTCCCTGCTTTTCTTCTCAATTCGTTTGTGTAGCATAGAGTTGCAGAGACATAAGGAGCCTCAAACAACCATATGATCCAGTAAGCAAAGCTAAATGCCATTTTTCAGTTTCATATTTACATACTGGGACAGGGGGACTCTAAAGGGACTCACAACATATGTGTAGATAAGGACAGAGTATAGCTTATCAAAAGTGTTTTAATAACAATGATACTTAGGTTAATAAATCTTCTAAACGTGAAGTCTCTTCCTAAGATTCAATGCTGTTGAGCATACAAGCACTTTGTAAATCATGTAAAGCAAAATTAGGAAGAATCCTATAGCTTAATGGCAATATCTCTCCTAAACTGTGCACGTGTTAATAATAATAATAAAATTTTAGTAATTACAGAAATAATGAGACCTTAAATTTACTGAGCATTATGTAGATGCCAGGTGCTCCGTGGTGTCTATTAATCCTCTCCAAATCACTGCAAGGTGGAAACAGACATTCTCCCATTTTACAAATAGAAGCTTAGAGAGGTAATTTTCCCAAAGTTACACAGATAGGAAATTGCTCTGATTTGAACCTCGGGCTGTCTAGTTCCAAAACTTAGTTTTCTAAATATAGTTTCTTTCTGCTATGTATTCAGATTACTCTTTTTTTTTAAGATTTTATTTATTCATTTTAGAGAGAGAGCATGTGAGTGAGCAAGTGGGAGCAGGGGAGGGGCAGAAGGAGAGAATCTCAAGCTGACTCCGTGCAGAGTGCAGAGCCTGATGCAGGTCCATGACCCTGAGATCGTGACCTGAGCCGAAACCAAGAGTGGATGCTTAACAAGCTGAGCCACCCAGGCGCCCCTGATTACTTCTTAATGAGAGTTTTCTTCTCTATTCCTACTACTAACACTTGTCTCTGCCCATTTCATCTCCTATTGGTCAACTGCCCCCCTTCCTTGATGACTCCCAGCTTTCAGTCGTGCATTGAGACACTGCGAACTTACCTTTGTTTTGTGATCTAAGACTCATGCATTTGCCTCTTTTAAGTTTTCTACTTACAAAGTTTTTCTGTTGTGATCATGTATCAGTTAGCCTTTCCTTCTATTTTAATTGGCTAACCTGGATTGAGAAGAAGAATATGTCTTTGTTCAAATCCTGAATGTCTTCATTCCAGGTGTGTTTAAGTGTTGATGTCACAAAAGGATCAGGAAGCAAACAGAGAAGAACTGGCCAGGATTTGTTAGAATGCAGAATTCATATAGGCTAGAAGCACTAGGTTAGAGAGTTTCTCTACAGTGAGGTGGTTTAAACCACAATAATTTATTTTCTCACAATTCCAGAGGTTACAAGTCTGAGATCAAGGTGTCAGCAGAGTTTTTTCCTCCTGAGGCCTCTTTACTTGCTTGTAGATGTAGATGGCCATCCTCTTCCTGTGTCTTCATGTGGTCTTCCCTCTCTATTTGTCTGTCCTAATCTCTTCCTCTTATGAGGACACTAGTCATTTGGAATTATAGCCCACCTTAGTGACCTCATTTTAACTTAATTACACCTTTAGAGATCCTATCTCTAAATATAGCCACAATCTGTGGTACTAGGGATTAAGCTTTCAGTATTAGAATTTGGAGGACACAGTTCAGACCATAACAGGTGTGTAAGGCAGATTAGTTGACTGTGGGCAGGTAAATATCTACACAAATGAAGCTTAACCAAAGATAAAGCAAGTTTTATGAGAAATATCCAGGTTAGCAGTTTTCAACTGGGCTATTTATTTTTGACAACTTTTTTCTTTTCTTTTCTTTTATTCATTTTTGACAACTTTTTAAGTTTTCAGAGAGTGACATCAACAAGAGGGCCAAATAAGACATCTCTCACTCATGCTTTGCCCTAGACAATAGCAATTTGGCATCGATCCGTGGACAAAGGTACTTTTATGGGAACTGAGGAATCCAGGCAGGAGACTGGGAAAGCCATTGCAGTCCACGAATGAGGAGATCTGTTTTGAGAAGACAGGTCTGCACCTAGGTGGCTGACTTGCCAACTCTGGTCCCAGCTATAGACCAGAAAATAACTCTGTGCCTCTGAGGACTTGGCTACTACCCCATTTGGATTTAGTTCTGTCACAGCCCATACATCAAGGAACCTGAAAGGATTCTTACCCACCTGTGTATCAGGTAGGCATACAGACCTCAGTCTTGGCTGTGGACCCAAAGTGCCCCAGGGACTGACTCTTGACCCTCTCAAACATGGCCTGGGAATCCTTGAAGAACATTGTCTTAGATAACTACTCACAGATGAAAGAAACTTTTGTAGAAGTCCCAGAGTCCAGGAAAGAGAGAGCAAGAGAGAGAGCCAATGTATTAGAGAGGGTGAGAGGAAATGTTTGACTTTTCCTGCATTGTCCTTCCCCCAAGGCAGTATAGCTTGGTGCCAAGAGATCCTTGCTTGGCTTTTGATTTCTCCTGTGGCAGAAAGTAACAGCATGTGAATGAGTGCCTGGAGTCCCTCACTTTGTAAGATCCTGCCAAAGAGGCTCATTTCTCTCTTGCCACATCCAGGGAACTGAGTAATGAACCACATGACTGTGGGACATGCGGAGTTCAGAGAACAGCAGCTGGGGCTCAGAATAAAACATATCAAGGGACATGGGTTCTTCTAAGCACATCAGGGACTCAATCAAGGTTGTCCATGAGCTACTGGGGATGTCTTGCCTACAGATGCCCCATCTGGTCCATTGGTACTCACAGCACTCCATGTGGCTCATCCACATACCTGCCTTCACCCTGTGGTGGGTGGATGTGGAGTGGGAGGACTACCTGTGCATGATCCAAATGATGGCAAGAGTGAACTTTTGCAGACTGCTAATAAGCATGTATAGAAAGCCAATCTGGATCTATGGACCCGGGAGAGACCACTCTTGAGAAAACAAAAGAGAGGGTATGAATGTACAGCTTGGCTCTGCAGGATCTAGAGAAGGCATACAAGCTTAAGAACTCTGCCACAAGAGAGAGCAAGTGTGGAGCAGGTATATTCATAGAAGGTCTGAGACAGCCTCAGAATTCCTAGCAGTCCTGATGGAAAATATTTCTCTCCTAAAGTCAGTCACTAAAGACTGGAGGAGAAGACTGCTGCTTCAAAAGTGAAGATAGCAATGCAAGAGTTCAAGGAACATAAAACATCAAGGAAACATCACACTATAAAAGGAGCACAATAATTTTCTGGGAGCCAACTCTAATGACATGGAGATTTGTGATTTACCCCATGGATTCAAAATAGCTCACTGATCTACAAGAAAACAGAGCAAGACTATTAAATGAAATCAGGAAAAGAACACATGAAAAAAATGAGAAGTTTAACAAAAAGATAGAAATTGTAAAAAAAAAAAAAGGTCAAACAAATTCTGGAGCTGAAGATGACAACGAATACAATGAAAAGTGCAATAGGCAGCATCAACAGTAGCATGGTTCAAATAGAGGAAGAATCTATGAATTAAAAAACAGGACCTTTAAAATTACTCAAGAAAATAATAAAGAGTAAAGAATGAAAAAGGAGTCAAGAAAGGATCCCGATCAGTAGGACATCATCTAAAGAAAAGATCTGCAAATTATTGGAGTCTCCGGAGAGAAAGAAGGAGGGAAGAAAGCTTATTTAAAGATAAAATGGGGGCGCCTGGGTGGCTCAGTGGGTTAAAGCCTCAGCCTTCAGCTCAGGTCATGATCCCAGGGCTCTCTGCTCAGCTAGGAGCCTGCTTCCCTATCTCTCTCTGCCTGCCTCTGCCTACTTGTTCTCTCTCTCTGTCAAATAAATAAATAAATAAATAAATAAATAAATAAATAAATAAATAAATAATCTTAAAAAATGGCTATAGAATACCTGAGTGGCTCAGTCAGTAAAGCATCTGCCTTCGGCTCAGGTCATGATCCCACAGTCCTGGGATCAAGTCCCACATCAGGCTCCTTGAACAGCAGAGAGCCTGCATCTCGCTCTGCCTGCTCATGCTCTCTTTTCCTCTCTATCTCTCTGACAAATAAATAAATAAATCTTAAAAAAAAAAAAAAAATGATGGCTATGAATTTCCCAAATCTGAAGAGAGAGTTGAACATTTAAGTTCATGAAGCTCATAAATACATGAACAAAGTCAACTTAAAGAGATTTTCTCCAAGCTACATTATAACAAAGCTGTCAAAAATCGAAGACAAAGAGACAATCTTAAAAGAAGCAAGAGAAAAAGAAGCTTGTAACTTACAAAGTCACCTCCATAAAGCTATCAGGAAATTTCTCAGCAGAAACCTTATAGTAGTAAGGGTGAGTATATAATCAAATTCAAGACACTTTAATATGGTAATATGGTGATGTGCTAACTACTTAACTCAAGGATAAGGATTAAAGGACAAAAGTATTAAAAATAACTATAGCTACAAGAACTTTTCAGTGAGTATGTGATATAAGAGGAAGTAAATTGTGACAAAATATATAAAAGAATAGAGTGAATGGGGAGTGTTTTTGTTTTGTTTTGTTTTGTTTTGTTTTTGTATGTGATTAAAGTTGATATCAACCTAAAATAAACAGCCATATCTGTAAGATGTTTTATGGAAGTCTCACGGTAACCACAAAGCAAAACCTAGAGTGGATACACAAAAGATAAAAAAGAAGAGAATCAAAGCATATTACTATGGAAGTTATCAATTCTCAAAGGAAGACATCAATACAGAAGGGAAAGAACATGGGCTGGAAAACAAGATCACATTGGTAAGCCCATACCTATCAATAATTATTCTAAATGCAAATGGTTTGAATTTTCCAATCACTTTAGCTTCAGGGACACATACATAGACTCAAAGTAAAAGGATAGAAAATGATACTTTATGCATCCAACAGCAACAGAATACATATTCTTCTCAAGCATATGGAACATTCTCTAGAATAGACTATATGTCAGGTCACAAAACAAGTGTTAGCAAATTTAAGAAGATTAAAATCATAGTATCTTTTCTGACCACGATGGTATGAAAGTAGAAATCAATAACAACAGGAAAACTGGAATGTCACAACAGGTGGAAATTACACAATACACTCTTGCACAACCAATGAGTCAAAGAAAAAATCAAAAGGGAAATCTAAATATATCTGGAAACACACAAAATTGAAACACAACATACCAAAACTTATAGGATACAGCAAAAGTAGTCCTAAGAAGGAAGTTTACAGTGACAAACACTTACATTAAGAATATTATTCATCCAGGGGTGCCTGGGTGGCTCAGTGGGTTAAGCCTCTGCCTTTGGCTCAGGTCATGATCTCAGGGTCCTGAGATCGAGCCCCACATCAGGCTCTCTGTTCATCAGGGAGTTTGCTTCCCCTTCTCTCTCTGCCCTCCTCTCTGCCTACCTGTGATCTCTCTCCTCTCTTGACAATAAATAAATAAATAAATAAACAAATAAATAAATAAATAAAATCTTAAAAAAAAATAAAAGAATATTATTCATCCACGAAGAGAAGGAAATCCTGCCATTTGTGACAACAGAGACAAATACTGTATGATCTCACTTATAAGTGGAATCTAAAAATCCAAACTCAGAAACAGTAGAATGGTGGCCAGGGCTGCTGGTGGGGTAAATTGGGAGATGTTGGCCAAAAAGTATAACCTTCCAGTTATAATGTGAATAAGTTCTGGGGATCTAATGTATAGCGTTACTGTAGTGATTATAGCTAACAATACTGTACTACAGAGTTGAAAATTGCTGAGAGTAAACCTTAAATGTTTTTATCTCTCTCACACACACACATCACACGCAGTACTTACGTGAGTGATGGAGGAGCTATCTAACCTTACGGTGGTCTTAATTTCACAATAAATATGTGTGTCAAATTATCACACATACACCTTAAACTAACACAGTGTTATGTGTCAGTTACATTTCAACAAAGTTCCTAATAGTCGCAAAGTTCTCCCTTCCCTTGTGAACTTGGTGACTGAGTGTTTGTGAAACAAAAACACTGAACATTCCAATCGCCAAGCATGATGATGTTCCTTTGGGGAAGTGAATTGCTAATGCCAAGGTGAATACCGAAAATACTCAGAATTCTTTACTGCAGGTCTGGAGGTGAGAGCAGAGATTTCTTCTCACACCACTCAACCTGTACGTGTTGGTTGTAGGCCTGAAGCTACTGGGGCTGGGACTGGGGTTCCTATGGCCAGACAAAGAAGATCCACAGCTTGGGTTAAGAGTGCCTTATGACCTAAGTATAGAACCAGGATAGGAACTCTGGGCTGAGGCAGGTAATAATGGGGCCACACTGAGACACTGGGGCCAGGCACAGGGGATCAGGGATTGGAATGAGAAGGGACTGCCCTGGTGGGCAGGTGGGATGGCTGAGATGAGGACAGTGATTCATGGATGTGATGGTGGGGATAGGGTTGACTGTGCCCCTCCTTTGCCTTCATCACTCTGCCTCCCCTCTCCTACCATCACTAACAAGTTGATAAGAAGGGTATTTGGAGCAGCAGAGGGGATATAAGGCTTGGGAAGGAAAGACAACTGGAAAGTTTGCAGTAGAAGGTAAGAGAAGCTGGTACAGAAGTTTGGCAAATAGATAGATTCTATAGGAGTTCAACTGGACCTCTCACCGGAGGCAGCCCTAAATGCCAGTTGAAGCCCAGTGATAAATACCCAGTGAAGCCCTGCTCACCAGGGTAAACTCACATCATCTTTTCACCATGTATACTTTCGTGTTTTGTTTTTATCACCAGCCATCCCTGCAACATAGTCCTTTCTTCCCCCCCGACTGAAAAATTAATAAATGGTATTGCAAATAAGAGCCGAACCAGTTTACTTAAATTTAAATTTATCTAGAAATTATGAGACTCAAAACTTCTTTTGGAAATCCCCCATTTTATATTTAGTTTTGGAAAAGCACACACTTTAATTTGGCATGCAAGTTAAAGATTACAGAAATGAAAGAATTAATTTTTTTGTGAATATTCGCTACGCATCCCGGATGTTACGTGGAAAGAACATGGCGTCATTTAGAAATGAAACATTTGGATTTGCTCTGTGCACGTACATTCTTTGCACTTGCTGTCTCTCCATATACATATTGCATATGTTGTCAAAACAGCTTCTCCTGAGCACAAGGCCACATTCCCACTAGTGCCATTACCTACATATGGCACGATGTCATAATTCTAAACAAATAACTAAAACATTGCCTGCTTTCTCTTGTGTTTCCTCATTTCTATTGTCTATCAGTATCTCTGCTGGATGCTTAGCGAGAGAAAAGCACCACGCTAGCAGCTCTGAGGTTTTACCTGGACTGAAGAAATACTCTTTTGCCCTTCAGCAATTTAGGAACTAAGGGGGGTGACAGCCATCCCAATTCCCAGCCCATATGTCAGGGGAGAGGACTGTCATATGGCTACATAATGATGATCATTCTTTAGAGGTGCTCATTCTTTAGAGGTGCTCTCTGTAGGCTCAAGACACTGTGGCCTGTTGACTCCACATATATTAGATTTGCTATCTGGAAAATCTGTGCCATCTGGGACCAGGTGGAATGGGCCAAGAGGACCACTCGTGGTATAGTTACCGTGTGTTTCCAAGCAGCTGGGCAGCAAAGTTGCATGGGTTTGAAGGAGTCCATTGTAACTAGGGTCTTAATGCATATAAAGTTGGAGATGGGAGGAAAAAGTGTTTTTTTAATCTGAGAAGTTCAGATGGAAGGTGAGTTGAAGTTCATGGAATAGAAGACAATGCTGGGGGTTGGGTGGGGATAGGGAGGGAAAGAAACACATTCTTATAAATTAGCCATGGTGCATATTTACAACAGAGAGTCAAGGTGGGAAGGAAGAAGGAGAAAAAAGAAGGTAAATCTGTTTCCTGTTCACATTCTTCTAAATAATTCACTCAAGAAAGACTTACAAAGTGCCTGGTGTGTCCTAGGTACCACCCTACGTTCTGGGTAGACAAGATGAAAACAAGCAAGTCTTCTGCTTTTGTGGAGTTTTCATATGAATGGAGAGAGATACAAAGCAAGAAAAAAAATGAAAAAAAAAGGTATATCATATATTATCTTAGAAGTTGACAAGGGCATGGGGAAAAAATAAAGCAGGCTTAAGAGGCTGGAGGAACATGGGAAAGAATGACACTTGAGTAGAACATTGAAAGAAATGAAGGTGGTGAGCCATCCGTAAAACTGAACAAAAGAAACAAGAAGTTCAAAGGCCCTGAGGTGACAGCAAGGAAAGTAGAGCGAGAAGAGTGGAGAGCTGAGGGTGAGCCAGAAAGGACATGAGAGCCAGTCTATGTTGGGGCTAGGAGGCCCTGGTGAAGACTTCGGATTTTTTATTCTGAGTCAAGAGGACAGTCATGGGGGCATTTGGAGCAGCAGAAAATGCTCATGCATTCAAATATTCAGTGAGCCTGGGTTCAGACCCAATGTTGTGTCAAGTACTAGAGATATAGTGGTAAATGTGAAACAGATATTGCCCTCAGGAATTCACAGTTTATTGGAAAATTTGGTCCCTGATGTCACCTAATGAAGGGACATTGCAGCCGAGGAGCAGATGTAACAGAGAAAACATGGTTTGCCAAAATTTTAGATGTGGGCAGGAGCTTGGTCACATGCTTTCAGAAGGATAAAGAAGATGATCCAAGCCTCATCTTCAGTGACCACCCTTCACCCCAACCTTTACAGACTACCCTCTAGAAATAACGTCCCCCAGGTGAGTTTCCCACTCTCAGAAACCTGACAGTATTGACAGTAGTTGATATATGTCCTATAATAAAATTATAAATTAAATAAATAAATTCTTTATTTGTGAATATAAAAATTTCTGTCCCATTTACAAATATAAATATTTATAAATAAAATAAATTAAAAAAAATAAAAGTGCTTTTTAAGGAGGAAGCCTGGTCTTCATCTTACCATTACCATACCCTAGTGAACACAGTTTGGATCCTCTTTTTCAAATAAGTTTTGAATAAGGTCTGAATGAGTAAAAGTTCGAGGTGGAATGAGGGTGGGAAATGGGATGCCAGAGACTTATAATCATAGGGGTTGGTGACACGAAAGGTAAACTGATCCCAAGAGACAGAATAGTAGGACATGGACTGTGTGACTGAGTGGAGACAATAGGGTTAAAGAGGTGTAAAGGAGATAAGCCAGATAGTGACCAAAGCTATAGAAGGAACCCACAGGGAAATGAGGGACTTTAGGCAACGGTATTGAAGCTAAATCATCACCAATTTGTAATACATTGGATAAGAAGTGTGCAGACAGAATCTTCTCGTTGGCACAGTGATTTCTGAATTTCTGAGTAAATGAAATATACCAGCACATTTGTTTCTTCGGGAATGCTCCAAAGTTTCCATTTTTCCTTTAGGTTTTGGTTCTCACTGGGATTTCCTTTGGGATTCCCTTTTGGAAACAACCTGGCATTATAAATCATTAAAACAACAACAACAACAACTAAATATTTGATTGTTTTGTGCAAGAAAGAAAGAAAGA
The DNA here is from genome assembly GCA_028646535.1 of Procyon lotor. Classification (NCBI taxonomy): domain Eukaryota; kingdom Metazoa; phylum Chordata; class Mammalia; order Carnivora; family Procyonidae; genus Procyon; species Procyon lotor. The sequence continues at coordinate 12,003,824 of CM053605.1, read as the reverse complement.
AAGAAAGAAAGAAAGAAAGAAAGAAAGAAAGAGAGGAAGGAAGGAAGGAAGGAAGGAAGGGAGGGAGGGAGGGAGGGAGGGAGAAAAAACAAGAGAATTTCCATCTTATTTCTGTTTTCTTTTTATGGAATAAAATATCTAAGTATTTTATGCATTCCACCAGGGGTTGACAAACATGTTCTGTGTGGTACCAATAACAGTTTTAGGTTTCGAGGGCCAAACATTCTGTTGCAGCTACTAAGGTCTGCTATTATAGTGCAAAAGCAACAATTGACAAAATGTAAACAGTGGAGTGTGGGCTAAGTTTCAATAAAACTTTATTTATGAAAGCAGGAAGTGGGCTGGATTTGGCCCAGGAGCCATAGTTGGGTTTCATTACCGTGTTTAAAATCTGCCTCTGTTGTAGATTTTTGCTATTGAGTTGCTGTGATTCATTTTCACTCCTATTTTATATCATGTGTTACACTCAAATCTAATGACTTTTACAGCAGAACTTTTACATGCTTAAAAATTTTCACATTTTTCCTTCTTTCTTTTTTCTTTTCTTTCTTTTCCCATTTTCTTCCTCCCCTCCCAAATTTCAGTCTTCTGTGAACTTTTAGGATGGATTCAGGGAGTGATAAAGCTTTTAATTGTCCACTTTCTTTTCCCTGAAGGAAATAAAATGCATAATTTCTTGTGTCATTTTTATGCTACAGCAGCTATGCCATCAGTAGATTTCCATTGCAAATGTCATAAAAAAAGTGAAAATTAATTTTCTATCGTTTGAATCAAAGTGTCCCAAGGCCTCGATACGGTGCTAAAAGTAAAACTGTAAAGTTAATGGAATATTATAATCTGCAAGATGCTCTTTTGTTGAAGAAAGAAAATTAGCTCATCCACCATGGTTTGAAAGGTTTCTAGCAACAGGACCAACTAAATCAGCAATTAACAGTAAAAACACCGGATGAAAATGGATCGGTCTCATCCTATTTTATCCAAAGAGTAGAAATTCTTATCGAAATACTCGATTTTTTTTTTCTGTCTCATTTTTAATGCTTAGGTAAACAAACACCTTTGCTTCTAAATCTTGCATTGGGCCAAGAAAAAAAAAGCTGTCTTAAAAAAGAGCTGCAATTTTCCTTTTTTTTTTTGCCTGCATATGAAGCGATTAAAACCTTTACAGCACACCAGCGTCCCCGGGCTTGGTGACAGCTGCCATTCCTACAGAGCACCACTGCGGAGCGAGGGCAGGATTTATTGGTAAACTGCTCTTCTGGGCCAGGGACGCCCTGCCTCCATTTCACACCAGCATCTGGTTTCGTGTTTTTAGGGTTTCCTTCACCAACTTTGACAGAGGCGGAGATCTCCACACCCCATGCATTTGCTCCTGCTGCAGAGCCGCACTCCGTCAGTTTTCCAAGACGGAGACCAGAAGCTTTTGTTCCCGGAAATTGATGCATTGTGCCTGCGTTTTGTTAACAGCAAACAAACGTTTTCACTGCTTGTACAATCTACGTTCAGGAAATGGAAATTGCATTGAGTTACAGATTTCCTTTTGGCAGAAGAGAGAATAATCGTTTTGATCAAGCCTCCCCAAATGGGACTTTCGACATCTTTGAGGCATTTTCAGAGTGTCCCAGTTTGTGGAGCAGCCCTGGTCACACGTCATCCACGGTGACAACGGCTTCAAATGTGGCTGTGGCAATGCTCCGGAGATAGCCACTTAAAAAGAGAAGCATGTCAGATCCAGATTTGAAATTCAATAAGGAATTCAGAGAAAAGTCTAGTTCAGGCCATCTCCTAACTAAATGAACAAGTGAATAGACAAACTACTGCGTTTAAAAAAAAAAAAAAGAAAAAAGTCTAGGAGGCCACCAAAGGAAGTTTTGCTCACTAATGTCTGAAAATAGCCCTGTCTGGAAAGGTATGCTTTTAGACTGAGAAAGCAGAAAAAACTAATTAGACAAGAAGCAACCGTGAACAAACATGTTAGCAGAATCAATAACTGGAACTGATCAGCTATTTCTTTAATTGTGCCAGCTGGGCGTCTGTGATGTGCTTAGCAGAACATAATTACCAGTTTGCATCTCAGAGCAAGGATCTTTTCTTTCTTTTTCTTCCTTTTATGTAAATACTGGGCATGTGCCATTTAATAATAATGATGAAATAGTAAGAGTAATAATAATCCTATTTTAAAAAAACTGAAAAATTGAATAGAAAATGAGACATCTCATGTAAGATGACATTTTATGAATAATTAGAAGAAGGCCAAGTAAGTATGCCAATCGTGCTAATAAGAATGTGAGCTATCAGGGAAATGTAACTAATTTCTTAATTTAAAGGCCATTATGTGCTCCATGTGCAAAGCTGCATTATTAAAAGTAGGGACGATTTGCTTTGCTCTTTTAGCATGCGTTCCGTAGTTTGTTCTCATTTGTAGAGCTATGATTGATTTGAGCCCAAAGCATTGTGCCTCTTGCAACTTGAAGGACCTACCCCACAATACAGTTGGCTGGTACCATTAGGAGGAATTAAAACACTACGAGTCATGTAAGTAAAAGGAATAGAGAAGAAAAAGGTTTCACTAGTTAATTCAAAGAAAAAAAACAATCCTAGCCCAATTGATTTGTACACTTTTTTCCCCCGAGTGACAGCACAACAAAGGTTTGTAAGCATGTAATAGACTGGAAAGCCCTGTGTTTAAAAGTCCTAGTTTAGCTCTGTGTAACCACAAAAAGCTTATCGTTTCTGACATATTGCTGTGGGAAACTGGCCTCTTTAGGGCAGTTGTCACCTGGAAAAGTGACATGTTAAAGGAAATATGTACATAGGGAGTGAAGGGCAAACCAGAAAAATACTAGAAGATTCTGATAAAAGTAAGGATTTTCTGATGCTTATTCAAAACTTAAACTTACCTAAGATGTCTTTTTCTAGACATCTAGAAAATATTTCCTCCAGTTGTTTCGGGCAAAATGAAAGAATCCATTATAATAAATGCTTTGACACATTTGCTCCCAGATATAAAGAATTTATTAGCAAAATAAAAACTGAAACAGTAAAATAAATTTTCAAGTGACAAAGGGTCCTAAGTTCTTTAATCTTTCCTTTCCTTTCCTTTCCCTTTCCTTTCTTTCATTTCCTTTCCCTTTCCTTTTCTTTTTTCCTCTTCCTTCCTTCCCTCCCTCCCTCCCTCCCTCCCTCTCTCCTCCCCTCCCTCCCTTCCTCCCTTCCTCCCTTCCTTCCTTCCTTCCTTCCTTCCTTCCTTCCTTCCTTCCTTCCTTCCTTCCTTCTTTCCTTCCTTCCTTCCTTCTTCTCTTCTTTCCTTTCTTTTTGAGTTCCATTGCTATGTATGAAATTAAAAATAGGAACTGCTTTACTCAATAGGCATAATTCACTATAGCTATAAGCACTGTAACTTCATTGGACTTGTGGGTAACTGGGTACTACCATCCCTGAAGACACGATTGCTCTTTCACCCAAGATGTTCAGGTGGGGGAATCTCCATACCACCTTGCTTCATACCAACAATTTAGCTCATTTTAGTTCAACCCAACAAATCTTTATTGTGCAACTATCAAGCACCAGCCCATAAGGGGCACTTGTCCTCAGAGGGACCCATTGTCTTTCAGTCCCAAAAGAAATCATGCATTTTCTTTTTTCCATGCTCTCTAAAGGCATGGTAAAACTAGGCTATTTCTACTTGATAGCAAAGAAAAAATAAGTTACTGACTCTAGGAGTTTTCAACTGTGGGGTAGCTAGCTACCTTGGCTGTGACACAGGTGACATGAGAGCCCATTTCTACATCACTAATTTGTTTTATGACTTTGCTTTGGTTATTTGACTTTTCTGGGGGCTCATGAGTCTTATCTGAAAAATGAGGATTACAATATTTATCTATCTCATAGTATTTCTCTTTTGGAGAGAAAATTTAAAAATTAAAAAGTAATACTAAAAATAATATAACAAACCAGAATTGATAACAGTTTATGTTTTATAGTATTTGCTTTTAATTCATATATATTTTTTTAACATTTTAAAAAATAATGAGTAATGCATGTGTGAACACCAGCTAGAAAATGGAGAAACAGGTATTCTATGTTTATTAGGCTCTTTCACATTGAAGGTAAAAGACACCTCAGGTGACCAGAAGATAAGACTATATCCTGAGATGCCAAAAGTGGTAGCTTAGCCACCACTCAGATCCCATTGGGTCCCAGGCTCAGGTCTCCTCATAGAGAAGTGGCCTTTGTCATAGAATGTTGCAGATGTTGCATAGTTAATCTCATTAGTCATGTGGCGAGGAATAGAAAGAAATAAGAAGCTCAGAGAATATAAATGTATATTACATACCACAGAATTCCAAGAAAGAAAAGCATATACGCAAATCTCATTTGGGAGGAAGAGTAACTGAGATTCAGTTTCCCCCTTTCAGTGGTGCTGCATGATGGAAATGATCTATACCTGCTTTATCCAATATGATAAAAAATTGAACCATAGGTGACTACTGAGTGCTTGAAATGTAGCTGGTGCAACAGAGGACCTGATATTTTAATTTTGTTTCATTTTAATAAATTTAAATTTGGATTAGATAGCCACACATAACTCATGGCTACCATATTGGACAGCAAGGCTCTAAGCCAACCACTCCACCTGAGTTTAAATCCCAGGTCACTACTTGATGTTTGACTTGTTCAAGTTACTTAATCTTTCCGTTTCAATGTTCCCTTTTCCATAAAATGGGAGTTTCTGATGATTTAATGAGTTAAGATAAAGTGTTTAGCATGGTGCTTGGCATGCAATAAATGCTGTATGAATGTTTTTGTTACTTTTATTAATGGAAGTGAACATTTATATGTTTATTTGGCCATATAAATAAATTTGATTTATTCTGTGATTTTTTTTTTTTTTTTTTGGAAATATAACCTTTGCCTCTTTCACTCTCTGGTCATTTGTCTTTATTTTGTTGATTCAGTCCACATTAATTTGATTTTGAGAAACTATCTGGTAAAGAATTTTAAAGTGACCATAGTGAAGGTGTATAAAAAGAGAAGCAAAGGAATAATATCTACCAAAAGTACAGCATTTTCCAGGAATCTCTAATAAAAATTTTTAAGAGAAAATGTGGAAAGACAAGAACTGAGAATTTTCCAGAAATAAAAAAGAATTTCAGAACCAAGTGTATTTTGGTTATTAAACAGGATAAATGAAGATAAATCTTACCTAGAAACATAAGGAAACCGAAGAACAATAAGGAAAAAAAGAACAGGGCACCTTGGGGCCTGAGATGGGTAAGCATCTGCTTTCAGCTCAGGCCATGATCTCTAGGTCCTGGAATTGAGCCTCTCATCAGGCTCCCTGCTTAGTGGGGAGCTTGCTTCTACCTCTCCCTCTGCCTCTCTCCCTGTTTGTGCGCTCTCTGTTTCTGTCTCTGTATCTCTCTCAAATGAGTAAATTTTTAGAAATCTTTTTTAAAAAACCATCTACCAATCTCCTATTGGTTTTTCCTTCCTCTATTTTAAATATTTTTTTCTTTTAGATTTTATTTATTTATTTGAGAGAGAGAGAGTGAGCAAGTTTGGGGAAGAGCAGAGGAGGAAGGAGAGGGAGAGACAATCACAAGCAGACACTGTGATGAGCACCGAGCCTGAGGTGGGGCTTGACTGCACAACCCTAAGTTCATGACCTGAGCCAAAACCTAGAGTTGGTCACTTACCCAGCTGAGCCACCCAGGTACCCCTTCTTCTCTACTTTTTCACTGAGTTAAATTTTTTTTTTCTGCTGAAATAAATCAAAATTGGTTAATAAGTATTTTGGTAGGGATTTGTATGTGGTAAATTCTCATAACCTTTGTACCTTTTTTTCTCTCTTGAATGACATCCAGCAGAATATAAAATTCTTAGTTGGTGATTTTTTTCCCTTTGGCACTGTGAGGATATAGTTCATTGTCTTCTGGTCTCTATCACAGCTCACAGTAATTTTTGTCAACCTAATAGTTATTCACTTAAGATGGTAACTAATAGTAGTAACTAATTTAAAGTGTTATGTTTGAAGTCTAATTCCCAATAGTAGCAGAAGCCATATGGTACTTATATGTAAAAAAAGAAAATTATATAGGACATTTTTGAAGAAAATTATAAAGCATTTACAGAAAGACCTGAATAGCTTCATATATAGTCCAGTTTCATGGAAATGTACACGGATACCTACATATAGATATGTGTAATAAAGATATAAATTCTTTCTAAATTCTATTCAATCCCAATAAGTATCTCAACTTTTTTTTTTTAATGGAATAAGACAAGCTTATTTTGTAAGTATAATGGAAGAGCTAAGGTCAAAACTAAGACAATTTTGAGGAAGAATAGTAAGAGATTGA
>CM053605.1:11986963-11996965 GCA_028646535.1 Procyon lotor | reverse complement strand
TCACCACAGTGCCTGGCACTCAAGTACTGTGCCAGTGTTTGCTAAACAAATTAAATAAGGATCTTGGAGTGCCTGACTTGACCCATGCGAACCTGCTTTTTCAGAGCTCATTTCAAAACACTCAGTGATGGAAAAGGGGAGCTTTTTTGAGTCTCCAAAACAGATGGGCTTGATTTTTTCCTCCTGCTAAGATTGTTGGACTATTTCTAGACACATGAAAACAGTGAACTATAGAATGGTCTTGAAACTCGTGTTGCTTGCTCAGTGCTTTATGCAAGTTAAATTCTTGTAGATGGAACAGACAGCAAATTTAGAATAATGCAGTATTCAAAAAAGCCCGATTCCTTTCTGTGAGTCTGGTCCTGTGTGGTGTAAGGTCAGCCGAGCTCACTGGTCTTTGATAATAATTGTTCTTTCTGGGGAGAGGAATTAGTTCTTTCAGGGCCCCAGGGTGTTACTGAATATGTTATCTTTCCCAATTAGGTGCTCTAAAAGAAGTTGTAGGGGCGCCTGGGTGACTCAGTGGGTTAAAGCCTCTGCCTTCGGCTCAGGTCATGATCTCAGGGTCCTGGGATCGAGCCCCACATCGGGCTCTCTGCTCAGCAAGGAACCTGCTTCCCCCTCTCTCTCTGCCTGCCTCTCTGCTTACTTGTGATCTTTCTCCCTCTGTCAAATAAATAAATAAAATCTTTAAAAAAAAATAAAAATATAAAATAAGAGAAGTTGTAGTTTTGGGGTCCTATGATTTAAAATGCTCTGCTCCCTTGCACCAAACATAATTTGGCATAAGTAGTATTAGACGAGCTCCTTTGTCTGCTTAAATTGCTATCAGCCACGCGCTGATTTGAAAGAGCACCCAAGGAGGAAGAGAATGAAAGTCGGCCACGGAAGTGTGAGTACCTAGGCTCTGAGGTAGGGCAACTTAGAGCCATGTAATTGTCAGCTAAGACAGCAAAGCTCTTCGAAGGGTTTCTTTCTAGCACCAAATTACGGACCGTTCAAACAGAGAAAATTAAATTAGACTGCTTATAAATTAAACGTCTTCCCCCAGCAAGATTGCACTGCCCTGAAGGAAGTGTTGCTCTCAGGCAATCAGCAGCTTTGAAACATGACAGCTGGATCTGCCACAGAATTTATAAAGCCATTCCAAAAGGTCGCCCTCTTCTCTCTGCCTGGCTCCCACCTCACTCACAGAGAATGAAATTGGCACCAGCAGACTGTTTGGAATTACAGTTGGTATAGACCCATCTGGGTATCAGATGTTTGGCTTGTTCATCCTTTCTGAGGCGGGTTTACAAGCTTGGTCTCCCATATTTGGAGGAGGCCTCAGTCACGGCGTGGTAGTAGAAGCACTGCCCAAAGATTGCCAGATTCCAAAATGTCTTCCCCGTGGCAGTTGGGGTCAGATCAGAAATGCCGCCCCTAGAGATCTGTTCTGTGAGGTAGGTTAGGAAAGGAATCGACAAACATTCCCTGTAAAGGGCCAGGTTGTAACTAGTTTGGGTTTTGTGGACCATTGCACCTTACAGCATGTGAGAGCAGTCATAGAAAATCCAGAAACGAATGGTCATGGTTGGGTCCCAAAGAAACTATTTATGGAAAAGAGGCAGCTGGCCACATCTGGTCATCTTTGTAGCCAGAAAACAAAACCAAAACCAACCAAACAAACAAAAAACAAAGAATAGAAAAAAGTTATTTATATAAAAAGAAAAGTAGAGACATATCAGATTTCTTTGTTGTAAACCTGAAAGCTAAGAAGGTGGTGGAATGATGTGCACCCACTTGTGAATCCCAAGATTTCTGTAAGCAGTGACGCTAGCCTTCACCTGTGGGGGAAAGGAAACTATTTTTAGATATGTGGATCTTCAGAAAGTATACCACCAAAGAACTCTTACTAAAAACCTGAGGAAGACTGCACAATTATGAATAATGACCTGCAAAAAGAGTAAAATTTAACTAAATAATGATAATAAATCTTAAGTTAAAAAAGAATTTTTGTAAAAGACTAGATTTACTTTAAAAGGAAACTTAATAATGTCCTGTATTAAAAGCAACCAGAAGCCAAAGAATCTAATCCTGGCATATTATCCACAAAATGTCTCATTGAAATCTAGATATTGTTAGATGTCACTGAAATCTAAAGCACAGAAAGAAAGGCAAGTTCAGATGAAGACATATTTTATGGTAAAGGTAACACTACAGGCCAATGGGTAAATGATGGATAATTCAATATGGCATGGAAACAACGGGCTAGCTCTTCGAGAGAAACTAATGAAGGACTTCTGTCTCATCATATACTTTCAAACCTTACAGAAGGTTTGAATACCTGTGTAAATGCGAATATTAGGGGAAAACACAAGCGTGTATTTGTTTAACTTTGAGGGGGAGGAGGCCCTCCTAAACAAGATAAGAAATTTAGTATGTTTTTACTAGATTAATAGGTTTGAATGTATGAAAATATAAAGTTTATGTGGAAATAGTTCAGATAAAAGAATAAAAGCAAATATTAAGAAGAGTGTCCTCAGATGAGCTCAGAATGCAACAAAAACATGAAGGGGGAAGAAACCGTTTTCATAGGATCTGACAGGTCTGCCTCCAACCATAGTGTCATTTCATCTATGCACATAACTTAAACTCTGATTCAAAGAGCTGACTGCACACAGAAACAAACCAAAACGTACAATAAGAGACAACACATACTACATATGCAAATGTTCCTTTTCTCTTCGAGTGAGCCTCAACAGGATTCTTCTGGAATCCTACAGACTCTATAAAAGAAACCATCTAAGTGCCTAGAATTGGACCTATAAGGACAATCCCTGCCTCACACAGATATACACTCATGCACACACACTCCCTGGCATTAATAATGCAGGAAAAAAATCACCCAATGTGAAAAAGCTCTGAAGGACCAACCTGAGGAAATTTTAATGTCCCTCTATGGAACCAACTAATAAGAAAGAGAAACCAAGCTCTTGAAATGATCAAATACATAGGATCGATATAATTCCTTGGGATCCTGTGTAATAAAAGAGGGACAAGATAATATCAGAGAAGACCGGATTTTTGTAAAGTTTAATTTTAGAATGGAAGAAGTGGACAGTAGACTGACTAGTACAGAAAAACGGCTCAGATAACAGAAAATCAAATCAAGAAAGTCTCATGTTCTGAGACAAGCGAGCACTGAGAAAATACAGTATCCACATATCTTTCCTAATTAAATTCGGTGAAGAAATACTACAGCTGAATAATAAGTTAATAAAAATAATGCACTAAGAATAAGGAAGATATGTAAAATGAGGATGATAAAGTCAATAAACCATCATTTCTATATAAGTAATGGTTGAAAAATGGTTATAAAACTTAGTGAAAATATTAAAATTCTTGGAATTTTACATTTTCTTGATATTCTTCAGCAAGGAGGAATAAAATGTGTTTATATATACATCGTGATCTGTTTATTCCTATAAAATCTGGTTGGTAAGTTCAGGAGACAGAGGAATTAAAATTTAAATGTATGAGCCCCTATAGAAAAATGAGAGGATTCTATTTCTCATTTTTAAAGAAGCATAGATTTTTTTTATCATTTTTTTTTAAGATTTTATTTATTTATTTGTCAGAGAGAGAGAGAGAGGGAGAGAGAGAACAGGCAGGGGGAACGGCTGGCAGAGGGAGAATCAGGCTCCTTGCTGAGCAGGGAGCCCCATTCAGGACATGGTCCCAGGATCCTGGGATCCTGACCTGAGGCAAAGGCAGAGGCTTAATAGACTGAGCCACCCAGGCGCCCCAAGAAGCATAGATTTTTTTTTTTAAAGATAGCTAGCAGAAAAAGGAAATGTATTCTTCCAAATCAGAGACTTTTTTTTTTCCAAATAAAACTTGAATGATATAATAAATAAGATGAAAAGGAAAAACATAATCGAAGATGCATAGAAAACAACAAAACAGATGGACAGCAAATAAGGGTGAGATAAATGGATGAATTTAATTTTTTTTGTTCAAATAAATTAATTTATAAAATAAATTAATTTTATTTGTTTAAATTTTTTTTAAAGATTTCATTTATTTATTTCTTTGACAGAGAAAGAGACAGCAAGAGAGGGAACACAAGCAGGGGGAGTGAGAGAGGGAGAAGCAGGCCTCCCACCGAGCAGGGAGCTCAATGTGAGACTTGATATCAGGACCCTGGGATCACGACCGGAGCTGAAGGCAGATGCTTAACGACTGAGCCACCCAGGTGTCCCAGAATAAATTAATTTTAAAAAGAAAACTGACAATATATGTTTGGTTATTAAAATCAATGGTAATAGTCTAAACTTACTAATTTAAAAACAAAAATTTTAGATCAGTTTAAGATGCACACCAAATAAAATTACTTACAACCATCCCTCAATTAAACAGAAAAAAATGACTTACAAAAGTTAAAATAAAAGAGATGGGCAAACACATGTGAGATAGAAAGAATCCAAAAAGAATTTGTCTACGAAAGATTCTCTGTTTTTAAAAATCTATCACCCCAATTTGGAGGCAATCCGATATCCAGCTGCAAGGGATTGGAAAAATAATTTCTGGCATATTCATACAGTAAGGCTAAAGGTTATGTTGACATTTAGTGTTAAGTTAATAAAATGGATCACAAAACAAAGTTATACTGACACCAATGTGAATGACATTTCGAAAAACGACATCCTCCTTAGATCCCGCACTTCAGAGAAAAGAATCTTGAATTCTTTGCATCAGTAATTGCCTGATGGGAGTAGACCCAGTCATACTACTCTCTCCCCAACTGATGGAAGGATCCACACAAGAGCACCAGGTAAATGGGCACAGGCTGGGTATAAAAGAAGACAGCAGCTTGGAGGTGACTTGAAATGAACTTGACCCAAAAGTGATGGAGAAATGTTCCACCTGGAGAACGAAACAAACCCAGTCAAATCTCTCTTTCGGGAAGAAGAAATGGTAAAAGCATTTACTGAACTGGGATTAGAGGTGCAAAGAGAAAGCCCCAGTCTGCTTCTCCACTTGGTCTTGCAAGTACTTCAATCTGTAATGACCATACTGCTGGTGAAACAGTTTCCCTCGTCACCTACATCCCTATGAACCCCTGAAACAAATCTGCGACGTTTCTTCTTTGAGACTTTACAGAGCTTGATATATATGTATGCAAAATATAATCTCATTGTTTAGATGCATAAAGGAAGATCTGGAAGTCTACCCAGTGAGATGTTATGTGGTTAACTCTAACCACTAGAGTTGCTCCTGCTCTTTATTTCCTTCTTGTTGCATATCTGTACTGCCTAATTTCTCTATAATGAATATGCCCCATCTACAATAAGACACTAAGAAAAGTTACTTTGAAATTAAATTAAATTTAAAGGCAAACTAATTTTATAAGCAAACGACATGCTTTCTGTGCAATTTGGTAATGTGCATATATAAATTTTCAAATTGTTCGTAGTCTTTGACCTAGTCATTCTGCTTCTGGGAATCTACCCTAAGAAAATTTGATCCAGAAAAAGCTTTATGTACAAAGTTGTTTATCCAGGCATTATTTATCATAGTTCAGAACCAGAAGCAAGGGAAATATTCACTGAATAAAGTTTAGAAATGCCCCCTAATGGAATATCATGGAGTAAAAGATAATGCAAAGGGTTTGTAATAGCAGAGAAAATTATTTATGGAAGGGTGAAAAATCACAACTAGGGTTAAGTGCTATTTGTATAAAGATTATATAAACCACATACTTAAAAAATAAAAGGAAAAGAAAAGTAATAGGTATCAAAGTCTTTCTTCCCCCTTGATGAGATTTGACTGTAACAGCTCTCTTCCCCAGTGGTGAGATCAGACAAACCTTGAGGCACTTAATAACACACTCATCCAGTGATCAAGTGTCTGCACAGAAACACAAAGCCTCCTGAGTGAACACCATACCCGTGCAATGCCCAGTTCAGCCACATTGACTAGTGAACACTACTTGTGGATGTCCAGTGCCCTTTAGGAATGGGAAAGAGAGAATAAGGGGAAGAAAAAAAAGTAAAATATCCTAGTGACAGTGTACCATCTTGTCCCAAAGCTCAAGGAGGCTACCTGAAGAGGTTTGGCCCACATGGAGTGAGGAAAGTAGTAGAGGCTTATTTAACTGGTCATTTTGGGGACTTGCTCCCCAGGTATCCTTAAACTCCTATGTCCAGTTCAGTTCATAAATATTAATATTCAGTTACTTATTCAACTATATTTGACTATCTACTACGAGGCATACATCATGATAGGCTGATTGTTCTCATCCTCCATATGATGAGAAGTCAAAACTTAAATCAAGATCTTATACAATAAGGATGCCTGGGTGGCTCAGTCAGTTCAGTGTCTGCCTTTGGCTCAGGTCATGATCATGGAGTCCCCAGATCAAGTCCCTCATCAGGATCCCTGCTCAGTGGGGAGTCTGCTTCTCCCTCTATCCCTCACCCTGTTCATACTCTCTCTCTCTCTTTCTCACAAATAAATAAACAAAATATTTTTTAAAAATCATATACAATATTTGAACGGTGACAGGACATTTGATAATTTTAAGAAACTCATTAATTTTTGGCAATGAGAGTATGAAAATATTATGTGGATTTTTTTTTTAAATAAAAAGTCCTTATTTTCCAGAGGTGTAGGCTAAGGTCATTAAGCATAGAATATGATATTTGGGAGGAAGTAGGACACTATAAAAGATAGAAAAGATAAAAGATGCATATGTTGTTAATTGTTAAAGAAGGAGGAGGAGATGGGGTTTTGTTATATTTTCTCTACTTTGTGCATACTTCAAAATTTCCATAATAAAATGTTTTTTTATGAGCACCAAGAAAATGAGACGCCATTAAACAAAAATAATTGCCCAGAAACATGAAACATTATGAGCTGAGATGAGTATTTTGAAGGAAAGGAACATAGAATTAGGAAAATGAATAGCAGGGAGCTTGACCTAGATTGAGGCGTGAAGGAGACTTGAATTAGTGACTCCTGGACTCACATGAAGAGGAGGAACTGTTAATCTTGTGAAATAACAGCAGGGGTGAAACATTCTAAACACTGAGACCTGCCTGTGTCCAGATCCCTGGGTGGAGGACTGCATGGAATGTTCTAGAACTGAAAGAAAACTGGAATATGAAAAACAATGGCACAAGCTGAGTGAGATTAGCTGTAGTGGTCAGACACAGCCAGACCACACAGGGAGGGCTTTAGAACAACCTGAGGATATGAGTTCTTGTCCTAAGAACAGTAAGAAGCCATTGAAGTTTGGGGGCATAAGATCCTATATGCATTTTGCAAAGCTGATTACTTTGGCTACAATAAAGAGAATAAATGAGGGTAGTGGACTAGGGGGAGGGACGTGCTACTGCCCACAGGAGTGACAGTAAGAAGCCGTTCTAATAGTGCAGGTAAGAGATGATGATAGCTTTGTGGTTTGGATGGAGATGGACAGAAGGAGCTGGCATTGAAAAATGTCTGGGGGTAATGGCCACAGAGTTTAGTGATGGATTACATATGGGAGACTAGGGAGAGGGAGAGTTTCAAGAATGACTGACCTGTGGGGCGCCTGGGTGGCTCAGTCACTCAGCTTTGATTTCAGCTCAGGTCATTATCTCAGGGTCGTGGGATCAAACCCTGCACTGGGCTCCAAGCTGAGTATGGAGTTTGCTTGGGATTCTCTCTTTCCCTCTCCCTCTGCCCCACCTCCCCCCAATTAAAAAAAAAAAAAAAAAAAGACTGGTCTAGCAATTTATGCTACAAGGATGAGTGACAAAAAATTCCCTCTTAAGAAATTTTAGAAGCAAGTGGTGGGGGAAATAAGTTTTGACCTAATATGGTAAGTGCTAAGATAGAAGTAAGTCCAGAGCTCCTATGGGAGCACAGAAGCTAGGAGTAAATTTGCACAGCCTGGGGGTTAGGTAATGCTTCCCAGGAAATGTGCAGTTCATCTAAGTCTGAAATATATGAAAGAGGATTGGTAGGAAAAGGAAGATAGAAATGGTACTCCAGCAAAAGCAACAGTACGAGCCAAGAAAGGAAACACATGGCACAGCATCAAGTGCCAAGTACGATTCCTTGAGAAAGGGAACAAGTGAGATTCCTATGGTATGGCATTTATGGAGATGCATTTAAATTATCCCAAGAGTCAGCACCTCCTAAATTCCCATCCTATTGATGGGTCTACTTTCTGGTGCATGGGTCTAAAGCAGAGAGTCCTAGGCAGTAAGAGAGAAGAAATGGGATAATTGTGTACTAGAAAGCTCACACTTCATTCTGTAGGAACAGGAGAACATCAAAAGGCATCATGCATGGGAATTAAAGGTTGATTTTGCAGTTTTGATAAATCTCTCTGATGCAGAATGGATGAGGACAAAAGACTGAGCAAAGACCGGGAGATGGGTTCATATGTGACTGTCTCATAATCCAGAGGCAGATGGTAATGGCTTGGTGAGCATGACAGTATGAGAGAGAAGTTTACATATTCCAAGGACATTTAGGAACATTTGGAAAAAGATGAGTCAAAGGCAACCCAGGTTTTGCAGTTGGGTAAATGAATAGATGATGATTCCATGTAATTGAGATTCTCTATCTGCCTGTGTACACACACACACACACACACACACACACACACACACACTCATGTTCATATGCTCAGAAAGCCACTGTACGATGCATTCAACCATCATATTTCCTAATTATACTGCTCCAATTTCCAGAAAACAAAACAAAAACAAAACCCCCAAACTCCACAAATTATCTAATTTCCAAACCATAGCTTTTTCCCGAAATATTATGACCATGAATGCTTCCAAGACGTGAGCTGAATTTTAAAAACAGTAGATGGTGGAGGGTAATTATTTTCAACACGAAAAACTTATTTTTCTTATTTATTTATTTCTTAAAATTATTTTTCTCTTTGACACAAAGAATGATAGGTTCATGACTACAAGTTCTGGGAGACCAGGTAGCATGTCCATTTTATTTACAACCATTTTCCCGGGAGTTCCTGATATGGAAGAGGTATTATGGAACAAAAAAACAGTATTTTAAATTAGTAGGACCAAAAAAATTTTTTTTTAAATTTAGTAGGACCAGTTATGCTTTCTGTGAAACTAGTTGACCCAAAATTCAGTAGTTGACAACAACCTAGAAAGAACACTGTAGTTGCCATTTTCTCACTCCTGGAAGTAGCTACCACAGGGCACTCCACAGAAACATTCCAATGATGTTCATTTCATTGCTCTTATGCCTTGAAGATATGATACTATATCTGCATTATTCTAGTTCACATTCCTGTAGGTCCATCAGGTCAGTTGATTGACACTGGATTCAGCTGGGGTCTGTGCCAAGTCATGGACAGCATTCTGGTCATCAGTACAGACATATTTCAAGCCTCTGTGTCATATTTGTGATTATCTCATTGGCTAGAGAAAGTCAGATGGTCAAGACCCAAGACAAGGAGCCACAGGGAATCCCTTGAAAGAGCTACAGAGTCATATGGCAATAATGGATGCAGAGGGAAGTGAAGAGCTGGAGCTAATCATTTATCTTACTACTGTCCACACTCTTGGTCAAAATTATTCACGTAACTCCTACTTGAAAAATACACTCAGCCCTATCCCAAGACCGCTAAACCCTTATTCAATCATGGCATCAAGCTCCCAGGCCGGGATCTTATGTATATCAGGTCCAATTTGCTTTGTCTTCATCTATAGATAATTTTTTTTCACGTTAAAAAATTAGACCTTTTGGAAAGCCTGAGTGGCTCAGTCATTACTCATCTACCTTCAGCTCAAGTCATGACCCCGGGGTTCTGGGATCGAGCCCCGTGTCAGGCTCCCTGCTCAGCGAGCAGCCTATTTCCCCCTCTCCCATTCCTCCTGCTTATGTTCCCTCTCTAGCTGTGTCTTTCTCTGTCAAATAAATATATAAAAATCTTAAAAAAAAATTTAACCTTTCATTTTAAGATTTTTTTTAAAGATTTTATTT
>CM053605.1:11957634-11978118 GCA_028646535.1 Procyon lotor | reverse complement strand
CAGGCTCTCTGCTCTGCAGGGAGCCTGCTTCTCCCGCTACCATTCCCTCTGCTTGTGTTCCCTCTCTCGCTGTGTTTCTCTCTGTCAAATAAATAAAAAATCTTTAAAAAAAAAAAAAAAAATCCTTTTAGAAAATCATTCTCTTGTAGAGAATATGTACTAAAGTATTTACAAGCAGAATGGTATGATAAATGGAATTTGCTTCTAAATAACGTGAAGTAAGAGAACGTTGTGTAGTGGTTAGGATCTAGATAAAACAAAATTACACATGATTTCCTAATTGCGAATATGGGTTTGGGTACGAGGAGTTCTACTTTTATATATATATATTTGAAAGTTGCCTTCGTGAGAATGTTTTATATAAATATATTTTATTTATTTAATAAATACATTCAAAATTTATTTTGAAGGTTTGTGTAGTGTTGCTCCATCTTATTTCAGTAGTTAATAAGTTACTATTATAAGATGGGAAACGACAAGCAGATAAAAATCATGGATCACTAAAACCAAATAGAAGGGTAAACACAGAATTGAGTGCACTATTGTGGCTAGAAGTGGCAGGAGGATGCAAGAAGGGAAAATGAGCTACGGTACAAAGAAAGATGAGGAAAAGAGGACACAAGTGAATAGCTTTCAGGTGCTCTCTCCAGCCAGCAGGTGGGGGATGCTATGCTGGGACTTGGGATCCCTCCACGGAAGAGAGCTGGGGTTGGGGAAGGTAGGGCAGCTTCGGGTAGAATCAGAGCCTCAAAACATAGGGCCTGATGTTGGGACACATACAGGGTCCTATCTTCTGGGTGAATAAAGCCCAGGAGGAAATAGGACCAGTTACATAATATTCCATGCCATATAACAGAAAAATATATCTCGTCTCTAGAGAAAGCACAGTTTTTCCTAACACATAGTCCTGAATATATATATATATATATATATATATATATATATATATATATATATATATATATTGAATTTTTTAACATGAGAATTGGCCTCAGGGATGCTGAGAGCTGGTTTAGCCAATCTGGAAAAACATTTTGAGTCCTCCAGCAAGGGCGGATGGAGAAAAAAACAAAACACAAACGAAACCTCCCAAAACTCAGAGCTTCCGACAGCATAGGCTTGGCTCTGAAATCCGCGTGGGCCTGGTCCCTCCAGCCCACCCTCCAGCTGGTGATGTGCCCCAGTCTCTTCACTATCCACCTGGGGTCCAGACTGGCTTTCAGTAACTGAGAAGGAAAGTCTTCTTTTCCCACTACCCCAGTGCTCTCTGCAATTCTCTATTACATTCTTCCCACCTGTGGAAACTCAAAAGGAGAAAAATAGTTGATAATTTTGCGCTTTGCTAAAAATTCTCTCTCTCTCTGATTAATTGGTCCAATCTCCTCTCCCATCAGGACTATACCCGTCTGGTGTCCTTAATGATTAATTTGAGGGAAAAGAGAATTTAGATTTATTTAGGGCTTTAGAACCTCCTGTTTAATGCCTTCATTTCACAGATGAAGAAACTGAGGCCCAGTGAGGTGAAGGGACTTTGCCCAAAGCCCCCAGGTGGTTATGGCTGAGCTGTGATTTAAACCCAGGCTCCTGGGTCCCCAGCTTGGGCTTGTACCCGAGAAGAGGAAACCAGTCCTTCCTCATTGCTTGGGGATTCCCTACAGATTTTACCCCTTGGCCCCACAATACAGATGCTCTCTCTTTTTTTTTAAAGATTTTATTTATTTGAGAGAGACAAAAAGAACGTGGGGAAGGGGAGGGTGGATGGGGCAGAGAGAAAATCTCCAGCAAAGTCCCTGCTGAGTGAGAGAGCAGAGCCCAGTGTGGGGCTCCATCTCAGGACCTTGGGATCAGGACTTGAGCTCAAATCAAGGGTGGGTGGAACATGTAACCAACTGAGCCACCCAGGCACCCCAGATGCTCTCTCTTTTTAAATAGACATGTTGTCTTTCACAGAATTTAACTTTTGTAAACACTTCCACATAAAGCGTTTGCAAAGCAGGAGAGAAAAATGATGGTAGCTCAAGCTTTGGCAGAAGCATTTGTTGTTTTACATCTCTCCTCTGCTATTCCAGGGGTGAAGTTCTTCACACTGCACATTTCTCAAAATCTTCTCCCTTTTTAAAAATAATGAAACCCACCAAACTTACTTAAGGGCGATGCTAAAGCACCTGGTCCCATGGCAGGGTCCCAAGCTTGCAGCCCTTATGAGGACATCAACTGGGAGGGATCCATCCGGACAGCGAGTAGGGTGGCCCCGATCCCTGTGCTGCGTAGGAGCTGCTGCAGACAGACAGGGATTACATCTGGCAGCTCCATCACAGGCCCCCTGTCCTGGACTTTCTAACGGAGGTGGAGAGAATGAGAGGAGGGCGAACGGGGAGCAGGCTCTGAATTTGTGTTTTCAGCATATTCTATCTATAGAAACAGGGAAGCCAAGAGTACCTTCCTCACAGGAAACAATGCCCACTGGCATCTAGCATTTTCGCATCCCGGTACTCTTCCAAGCGCTTTGCGTCGCTTCACCAACAATCCAAAGCGCTCCGGATCCTCTCCACTTTACAGATAAAGAAACTGAAGCACAGAGAACCTGCTCTAAAAAAAGCTTGCTCAAGGCCATGAAGCTAGAAAAAGGCCTTGGTGGAGCCGAGGTTAAATAGTTGGAGTTGAGTCTCTCATTTAACCACCACATGCAACCTTATCTTAATGCGTTACCAGCTGTGGTCGCGTCTTGCTTCCTGAACGAAAAATGTATGCAAAAGAAAATTCACAGACTCACAAAAACATAGGCGGTCTTTTTTTCTTTTATCAACACAGTTTTTATGATTTCCTGGAAAGGGTCAACTCAAATACTAGTAAAGTCATGGTCTATTTTTATTTACCCCGATGAAGAATTATATCAAATGTTTACTTCTGAAATACTATGATTAAACCTTAATAAAGGAAATACATGGAATCGATCTCTTATAGAGGAATGACTTTTTCCTCACAGTAAGTGCTCACTCTGGATATTCAGGACATTCATGTGGATTCACATATGTTAAGATATAATCACCAATGGAGTTAGAGATAGCCTCAGGAAACTGAAGGGGTGGCAGTCAACCTTTTGTGCATATGGACTTAATACTCTCTTGGTTTTGGTAATTTGGGACAGGCTCAGAGCCCTGGAGAATTTGTCAGTTTGCTGTGTCATAAATTCGAATCACACAAACCTAATGATGTTGCTTGGGAGCCATGATTTAGCTAATGTGTGGGTATAGCTAACTGCCGAACTCTGGCCCTTGTGGAGTTCCTGTCCTGGACCAGACATTGTGCTCAATCTTTTGCATTCTTGATTTCATTCAATCTTCAAAATGACCCTGTAGGTTAGATGCTTTGATTTTTTTTTTCTCTAGCTTACAGGGAAAACAATTGAAGATTGAAAAAATCAAATGCTTTGTCTAAGGGCAAACGACTAATGAATGTCAATGCTAACTAAAACTAATTCAGATCTGCCTGAAATCCAAGCCCAGAAGGCATTTTGTTGTCTTCTGTGCATTGTTATGTACTAGCTAATGATAAAAATAACAGGTTTATTTAGAATAAAAATTAAAATTACACTTGGATGTATTTAGAACAGGGTTTCACTATTCAGCCCATACTGATTGACCTACCTTGTGCTAGGCCTGGAGGGTATAGCAGAGACCAGAATAGACACATTCTCTGTCCCTGTGGGATTTACATTTAGGGTCAGGGATTAGCATTAAATAAGTGCATACAGAAATGACTTTGGATGTGGAAGTGCTAGCAAGGAAAAGTAGATGGTGCTAGAAGGTTATATTGCAGAAGCTAGTTTAAACTGAAAAGAATTCAACATGGAAGCGCTAAGTGTATACCGGATGTATACATTTGTAATGTATACACATTATCTTGTGGTGTAAGGAAGCTGTAGGACTTGCGACGCCCTTGCTGGAAGTATGACTCAGAAGCAAGCCCCAGAGCCAAGCAGTCATTCCACGCTTGCAAATGTAGGAATTCAGCAGGTGTCCTGAACATACCCTCCCCAAAAAAGCATGTGTCTACCATATATAACTAAATAGCTACTAGTATATAAAGAACAGTCAACTGAGTTCACAAGAGACTAATAAAGGGCTGCAATTCATCTCTTTGCAACCCTTTAGGATCTGCAAATGAAGTCTCTTAAGTTTGAACTTGGCAAAATATCAAACTCCAATAGCTTCAGAATGAGGAAGTTAATATTTATTCCAAAATGGCCCCCCAATTTCTGCCTTCCAATTATCATAGGAAAAAGCAAAATGATGTGTGGTTGTCAAGTAAGCTTCCTTGTGATGAGGGAACAGAAGGCAAGTTGAAGACAAAGCAAAAACTAACACCCTCCAACCTTCCCCCACCCCTACTCCTGGGTGGGACGAGTGTGCCATTCTTTCAAGAATCTCCCAACTATCTTAATGTTAATACCTTCCTAGAGGGAAAAACCTTAACAAGTGCAAGGCCTCAAGGCCTCCAGTAACTCAGAGGTCCTCTTAGCATATGAAAGTTCTATTGAAACCTCCCTTTTTCCTAATCTCCCCCAACCCCTCACAACCCTGGCATTAGGGTTGCTTTAATAAGCCACCATTTTGCACCAAAGGTATCTCAAGAATTGTTTCTTGGTCATCAGCTCCAGACTCCACCCCACTAAACCTCATTTATATTCTAAAACTTCATCACTTGAAGCTATCCAGCTTGCTGTCCTATCCTTCTGCTTCTGCCCAGCCAGGTACTCATGGCTGTTGAACTGTGTGGATCCTTCCAGAAGCTTCTAAGAGTATGCAGACAAATACAAATATACACTTTTATTCTCGCTCACTTGTACACAAAAGAGCTCTTGCTGTACAAACTATTTGTCATATTGCTTTTTTTGCTCTTCTCCGTCTGTTTTGGAGATAAGTTTCATTCTTTCCTTCTTTTCGCTCTTTTTCACAGCTTCCAACTAGTCCATTTTATGAATCCGTCTAATTTATCAGCACTCTCCCTAATGGCTGTTCACTTCTTTGGCTTTTACCACCATAACACATGATTGCCATAAAAATATCTATTACTGGGGTCCCTGGGTGGCTCAGTGGGTTAAAGCCTCCGCCTTCTGCTCAGGTCATGATCTCAGGGTCCTGGGGATCGAGCCCCATATTGGGCTCTCTGCTTAGCAGGGAGCCTGCTTCCCCCTCTCTCTCTCTGCCTGCCTCTCTGCCCACTTGTGATCTCTTTCTCTCTGTCAAATAGATAAATAAATAAAATTAAAAAAATATATATCTATTACTCTGCATGACTGTATCTAGAGTATAAACCCAGTGAGGCTTATGCACTATCTCCCTTTTCTGGATATTGCCAAATATCTCTGGTTCTGTTTGCTGGCAATTTTCCAACAAAGTGTGCTATTAAACTTTTGGAATTTTGTCCACTGTGATGTATGGAAAAACTATCTAGATATCTAGTATATTTTTGCTTTGCTTTTATTTTATCTTTAGTGAATTCAGGCAACCATTAGCATGTTTAAGGACCGTTTATTGGTTTTGTTTTGGTTTTTGGTTTTTTTGCCAGGTCATCAAATATTCCGTCTCGAATTAAATCCCCAGTCTTTTTTTAATCAATGTTTTGTTTTGTAACCTCTGCAAAATTCAGAAGTCTGTGCATTGTTGTTGTTTTTGTCCTGTAATAGCTCTAAGCAATTGGGCTAACTTGCCCCAGCAAACTTGCTTAAAATAACTCAAACTAAAAACAAGAGCATTATGGAAATGAAGATAAACAATTTTTCAACTTGACATAAAATTCTTTTCGAGTTTTTAAATCAATTTGAACCATGCCTCCTCTTTTGTGGTCACGGGCTTTTTAAAGCACAGCTTGAAGAGAGAAAAATGTATTAAATGCATTTAAAGGGTTTTTTTTTTTTTTATAGGAAAACTAGAAAAAGAAAGAAAAGACACCTTTGTACTCCATCTCTATTGTATAACGTGAATAACAATTGAATTGATCTTGTGAATTTAATCAACACATCATCTCCATCCCAGATCTGCTCAATGCGATTTGTTAAAGGAATATTAAGTTAACACAGTATTAAATGAGTGACTGATCTTTATGGGATGATTACTTTGTGTAATTATCTAGACATTTGCCTATTTGTTTTCTTGACCTTAATCTAGCCAGGAGTACAGATTCTTAAAGTAAATGCACGATAAAAACCAGTTCGTCCTCATTTCCAATGTGATCAAAGTACAAACAAGTTTGATCTCTTTTTCCATGGGCATGGCTGCTTTTTGTCGATGATACATAAGACTTTGTGAGCCGTCAAGATTTTCCAGCTGTTGAAGGGCTGATCTCAGCACCCCCTGGAAAGCATTCTTATTATCTACTAAAAGATTCCTCTTTTGGCCACTTTGACTTTCCCAGACATCCAATGTGAGCACTTCCAGTCTAACTTGGAAGCCCCAACTAATGGATAGATGTGTCTGTGGGGAGGTTTGGCTAACTCCTATCCATCCTCTGCCATTGACACTGCAACCTAGCCCAACCCGCTGGATCCACTTGAAGCACAGTGGCTTCGCTGGTCAGATTCATCAATAGACACTCTGTCCTGAATCTCAATGCTTAATGACTTCTCAGCTGTTGTATAGAATAGGTTCTCAGACTGTGGAGATTCTAGAGACAGCTGTTTTAAAAATTGCTGCTACATCTGCCCTTTCCCTCTCTTTAGGCTTCTCACCAACCACCCATGAATTCTCAGGGATAATGAACTGTGGTTCTGTGCACTCAATTCCTTAAGTGCCCATGACGTATGGTCAAGGTTCCTGGGGACGATGGCTACATCCAATTTACTTACAGTATCTCCCTATTTTATGGTGGCTTTTGATTCTCCCATCACCAGTGCCTCTTATTTTACATCATATGTGACCCTCTTTATTAAAAAAAAAAGCCTATTAAAAAAAGCCTCCTGAATTATTGAGAATAGTCTGTCTTCTGCCATTGATTTAGAGACATTTAAAATGGGTAAACCACACAGTTATAAATATCATCTGATATGTTATACAAAGATAATAGAGGACATGAAAGAGTTCATTTGAACCCAGGCAGCTCATTACCATGTGTTGATGATGATGTCTATTTCTATAAGGAAATCTTGGATATTGAGAGCATAATGACCACCAGGAGAAAGCAGTCTGCCCTCTGCCCACTCCCTCCACTCCTTTCCTTTCTTTTTGTCTATTTTACACCCTCCACACAAAAAGAGCCCACTGCTCTTTCATTTGCTAGGCCGCTATAATTTTTCTTGACACGGCAATTACTTTTTAATCTGGTTAGCATAGACTGTAATGGAACCAAGTTGTAAAACATCCTTTCTTGTTATTCTTTTGTTTTGCTTTTAATTTATTACCTTGATTTCAATCCATTTTATAAACCCATTAAAACTCAATTACTCACTTTGAAGTCAATCACTAATCAATTCCATTTATTTTTGTGTGATGGGGAGTAAGGAAGGTAGTCACACGATACGTCTCTATTTCAATAAATTTTGTGATAAAAATTAGATTAATCTAGGGTTTACTGTCAGGCAGAGGGAGAATTCCATGCAAATAAAGAGAGAAGAGCTAAATTCAGAACCGGGTTGGCACTGTAGCAGGTAGGAAAAAGGTGGTACAAGCAGCATCTAAAACATACACTGACTTCATGAATTTAAATTGATTAGTGGAGATAAATGAACAACTGTCACTCTCTTACTGGCTGGGATCTCTTCTATAAGACTGAATCTAGGATCTCAAAGGTAGAAAGAACATATTTTGATAGCAGTTTACAATTTTAAAAATGCTTATGCACACATGGTTTCCCTCGTTTTGTTTTTTACTGTGGCTCTTGAGATGGAGAGGCAAAGGCATTGATTTTTCTACTTTTAGAGGTGATGATATTAAGGCCCAGAAGAGATCCAAGCAATTTGCTTAACACCTTATAGCTTGCAAATGGAAGATCTAGGAAAAACCTACATCTTGGTGCTTTGGTATTTTCTCCACCATGCCATTCAGGACAGTGAAGTTTTCAGGGCTTTGATCTATATGTTTTACTTACAAATGGCTCCCCTCAAGATGGCTAAATGTGTTTATCTTATTAGATTGGATTCTTTTTTTTTTTTTTAAGATTTTATTTATTATTTATTTTACAGAGAGACAGAGACATAGTGAGAGAGGGAACACGAGCAGGGGGAGTGGGAGAGGGAGAAGTAGGCATCCCGCTGAGCAGGGAGCCCGATGTGGGGCTCGATCCCAGAACCCTGGGATCATGACCAAGCCAAAGGCAGTCGCTTAATGGACTGAGCCACCCAGGTGCCCCTAAATTGGATTCTTTGAAGGTACACAGGAATTCTAAGACTATTTTGGTTATTGGTACTGGTATATTGGCAAATCATTCTCCAACAAAAAGACAAAAACAAAAAACTGACTTGTAATATTTGTCCATCATTATGGTGTAAATACTAGGCTAGCACCATGATTGGTTTCAAGCTTACCAAGAAGATGTCAGTGAACTCAAAGTTGAGAAGATATACGCACAAGTGGTTCTTCTAAGTCATAACTTGCCACATCACTGTTGCAAAGGAGGAAACTCTATACCATAACTGCAAGTTCTGCTGTTCTCAGGACAAGATGCTGTATTTCAAAAAATGTGGCACATATATGAAAATTGGATCATTCAGCAAACATTTAAAGAGTATCAACAACATCCATGATTCTATGGTGAGCCCTGGGATGGAAGAAGGAGTAAGTAGGAACTGGCCTGCTTTCAAGAGTTAAACAATCTAGTGAAGGGTAAGAGGCATGCACACAATCAATGATAATGCAGGAAAATTCTACCATGTTCTATAATGAAGCACATGGCTTTAGTGTGTGAAGACATTCTTATTAGGGGAACTGGTGAAGAAAGAATCTGTGGAAGAGTTAGTGGTAGCATTGAGCAATAAAAAAATAAGCAGTTTTTCAACAAAGTTGAGAGAGTAAAGAGAATTTCCTAGCTTGAAGGACAACTAAAAGCAAAGGACGAGTTCTAAACATGTTCAATTTGTGAGAGTACAAGTGGGGCAAACAAAACCAGGAATGAGGAAATTAGCCTCAAGGGACCATCTCAGGATAGGGTTTCTCAAAGGGTAGTCTGAGCAGACTGGTGTTTGAATCACCCAGTGAATTTGTTAAAAGTGTATAAATCTCAGGAATCCACACCAGGTCTACATTCAGAATCTCTATGGCTTACTCTGTGTAGTAAAGTTTGAGGACCAGTGTATCAACAATAAAAAAATTCAAGAGAATTTGAGTAAAAAATGTTATTTTAGAGAAAAAAGATTCTGTGAGCATATGAAATCTGAGTAGAAGAAAGAACCTACTGGAATCGGGAGGAGAAGTTGGATAAGGCAAGAGGTAAAGAAGGTTGAAATTAGCACGGAGGCTAGAGAAATGGAAAGAACCATCTATACTGGAAAAATATTTTGAAGCTAGATTCTCATCTTGAGTCCCTAGACACCTAGAGAGTACCCATATGGGATCTGTAGGGTCTTTTTATCCTAAAAGTGTTCTATGAAATTTTGTACATTGGGTGCATGATTCTGTGGGGAAGATCCATGGTTTCACAAATTCCCCAAAGAGTCTGTAAACTACAAAAAGGTGGAATATCATTGTTTCAAAGAAAAAAAAAACTGGCAGTGATAA
Organism: Procyon lotor; assembly: GCA_028646535.1. Classification (NCBI taxonomy): domain Eukaryota; kingdom Metazoa; phylum Chordata; class Mammalia; order Carnivora; family Procyonidae; genus Procyon; species Procyon lotor. The sequence continues at coordinate 11,968,408 of CM053605.1, read as the reverse complement.
AGATTTGATTAACTGGGTTTGAGGATGCGGAGACTAAAGGATTGGGAAAAAAAACACAATAAAAGTCCAACACTTCCCATTTTTCAGGTGGGAGATTTCAGTTGGGAGATTGATGATTTTATTAATCAAGATAAGGGCAATGAGAAGAGGAGTTTTGTTGAAAACTAATGCAAGTTTTCTTTTATACAGAACAAACTTAGATATTTGCACTTCATCGATACAAAGATTGTCCTTCAGGCTCATAGAGCTATCATAGGACACAGTGACAAATAATAATATTTTATTCAGTGCTAAATATTTATTGGGTGCTAAATTTTTTATCAGGTGCTTTCTAAGCCCTTTCTATACATTCTTACTTAATTCTTACAACAACCAATTAGTTATTATTATTCTTATATTACTGAAAAGTCAAGGTTCAGAATATTAAGTGAATTTACTAAGGTCACAAATCTGGTAAATGGCAAAGACAATATTCAAACCTTTGTGGTCTTCCCAACCAGCCCCAGAGACCACATTCTGAGCTTTTCTCCAATGGCTTCCACCACAGCATTCGGTAATTGAAAATCAGGTCTATTTGAGCAAAAGGATAGTAGCAGTTGCATGGGGAAGAAGCTTAGCTGCACTATCTAGAGACTGGGTTGTGGCCACACATTTAAGAACTGTTTTCTCGGGGTGCCTGGGTGACTCAGTGTCTTAAAGCCTCTATTTTCAGCTCAGGTCATGATCTCAGGGTCCTGGGATCAAGCCCAGCATCAGGCTCTCTGCTCAGCGGGGAGTCTGCTTCCCACTCTCTCTCTGCCTACTTGTGATCTCTCAAATAAATAAATAAAATCTTTAAAAAAAAAAGACGTTTTCCTTTTTTTTTTAAGAACTCTTTTCTTTATGACTAAATAAAAAAGAGACCATTGCTAAGGCAAGAGATGCTGGTAAGAGTATCATCAATACAAATTGGAATTATTCTAACTCTCCCGATTCTCTTGGAATCAATCTCTCCACCAAACTCAATGTTCTTTTTCTCTACACTCTTCATTTCCACTCATCTTCTTTTCCTATTAGGAAAGTTATTAATTTGATTTAAAAAGCCCATAAGTTAAAACTTATTGTAGTCAAGGTATTCCTTCAGAAGGTTCTATGTGAGATTGTTTAAACCACTCGATAGACATGTAATTTCAGCATTAACATTAAAAATAAGAAATTAGTAGAAGCATACAAATATTTAAATATGACTTGTTATATGTATAAAGCAATGCCTATTTTCAAAGTAATTTTCCACTGCTTTATATGGCTTTAGAGGTCAGACTAGTGTAGGTTCCAAGCATTTTATTCCCACTCCTTTAGCTAGATGGATTCTTTGGCTTAGTGTGAAAAGAGTCAAGCTAGATGGATTCTTTGGCTTAGCATGAAAAGAGTCAAGCTAAAGCACATCAAGATTCTGAATGTATGTTAACTTACTTTCTGGTTAACTTCATCATCCTGGTAGGGTTGAGAGGACAGGGGAGAGTTCTTGGTAGGAAAGTAAGGAGCTAAGAGTAGTTATTGGAAAGGAGGAGGAAGTCAGTCTGAGTCAATGGCACCATGTGGAAAAGGGTTTTGTATCCCTTATCAAGAATGAGAAGGGTGTAAAAGATGGACGAAGGCTGTGGCTGCAGCCTAGAGCAAGGAAGAGGTCCAAGATCCCTATACCATCAACAATCTGTTATGAGAACAGAACCACAAGGATGGAGTGCTAAGTTTTCCTCTCTATTGATTTTATTTCTCAAAAAATATATATACTGGCATTGCTATAATAAAGTAAAAAAAAAAAAATGGAACAAATCAGGCCCTTCATCAAATCAATAACTTTTCATATTTGAAAGGACTTATTCTTCAGAAATACCATTTAGTCTTTCACTGGTTTTGACAGAATGAGAGCTGGGTTTTGTTCTTATATTTGTTTTTCCATTCCACATGCTCTTTAGGGAAGACCTAAAGGAAATCTCTTCTGGGAAAAGAGACAGTAGCTCCTTCCTAAATCTTCTAAAGACTTCCTTCCATGGTTATAACAGTCCTACCTCCAGTCTTGAAATTGCCTTCAACAATGCCTGCTCCCCAAACCCTCAGTCTCCAAGCCTTTAAAAGGGCTCTCAGATTTGCATGTGCCTTCTTCCCTCCTCTTCAATGATCATGAATGGAAGTCCCTGTTGCTTGGTACCTATATTTCTCTAACTTTCCCCTAACGGATGCCTGCTTCATAACATTTGCATAAGTATGGCTTTCACTCTGAAGTTCCTTCCCAAGAACCTACAATAACTCTATGGCCTTTGGCATCAAGGCCAAATTCTTCTGTTAAGTGTTCAAGGTCCTTCAGTCTTTTCCCATGATACTTCCCCAATCCTATTTTTGATGCTCCCACACGAACAATCTATGTCTTGTCAGAAAGACCCTCTGTCTATATTGCCACATTCTTATCCTTATCTGAGTGGGTCATGTCAACTTTTTATTTATTTGTGCTGTTCTCTGGATTTGACATTTCATCTCCTCATTGTGATATATTCAAATACCAAAGCTTAAAATCCAGTTCAAATGTTATCTCCTCAAGATACCTCAAGGAGGTATTCTCTGAGTATGCCAGCCTTCATTTATCTCCTTTGAATTTTAAGAGCACACTTAACATCCACACCAAAGGATTCCTCTTCCTCCTTCAGACACTATTGTTTTGCTCTCTGCAGTTGCTTTGAGTAAAATAGCATTGCCCTCCAACCACCCCTTAAACTCAAGGACAGTATAACTGCATATCACACTTGAATATAACCTTCACAGGAAAGGATACATAACAGGAACTCAGTAATTTTTTTTAAGATTTATTTATTTATTTGAGAGAGAAAGATAGAGAGAAAGAGACCATGAGCAAGGGGCAGGGGAGGAGGCAGAGGGAGAAGCAGATTCCCTGATGAGCAGGGAGTTCGATGCAGGGCTCCATCTCAGGACCCTGGGATCAGGACCTGAGACGAAGGCAGCCACTTAACCAACTGAGCCACCCAGGCTCCCAGAACTCAGTAAGTTCCTAATACTTAACATATAATCCACAGATCCGTAATTTGGACTAATATAATTAAATCTCCTATAGGAGACTAATACAATTGAGTCTCCTATAATATAATATAATTGGACTAATATGTAAAATACATTGTCACAGAAGCCTTTCTGAAATTTTGTGTTAGAGCAGAAAGAATGTTTTCCCGGAGAGAAGCACTCACGGACAGGAATTTGGCTGTACAATGTTCTGGAACATTTTTCTGATATGTCCAATTCTCGTGACAGGGAAATATTGGAGAACAAATATAGGCGAGTTGAGATCTTCTGTAGCTCAAAAGAGAGAGCATACTGGTTGGTGAATATCATCTCTTTTGCCTAAGATGATTTCCAATTTTATCCTGAGTGCCACAGAACCAGAGCGATGATTCAAGGGGTAAATACTTACTCAATTATTACTAGGTTTAGGGAGAAAAATCCTCACAAAGTCATTAACTATGCTGTGCCATGGAAATGGCCAAAGAGCTGGAAGGTCAGAAGGGCTGTGCCCTGCATACAAGTTTTCTGGATACTTCGTTGGAGATTCTCTCTCTGATGAGGTTTTTGGTGGTTTTTAAAATAGTGATCCCAGAGGCCAAATGAATATTTGGTTGGAAAGGAGAGGCTAAACTCTTCTTAGCTTTTCTCCTTTCTTTTGGAAGCTCTTTTTCATTTAAATAAACAAATTAGGCATTCTGAAATTCAAAGGCCTCTACAATGAAAGCAGTCTCTGTTCATGATGGATTAGTCTGATGTTTAAAAAGAAGGCAAAAAAAATGCAAAACAAGCTGCCACCACTAGTTACAGGAGAAATAGATCACTGGTGACACTGGCTTCCCTTCCATCTGTGGGAGGTTAAGGAATACATTCACAGAAGAATACACTTCACTCCAGGTATAACTAGTGGGAGGCTTCTGGGCTATGTTTTGCATTATTCTTTTGAGAACACGTGTACGCTTCCTGAAATTCTAGCTGCTTAGCATATTTTTCATCTCAAAACTCAAAATCAAGCTCAGATTTATCGAGAAGAATCTTTGCCATACCCTGCATCTGCGGTATGTTTTCTAAATCCTTATACCCTAAAAGACAATGGTGGGTCACTTCGTTAATAAAGGCTCAGGCGGTTGAAATGGAGAAATGTCTCCCAGTGAGTTCTGTAAATGGGTTAACTGTTCACTCGCCTCACTCATATCAAAAATATGCAGGTCTATAAGATGTATACATCTAGGTTATTGGTCTGAGATATAAAGTCTGAGAATTTGTGGTAGTGTGTGTGGGAGCACAGTGTGTGATAGCACAGACCCCCATAGGGTAGTTATTTACCTTCCCAAATACTTTGATGTTATCTGGGATGCACAATGGTGGCTTCTACCAAAGTCTAAGAGTGGACATCTTCACTTCCTGTAATCCACTCCTAGTGACTTCGGGGCCTGAAGATTGCAGTCATCCTTTAAATAATCTCCACTTCTCTAGCCGGCCTGTCAGATTGAACCTTCTAAAGAAATTTCTATCCAGCTACTCCAGTATCTACCCCCAGCCCCCCACTTGTATTAAATTCACGTTGCCTACAAAGGGATTTGGGAGCCTTAACCATCTGACCCCAAGCCAATTTTACTTTACTTAGCTTAAGGGGAATTTGTACCTTATTATACAGTAGGATTTAGCAGCACCTTACCGCTGCTTGGTGTCTCAACATGCCCTGAGCTTTTATGTCTTTGTGTCTTATTCTTTTTTTCCTGACTATGGAGCCGGGAACATTCTGATGCCAACTTCATAGGTGTGAAATCTTTACAGATCACTTAACTCTTCTCAGTCTCAATTTCCTTACGAGAATAATAACATCTACTTGATAGGCTTCCCAAAGAATTATAAGTGGTACCTGAGTCAATGCTGGGGAAAGAAGACATTATATGCTGGAAGTATTATTGGTTAGATTAAGATGCTACTCCTGACAGCTATGTTGGCCAGATCTTCCTAAGAAAAACAGTACATTTGAAGGGATACACATGGATTTATTTGGGGACAAAGGGTTGTTCTCTTAGTAAGGAATTTCAACCTCAGCACTACTGATATTTTGGGCTGGATACCTCTTTGCAGTGGAAAGCTATCCTGGGCTTGTAAGACATTTGCAGAATTCCTGGCCTCTACGCACTAGACACTAGAAGCAACCCCTTCCTAAAGTTGTGCGAAAGAAAAATGTTTCCGGACATGGCCAGTGCCACCCCTATGTTATCTAGATGTGGGTCAGGGGACAAGGCTGCCCTACTAAGAATCACTGTTGGAAATTTCAGAGATATATTATGTCCACATCACTGTCCTAATACATTGAACACAATTTTCTAGAAGGACATCTTCCCTGTCCCAGGGACATTATGAACTAGGTAAGCAGACAGATATGTAAGGAACTCCCTGTAAAACATGTCTGAAACAAATGAATGCTAAAAAAGAAGCGTAAACTCAGGGCGTTGGAAGCATAGAAGGAGCCATCAAGATTTGGAGAGTGGAGGTTGCAATAAATGCAAAGCACAAAGAGAAATTTGCTTCAGCGTCTGGCAAGCAGAAAGGCAGCCTTTAGCTCCTGGCTAGCTCACAATTGAAAGTGAATTTCAATACAGTTGTTGCTAAAGGAAGATTTTTGGGACACTGAACAGGTGAAAGTTTTCTCAGAGGAACTGAATTTTAAAAGAAGCAAGAGGAAGAGTGGAAATGGAAGGGTCCAGGAGAAATGTCAGACTTTGTAGAAAGAAATTTTTTAAATTTCTTAACTCTTGTGCTAAAGCAATCGTCCTGCCCATTCTTGTAGTGCCTTTGCTTTCCTTTCCCTTTCACTACTCCTTCCTAGGAAATATATGTATTTTTTAAAGATTTTATTTGCTTATTTATTTTTTTACAGTGAGAGAGTGTGTGAGAGAGAGAGATCACAAGCAGTGGGGAGGAGCAGAGAGAGAAGTAGACTCTGCTGAGCAGGGAGCCCGATGGAGGATTCGATCCCAGAACCCTGGGATCACGGTCTGAGCTGAAGGTAAATGCTTAACTGACTGAGTCACCCAGGCGTCCTAGGAAATGGTTTTTATATGCTCTCAGTTCAGGTTCCTGGAAGTGTTGATACAACACTCCCCTGCCCCCAACACATGCACACACATACACACACACACCTTGATGATATCAAAGTAAGTCTAAATTACAGGAACATTCTGGTGAGCCACAGTGGTGGCCCTTGCCATTTTGTTCCAGGCAAGTAGATAGTCAATACTGAGTGTGCAGAGTGAGGACAGTTGGAAACTCAGTTTTAACATGAGTCTTCTATCCTTATCCAGAAGAAATTAGAGAGGTAGTTGTTTTACCACGAGGGGCTAAAATACACTTACAAATGCATACCAATCCCTCCAGTTGTCAGGGTGGGGATTCAAAGACCTGGAAGCTGGAGAAGGAGCCATAATTGACAGTGCCCAGCCCGGGGCTTTTGAGGTCATGGCTACAGGATCCCAGCCTTTTATCTCACCCTGCTCAGAGAACACAGAAAAAGCCAGGAAAGATAGCGCTGGCGTGATGTAAAACACAATCACTGTAAATATCTCAGCATGCGTCTTGCTGACAGTGGGAAGTCCAGCTCTGGAAGAAACACTGTCAGCAGTAGTATCTATTTATGTGAAGGATTAAGCTAGAAAATGCTTATTCTTGTTGATATTTTTAGTAGTTCTCTGAGAATTTTGAAACTGTTTTCTATATGCTTTTTTGCTTGCTTGGACTTTCATACTTATAACTGATTCTATGGAATGCATCCATAAGGCTTAGCCTGACCAATAGACTTTTAATAGCTAAATTAAATGGCAATTGGGTAGTTAGAATTATTGGAAAAAAAATGCCCTGCATCAGATGTTAGGAAATATGAGTTTGAATCTCAGATGTATCTACTGTTAGATGGTTGACCTTGACAAAGTCATGAATCTTATTTGTAAGACCAAGTACCATTCTAGTGGTCTTATTTCTTAGGATTTCTATGAAGGCAAGATAAATTGATATGTGAAAACATTTGGAGACTTTACAGCTAGAAAGGAAGGAAGGATCCCAGAGGTTCAATATCCTATTTTAAAGACCAAAACAAAACACTCCTGTTTTCAGCTTTATTGATGTATAATCAACAAATCAACTTATACTTAAAGTGTACAAGGTGATGATGTGATACATATACCCATTGTGAAAGGATCCTCCACTTCAAGTTAATTAGCACATTGACACATCCATCACCTTACATATTTATTTGTTTTTTCCTTTTTCTTTCTTTCTTTCTTTCTTTTTTTTTTTGGTGAGAACATTTAAATTCTACTTTCTTAGTAAAATTCAATTATACAATAATAATAGTGTTATCGACTATAGCCACCATGTTGTACATTAAATCCTCAGACTTTATTCGTATTTATAACCCTTTACCAGCCTCTCCCCATTTTCCCTACCCCCACACCCCCACCAAACACTTTTCTAGTCTTTGTAAATGCATTTTTTTTTTTTTAAGAGAGAGAGAGGGTGGGGGAGCTGCAGAGGGATGGGGAGAGAGAGAATCTTAAACAAGCTCTAAGCCCAGCACAGAGCTCAATGCTGGGCTCAATCTCACGATCCTGATATCATGACCTGAGCTGAAATCGTGAGTGAGAAGCTTACCCAACTGAGCCATCCAGGCACCCCCAACGTTATTTTTTGAGTGGGTCCCAGCATGGAACCCAATGTGGGGCTTGAACTCACAAGCTTGAGATCAAGACCTGAGCTGAGATCAAATCTGCTGCTTAACTGGTTGAGCCACCCAGGCACCCCTATGAATGTAGTTTAAAAGTGTAAATTGTATAACACAGTATTATCTTTCCTTATCTGACTTATTTCACTTAGCATAATGTTCTCCAATTCATGTTGCCAGAAACGACAGCAGTTTCTTCTCTTTTAAGGCTGAGTAATATTCCATCACACATATATCACTTCTCCTTCATCCATTGATGGACACTTGGGTTACTTCCATACATTGGCTATTGTGAATAATACTGCAATGAACACGAGAGTACAGATATTTTATTCTCTTTTTTCTTAAGATTTATTTATTTATTTTGAGAGAGAGAAAGAGCAAGTGAGTTGGAGGAGGAGCAGAGGGAGAGAGGGAGAGAATCTCCAGCAGACTCCCTGCTGAGCACAGAGCCCAACACAGGGCTTGATCCCACCACCCTGAGATCATGACCTGAGCTGAAATCAAGAGTCAGATGCTTAATAACTTAACCAATTAAGCCACCCAGGCACCCTGGCAGTACAGATATTTCTTTGAGATAATGTCTCAAACTAAAAAGCTTCTGCTCAACAAAAGAAACCGTTAACAAAATGAAAAGGCCGTCTACTGATTGGGAGAAAATATTTGTAAGCCAAATATCTAATAAGGCAATAATAATATCCAAAATATGCAAAGAATTCATACAAATTCATAGCAAAACCAAAACAAAACAGAATGCAATTAATAAGTGGGTAAAGAACATGAATAAATATTTCTCTGAAGAAGGCATATAGATGGCCAACTGGTACGTGAAAAGGTGCTCAACATCATTAATCATCAGGAGAATGCCACAATGAGATATTACCTCACACTTGCTAATGGCAATTATCAAAAGGACAAGAGAGAACAATTCTTCATGAGGATGTGGATTAAAGGGAACTCCTGTGTGAATGGGATTGTAAATAGGGGCAGCCACCATGGAAATCAGTATGGAGGATCATCAAGAAATTAAAAATACGAGCTACCTTGTGATTCAGCAGTTCCAATCCAGGTATATATCCAAAGGCATCAAAACTCTTTATAGTGAAATGATAAATGTTGCTGACAGAACTCCACATCCTGGTTAATGGCCATCCTGTTATACATTGGGCTTATATTTTTTGGTCCTTTTTTTTTTTCCCTTCTTACTTTCTTGTCTTCACTATATTTGATGGATAGAAGAGGGGGTAAGTAACTTCTTTTTCATGTGCTAAGAGCCATGTTAATAACAAAAGTGTCCCTGCCAAACTACAACTTGGCTGATAGATCTTTACCTATGGATGAAGCAGGTCTACCTCAGTGAGCCCATCTGGGGAGGCTTATTGTTAGTAAATGCTAATGCTTCGTGTGTTTCCTTTAAAGGGTAAACAATAGCTATAGAGCTTAGGTAGTCACCTCATTCAATATGACTGCCAGCGGCAGTTCTGACTGACACAGTTCTGTTAAAGTGGTCACAGAAACAGTAGGACAGGCTTGTTAAAGCCCAACTGTCTTCAAGAGTAATCAACTTAGGGCTCCTGGGTGGCTCAGCCGTTAAGTGTCTACCTTCGGCCCAGGTCAGATCCCAGGGGCCTGGGATCAAGCCCCGCATCGGGCTCTCTGCTAAGCAGGAAGCCTGCTTCTCCCGCTACCGTTCCCTCTGCTTCTGTTCCCTCTCTCGCTGTGTTTCTCTCTGTCAAATAAATAAAATCTTTAAAAAAAAAAAAAAAGAGTAATCAATTTAAATTTTAGATAAACAAACCTAATAATTATATCTTATTTACTCATATTTTTGTTAGAAGGAAACGCAGAGTGATAAAATTGGTTTGCAACATCCTAGCAACTGGTGGGGTTTTGTTTGTTTGCTTGATTAAGTGTTGTGGTTGTTTATATATGCATTTTTTTATGATATGTGGAGGACTTTTTTTTTTCATTTTAGTTTCCCATCAGAAGAGTTTCCTACCAAGCCAACAGGATCCAGATGTAATTTCACTGATGAGCAAGACATCTCTGCCAACTGAATTCCTATTGATTAGCATCTGATTTTGTTTGTCAGCAAAAAGAAAAACTTATTCTTTAATGGCATGTTTCAGTACATAACCAGCGGGTGTATGTCAGGGGGAGGGTGTGGACGGAGGGGTCTCTTTCAAAAGCTGATGAAAATATATTAGTGTGTATAATCATTTTTGCTCTCAACCATATAAATAAATCCATAATCTTAAAGCAGCCAACATCCTGCGCTGAATATGAAAACAGTAGTTCGTTTGATGATCTTTGGAGTTGGAAGTGACTACCTTGGGCTAGGATAGGGGACATGCTGTGCAGCTTCTGGGGTCAGTATCACTCACTGTGCACCTAGCTCACTGGCTTCTCTTCCCTGGAGGGCCTACAAGGGTCATCCACAAGCCAGCCCTTCTCACCAGGTGGGAGGAAGGACAACACCTAATGACCAAGTATAGCTGTTTGGGGAGATGTGGCAGAAAGCAGGTCTGAATGGAGATTTTTTTTTTTTTTTAACAAACAGAGTAGACCTAGAATTTTATAAACACCCAGTATTATAAACTAACCAATCCCCGGAGGATAATTGTTAATTATCATATGTACTTGAAAACTAGAGAAAGAAATCGAGACCCAAATCTATTCAATTACTCATCCAATATTAGACAACTTGTAATATGACTTGTTACAGACCTAAGGTTTGAATCCAGGCCTTTGGCCCTAAGCTCAGTGTTCTGTCCAATACACCAGCTTTCTATCTGGTTTTACTAACGGAATATATTTTCTATGCTTTTCGGATGAAACTGTTGTTTCCCATGGGTAGGATTTTTTTTTCCTCTTAATGAGGGCCTTTCATTACTAATCATATAAAATTTCAATAATTTATGAGTGCAAATAATATATTACAAAGGTGTCATAAGGAAAGAGCAAAAGGAATCAGTGTTAATATTACAACTAACC
>CM053605.1:11921935-11957134 GCA_028646535.1 Procyon lotor | reverse complement strand
TTTTATCTATTCAGTTGTATTTTCTATATCATATACAACCATTAAAACAGACTTTTAAATATGGAGAATTCCAGACATATACTGGTCTCAATTCTCTACCTTTTCTTCTATCCAGATCCTTTGCCACATAACATTGTTGTACTCTCCTTTTATTTCCCATGTGACTTGATGAGGCCAATAGAATGAGCTAGCTTCAGGCGTAGGTCTCAAGAGGGCTTTGGGTGTTTCACTTGCCCTCTTGCACCTCTGTCAGAGCAGTAAAACCGTGGTCTATCCTACTGAAGAATGACAGGTTTGTGAAACAGAACTGAGTCATTTCAGTGCTCCAACCATGGCTATCCTATGTCAGCTGACAGCTAGCCAACAGGAGATACATGAATGAGCTGGGCCAAAAGAAACCACACCACTTAGAAAAATCACAGTTGAATCCAGAAACATAAGCAATACGTATTTATTGCTATATGCAACTGAAGTTTGTGGTTGTTTGCTATGAAGCATTATTATAGTAGCTAACTTATATACTCAAAGGAGATAATACCAGAACACATCCCCACATGTTATCAGCTTCAATATCAATCAACATGTGGCCCGTCTTATTTGACATATACTCCTCATGTCCATCCGGACTCTTCTGAATCAAATCCCAGACATGTACTTTCATTCATACAACTTCGGTCTGTATCTGAAAAAGATATTCTTTTAAAAAATATATAACCACAGTACCATTATCACATCAAAAGTAACAGTAAGTTGCTAATATAACCAAATGGGCAGAGAGAATTATGATTTCTTTTTTGGCTCATCTCTTAAAAATTATTTTTATAGGTGAAGTATTTGAATCAGGAGCCACATCTTTGATTTGTTTGCTATGATTGTTTTAAATCTATAGGTCCTTCCAATTTTTTCCTTTGCCACTTATTTGTTAAAGAAACTAGGTCATTTTGCCCTTTAAAATTCTCACACTCTGGATGTTGCTGGTCACAGCCCCACGGTGTTATTTATCATGTTCCTCTCTCCTTTTATTTCTCATAAACTAGCACTTTGATCTAAGGATTCAGGAAGGGACAAGTTTCATTTTTAGGCAGTAATACTTCTGAGCTGTTTATAAATTCATTTTACATCATAGGGGAAGCTCACCATGTTTGGTTCTTTCTTTATGTAGGTTTTGTCAGCCTACCCATCCAGCAAAGACTCCCCATTGTTGTTTCATCTAACAATTTTAGCAGCTTTTAATGGTCTTTACTTAACCTATTATTTCATTCAGGGCTGCCAAGTGGTGGTATTTCAATTGTATTACTCCTTATGTATTTATTACCTAGAGTTTATGAAGAAGAATTCTCTTTCCATGATGATTTGAATACCCTGGGGTACAGATTGCATACAGTTCATCCTTCCCCTTTACTGACCAATTTTCGGAAAAGTAAAGTGGTTCCTGAAAATCCTCTGAATATGACTAATGAGCTTTAATGCTTCTCAGAATCATAATGAACCCAATGATGTTAGGCTATTTTGTGTATTTCAACTCACCAGGGTAATTATACAAGCATTTCTTAAAAGGAGAAAAATTTTATAAACATTATTATTTATTTCCTTTTTATCACCACTTCTTGACTATCTTTAACATCATGAGCATGTCTACTGACTCTATTCCATCTTTAACTATAAAAGTATATTTGTTCTATTTGTTTAAAAAAATCTACTGCTGGGGAGCCTGCGTGGCTCAGTGGGTTAAAGCTTCTGCCTTTGGCTCAGGTCATGATCTCAGGGTCCTGGGATCGAGTACCACATCAGGCTCCCTGATCAGTGGGGAGCCTGCTTCCCCCTCTCTCTCTCTACCTGCCTCTCTGCCTACTTGTGATCTCTTTCTTTCTGCCAAATAAATAAATAAAATCTTTTTAAAAAAATCTACTGCTGTCAGTCAGTCTTCTAGATATTCATTGTGAGTAGAATTGTCTTCCCTTGGAGATGGATAATTTTAAAAAATGATCTATTCAGAGAATTTTGTCAATTGACTTAATAATTATCAAGTGCTGTACAATTCAGACATCATATCCATGGCATATCACACAAGAAAAGACTTTTTTCCTCTATTTAAGAATTTATTTGGACATTATTACTTTGAAGAAGAAAGTGCTGGGAGAGAATTAGAAATGATTGTGTGTGTGTGTGTGTGTGTGTGTGTGTGTGTGCACGCACATCGTGTGCACGCCCATGCACATGTAAGAGAGTGTGTGTGATTCCACTAAGTAGATCTGCTTGATTTGTGTAAGAGCTTTAGACACTTATGAGATACTATGAGCCAAAGGCCAAATAACTGTAAACTTTCCTGAATGTGAAATTTACTTCACTACTATTGAGAGATTGCTGACAAAATAGAGGGCATAAGCTACTTTCTGTAATATTCTTTCATCAGGAAAAATATATGATAAATGGAAACTGGTTATTTAAAAATGCAACTTACTATCCTCTTCTACCCCCCTTCAACCACCTTAATTCTTTCTGTCCTACACCAGCATGCTGTCCTCATGTGTCTAGCTTCATTTTCAGTCTTTTACATTTCTTATTTCACAGGTACATTTAGCTAACAGGGTTAATTAACTTAGACCAAATCATTCACCAATGTGCATTCCAAAGTAAACAATGGTGATCTGAAGATCATTTTGTTTCCTAACTGACAAAGGATAGTTTATTTCAGGCTATCCTACACACATAGTAAGACTGATTACTTTTTCTTTATAGTATGATGGAAGCACATTTACATAAGCAATATATATTTTTTGCAGAAAAGTTTGAGAATACTAAAGAGTACACAGAATAAAGTAAGAATCATATATAATCATACTGCTCTGAGATTACTACTCTTATCATGTTGGAGTTTTATTTTCTGTTGCTTTATCAGTTTTTGATGATCTACTTTATTATCAAAATTAAGAAACAGATTTTGAAGTTTTGATAATAGTGAGTAATAGTTCCTCCATTAAAAATAATTGCATGGCTGTCTTATAATATATTATATTAACACACTTTTTAATTGAAGTGTGTTCTGTACTGATGTGGAGGGAAGACCTGAAAATATAAGTAGGGATTGCCAGGGTGAGGTTTTGGTTCAACTTAAGTGAACTCAGTTTTTCCAACATTTTAAGATTACAAATCACGGTGATATGCTCTGCCAACTTGTAATGATTCATGAAAGAGACTTGTTAAATTTTAAGGAATCTAGCAGGCTGGCATCAGATTATTAGCTTGAAATTGACGATGGTGGGAGTATTTACACTAGGGAAATTGGCAAATGCTACAGACCAGGGCTTCCCACTCCACCTCCGGTCTACAACCACCTACAGGGCATAGGAAGGTAACTGTACATGACTGAATCAGATCAGGTAGTGTCTATGAAGAAAGAGTGGTCCAGATTGTAGTGATCTGTAGAGATTTGTGCAAGGGATCTCATTTCTAGCCATGTTTTCTTGTGGGAAAAGGCAGTCAGCGTTTTTCAATCTCACAGTTTTGTGAGGAAACCCAGAAATATAGATTTTTTAACATGAAATTTTCTGAATTTAAAAACACTATTAGAGATGGGGAAAAGATGATCCTAAACTAAATACAAGATGTGGAACACCAGATTTCAAATCTTGCCAAAAAATTATGAGTTCCTTTTATCTGGCTGTGTAGGGAAGGGGTGAGTGTTTCCTTATCAGGTATGTCATAGCAAGAATTCTTGCTTTGAACAAGGGATTGACTGAACGATCTATAAGGTCCTTTGCAATTCAAAACCCCCACAACTTGATGCTTCTGCATCTTCTTTTCCTGAAATACCTTTTATTATTTGCAGGCACTAATCATTATACCCATGTGACAATTCACTGTGGTTGTGTTGAACTCTGCTTTATCTCTTGCGTCAAGGGACACTACAGAGGGACACCATATTCTGGGAGGTTTGGAGGCTTCTGATTTTATAGAATCTTAGAATGTCAGGGCTGGTAGAGGCTTGATGACAAGTCAATGAGCCTAGGAGTTATTAACCCAGAATCCATGACTGAGTGTGGACGGTAATTGTGAATCCCTTGAAATTTTCTGAGAAAAAGGTTCATAGATTCAACTCATTACTCAAGTATTCCAAAACAGATAAGAACACCTATATATCAGGCTTTTCCAGTCATTTAACCAATATTTATTGAGTACTGGCTACATGTCAGATTCTATGGGTAAAAATAAGCAAGCAAGCAAAATGGAGACCATTATCTCTCTTTTAAGTCCAAAAGAGAAGGAAGAGAAGGAACACAATTAAATAAGCAATTCTCTTAAAGCATGGTTATCCTGTGGCAAAAGAAGCACATAAACTGAGTACCTACCTAGCCTGGGAGGTATGAAGTATGGTTGTCATCAGAATGGAGTATTGGAAGAACTGACATTTAAGTTAGTATCTGGAGGGTGAGGAGTAATCGGACAGTTGAAGTGATTATCCTCTCAAATAGCTAAGAACCACAGGATATAGGTAGCACTTTCACTTCACGTAAGAAGAAACTGAGAACTTAACATCCAGCAAATTTTCCCAAGTCACTGGAATAGAGCAGAGCATGAAAAGTTTGGTATACACATACAAATGAGTAAACAAATAATGAAAGCAAAGACCTTTTTGTGTGGAACACTGACGATGTTCATTTTCCTTTCACCTGGCTTATCTACCCATGTTAGTGGTTGGGAATGAAAAGCCTCAACATCGAGGGGAATCAATCAACCCAATGAGGCCAGTTTTACCCAAGATGGTGGCTTTGGCTGACCTGGTCTCCTTTTTTGCCTGCTGGGATTGCTCCTGCCCCTACATAGGAGCTTGCTCTTAACCCACCCTAAGTTTGGGCAAGGAGTCTAGAACACAGTGGCTCGCAACTTCAGGGTCTACAATATCCTGTCCTTTCCCTGTAGAATTGGACATTGATAAATATTATTTGTGCAGACCTCAGTTCTAGAGGACCTCTGGGGTGAGAACTCTGCCCATGCTTCATGACATTTCCAGACCAAATCCTTTCAGCCTTGTTTGTAAAGAAGCAGGCATTGAAATATTCACTCTTTGTCCCTTTCTTCCTCCTCACGACACATATCATATGATTATATTAGCACCAAACTTCTGGGGGCACTTCCTCTTCAGGAAATGAGTATTAATAATAATAACTGTAATTGTATGTTAAATAAATTTTTTTGTTATTTTTTAGATTATTGGGTATCAAGTATCCAAAGATTCTAAAGAAAGTTTCTACACATCTACTTGCAAGGCTTGCAAGCCAAAAGTTGGCCAAAACCTGAATTGGATGCTCAAGTAACTTATCCCAACTGGGACAATTTTGAAAGTGAAAGGGTATCTATTAATAACTACATTGGTCAAGAGATATAAACCAGCATTCTCAGTCAGTTCATCCTGAGCCCAGCATCCACCTCTAGCCGAAATGAGAGAGACAGAGAGGATTGCTATTAACATCCTCAAGCTAAATGAGAGGGAATCAAGAGTATTAGTAATTCCTTGCCACCTGGTGACTGCTGAGATAAAAGAACTCACAGGCTATAGTTGAATGGTAGCCCCTGAAAAGATACATTTATCCTCCCCCTAAAAACTGGTGGATGTGACTTTTTTGGAAAAAAGCATTTTTGCAGATATGATTAAGGTTATTGAGATGAGATCATCCTGGATAACCCAGGTAGGCCTTAAATCCAATGACAAGTGTTCTTATAAGAGACAGAGGAGGAAAAGTCCCTGACAAGGAGAATTAATATAAAGATGAAGGCAAATATTTGAGTTATGCAGCTGTAAGCCAAGGAATTCCTGGAGCTACCAGAAGCTGGAAGAGGAAAAGATTCTCCTTGAGAATATTTGGAGCGATCACAGCCCTGCAGACACTTGATTTTAGTCTTTTGTCTTCACAACTGTAAGATAAGTTTCTGTTATTTTAAGCCATTTAGTTTATGGAATTTATGACAACAGCCCTAAAAACAAATATACAGGCCCATCCCAAGATAGAGCACATGAGAAGTCTTGGAAGATTATTGTTTCTTGAAGTTTGGGGCTACAGAGCCTCGTTTCTGCCCCCTGCAACTTCAAGGTGAGGAGGGGAGTCCACAGTCAAAACCAGCTAAAGTTTCATAAAGGACAGGGAAAGAATGCATGGTTCTCTTTGAAGAGTGGACACTTCTGAGGGAATCCTAGTTAGACATATGATGAAATACGACTATTCCCAAGAGGACTTCTTTCAGGGGTAAAGCAACACCAAGCATGTACTACCAGAACCGGAGCAGAGGAAGTGTATTAGTTATCTACAGTTGTGTAACAAATTACCCCAAAACTGAGTACCATAAAACAGCAAATATTTAACATCTCACACAATTTCTAAGAGTCACGAGAGCAGCTGGGCTGGGTGATAACTAGTTCAGGTTTCTTTTGAGCTCAAAGAACTGCCAGAGAAGGCTACAGTCATCTGAAGGGTTGACTGGGCTGTCGGATCTGTATTCAAGCTCACTCACATGGCTGTTAGAAAGCAGCTTCGGTTTCTCAATACACTGGCCTTGTCACAGGGCTGCTTACAACAAGATAGCTGACTTTCCTTGGAGTTAATAATGAGAGAGAAGGGGAGACCAAGACAGAAGCTGCGGTGTGTTTTATAACCTAATCTTGGAAGTGATACACCATCATTTTTCTTATATTCATTACCAACCCCGGTACAAGGTGGAGGGGACTACAGAGGGAGGACACTGGACGGCAGAGATTGCTGGCCATATCTGGCTGGGTATCAGGAGTGGAATTGTGAGAAGCCAGCAAGAGAGTCCTCTGTAGCCATCTGGGATTAGTGCCATCAATAAGCAAGAGAGAGTTACAGATGGCACCTGCTAAGTAAAAGAGTTTTTCCTCCTTCTCCTTTATTTTTTTGCTCTGCTATTCCTTTTCTTGAAGGAGTCAGAGGCAGCAGCGATAGCTGGGTCAAAGAAAAAGAAAAAATACTGATAATGCCCCTGGCTTCACTAATGATCAGCAGAAATACAGATGAGGCATGATCTGGTGAAAAAAAAAAAGTAGAACCTCTGAATTTGATGAGAACAAAAATTTGTTTTGTTCACTTTTTATTACACAAAAGTAGACAAAGATATAATGTAATAAGCTTCAGCAATTATCAACTTGTTGCTCCCTCTCTCTTATGAATGTGCTCTTTCCCCTGTTATATTTATCTTCTCTCATTTCCTCTTAGCTTTTCCTGATCAACATAACCCACAGATCTGCCTCTCCTCTGAACTTCTGGTAGGTTTCAATAGAGCCTAGAATCCAAATTCTAGGGCTTCATGGTGGGATACTTATCTCTGCTCTTAACCGGAGGGTCCCAACTGATGTCATTATTGACTGGCCAGGCTCTATGACAAGGAAGGGAATTGGGGAAAGAGAGGGATGAGCCAGAAGATGGACATCCACTGGCATATGCGGAAGCAGCCTCCTTGGACTAAGGATGAGGGTTTATGGGCAACTTGTGCTGGGAGCTGTCCGATGCACAGAAGCTGCTCCAAAGTCTGGAGGAGATTTTATATTTAAGGTGCCAAGATAAATCAGAATAGGTTTAGAGCAAAAAGAATCTAGAAGTAAAAGTCAAGAGTGGGTGTTCATCCCAGATCTGCTCCTAATTTGCAATGTGACCTGGGTCAAATCATGTCATCTCTCTGGTCCCCAGGGCCTTTTTTTTTTTCCCCAAAAAAAATCAGCAGGAGGAATTGACAATCTAATTCCAAAGTTCACCTAGAACAGTGTCTTTCGATCTTTTTATGATAATAATTTTTATTATTAATATTATCATCACTCTAAGGGGATGTTTTAATATTTTTTCTAATCACCCCATGAAATTTTAATACCACAAATATAGAACACATCCATTTAACTGATGTATGTATCTCCATCAGTGCTTAATCATGGAAAGAGTGAGATCTTTCACCCTCCAACAGCTAATTCCCACCTTCTTGGAAGTGATAGCCCTTCCATTGAGAATGCACGATCTAGAATTCAAAAGGTAGAAAATAATTGGAAAAAAATGCAGAACAAGAATTATAAAAGATCAGCTTTCCAAACCAACATCAAAACATGCTAAAAATTACATTAATTAAGAGTGTGTTGGTATGGCAATAGACAATGGAGAACAGCATCTTAAAATAGATTCACATCTATATGGAATATTTAGGAATTTATTATGACCATCTTGGCATTTCAAAGTGAAGAAAAAGGAAACTCTTCAAAAAACAATTTGGGGGAAAGAGACATCCATTGGCCAAAACAAGCCAAATCCCTGAATCCTCTGAATAAATAAATTGTAGGTATATTAAAGAGGTATACATATAAAGTAATTCCACAAAAGATTATGAAAAATATAGAAAATAAGTTACAGTTTAATTTTTCCTACCTTTTCACTGTTTCCCCCTCCCCATCTTAATCATTTAAAGATTTAGGGGCATAATCTGTTTCATATTGTTTTATTATTTTTAATTCTCTGGTGGACTCATTCTTTTGTGTGTCACATGTACAGACACATTTTCACTCTCATGGTGGTTTCCTTCTTGTGGTTTGTAATTTTTTAGTGTGAGCTCATCTTTGCAGGATTGTGCCCTGGTTTGTGAGAGCAGACCTACAGAGGATTTTTACATTTGTTTCTTACGGACCTTCAGGGGTTCTAGACTCCTATCTATATTAATTAATTCTTATTGGGGATCCCAAACCACATAAGTACTGTAAATTCACATCCCACAAACTCTTATTCTTCATAGGAGACATTTTCTTCTCCACTGAAAAGCTCATGAAAGATGGTACAGGTCTCTCCCTACCATGTCAGAAAGACTTCAAGGATTCTAACTTAATGAAAAGCACTCGAATGCAGCTACCTGCCTCACAGAGAGGTCCTGAGCGTCCAGAAGAACTCATGCATGTCCCTTAACTAAGTAAGCATCTGGATACCTGCCACACAGGAGGCTTCAAACACCAACTGATGAGGGTTGCACTTTCAGGCAAGTGAAGTGACATTTGCCCCTTTGGGACACCACCACCACCCCAGTCCTAACGAGCAGAGACAGGAGCCTCTGCAGGACAGGCCCACAATGGGGAGGGGGGGAAGACAGATGGGACTTTTAAGTTGGACTTGGTGAGTTTGCTGTTGTGTGAATTACTGAGAGATCAGGCTGAGATGTCATTAAAAGGCTTGAAAAAGAGATTAGATAGGCTTTGGCTGGAGAAATATTAAACACTTTCATGCTTATATCTCAGCTGCCCAAAGTGTTCATGAAGCTGAAAACACACTATTACAAAAACTGTGGAACTCTTAAGTCAAATACACTAAGGTTCCATTTTCACTGTTAGGTGAAAGAAGCAAGTCTTACAATGACACGTATGATACAATCTCATTTATATAAAAGCATTTTTTAAAAAACTGTTTCTATACACCTATCTATATACCTGTCTATCCATTTAAATGAAGCATATAGTGTCACACACTAGCTCCGCGACCTTAGGTAAGTTGCTTAGCCTCTCTGTGCTTCAGATCATCCCCTCACCCACACTGGTAAAGAGGAATAATAATGGTAAATGCCTTATGGGATCTGTGAAGATCGTATGAGTTGTATAAGGACTGTATGGTTTAGAATTACTTTTGGCATCTGGTAAGTGCTATAAGTTTTGATCTCATTATTCTTTAATGAATTAAACAAGGTCTAAAAGATATTTACCAAATTTTATGGAAGTCATCTCAGAGTAGAAGAGGATAGTTGGGTAGAGAGCTAAAGTTTCAATTTTATTTCCTACCTTACTCCTCCCCCCAAAAAATTCTCACTTAGAATTGTTAGAATATTTAAGTACAAAACCTATTCCTGCAATATTTGTATAATTTTAAAACATAAAAATAAAATGTTTGCTCCAAAAGATAACCACATGTCCCTTCAATGATAACCCTCTATGACTCTTCCAATACCTCCTGGTCTTTTTTGCCTCTTATCACGCCCCTCACTAATATCCTTTCCTTCCCCCACTGATACTAACCCATATTTTGTCATTTTATACCATGAGTTATCTTTTCTATGTCAAAGTTTTGTCTTTCCGAATAGAATTTCAGCTGTTCCATGCCAGCATGGTCTCATACTTCCATTTATAACCCTACCATGAAAAATACAATGTGGCAAATAAGGCCAATGTCCCGGTTAACTTACTACTTTTTAAATCCAGAGATGAAGATTACATCAGTTCTTTTAAACTCATTTTAGGTTCTTGGGTGCCTGGTCAGTTAAATGTCTAACTTCAGCTCAGGTCATGATTTCCCTGTCCTGGGATCTATCCCCAAGTAGGGCTTCCTACTCAACAGGGAGTCTGCTTCTCCTTCTCTCTCTGCTCCTCCCCCCCATCAACTAAACAAATAAAACCTTTTTAAAAATTAAAAATTAAAAAAACCTCATTTTGGGTTTCAATCCTCAAGCTTCCTTGACTATACTTGCTCCACCGAGTTGCTAACAGAATCCCCATCACACACAATCTAGGTTTTAAGTCTTATACTAGTTGCTATATGTATCAGACAATGTTTTAATTTAGTTATTCTCAAACTTTTTAGTCTTTGGCCCCCTTTACATTCTCCCTCAAGGACGCCAAAGAGCTTCTGTTTCTGTGGGTCATATTTATCAATATTTGTAATACCAGAAATTAAAGCTGAGAAAATTTCAAAATAGTCATTAATTCATTTAAAATAATGATTGAGATAAATCATAAATTTTTGATGAGAATTATGATAAAATGTTAATGTAAATCCTTCCATATGAAAAAGAATGTATTTTTCAAAAGAAAAAATGTGAGAAGTGATTTTATTTACATTTCTGTAAATCTCTTTAATGTCTGGCTTAATAGAAGAAATCTGGATTCTTCCATCTTCTGCATTCAGTCTATTGAGATAGCACATGTCAGGTGGCCTCTTAAAAACTCCACTGT
This sequence comes from Procyon lotor, assembly GCA_028646535.1. Classification (NCBI taxonomy): domain Eukaryota; kingdom Metazoa; phylum Chordata; class Mammalia; order Carnivora; family Procyonidae; genus Procyon; species Procyon lotor. Next base: position 11,946,162 of record CM053605.1, on the reverse strand, counting down.
ACACTCATGATAGACTAGGAAGGAAAAGGCATTTAACAGCTTAGTATTATTATAAAAGGAGAGTAAAAACATTAAATATGTTTTTGCATAATTATGAAAATAGTTTTGATCTTGCAGAACCCTTGAAGGGACTGCAGGGACCTCAGGAGGTCCCAGACCACACTTTGAGAAGATCACACTTTGGGAAGAGCTGTTCTGATTTAATCCTCAAAAAGCCTCTGTAAGGTGAAAATGATTATTATTCCTTTTTCACAGATGAGGAAATTAAAGCCCAGAGTGGTCAGGGAAATTGCCTCAAGTTAACAGCTGCTAAGTGGAGAAGTCGGAATTTGAGCCCAAATCTAAACCTTGAACAACTATGCTATACGGCTTTTGTAGTAGCCTGCACATACCTCCATGTCCTGTTCTCCTGTTCTCCTGACCACATAGAGGTCAATGATTACCCTTGTCCATCTCATCCACCTGACTGGGTATCTATGTACCCACCTACCTGCTTTTGAGAGACCATTCATAATCCATCTTTGTAACTCTTGTCCTGATAATGTAATTTGAGTAAACAAATGAATAAAAGCACTGGCTTTTTTTTTACATTCACACAAGTAACATCAGGACTAAAAAATAACTTTTCAGTGGTTACTTCAACCGTTCACTACACCCTCGATCATGAGATGCTGGATTCCTTGTCTTAAAGCTAGGAACAGATGTCTAAGAAGGGTGGTCTTTGCAATAGAGTCTATAGTAATTGGTGTTAAGAAAGGCAGTCACAGAAAGCAGAGTTCCAAGGCTATTTCAATACTCTGCCTGTGATTCGGAAGTATACCAGCAGATTTGAAGTCTACATTCTTAGCAAAACATCATGGGCTTTTCCAGTATTAAGTTCATGTTGGATGGCCTCAAATTATACATTGTCATATGCTTGGAAGGTCTGTTCCCAGGCTTTTGGTTCAACCACATAAATATCCATGGGTCTTTTGTGCCTTCAGTTGTGAATATCAATTACTTAATAGACCTGGAACATGAGAAGTAGGAAAGAAAATCCTAGAGTTCATATATCTGACAATATTTCATTATGGTCAACCTCATTTGAATGCTAGTGTTAGGGAACAAACACTTGGTTTATAACTTTACCGTGAGTTGATTTCGTGATATTTTGTACATCACTACAAATGTGGGGGTCTGATGGGACCCACATGGTGAAACATGGGACTTTACGGGCTGGAGTTTTAATCAGGAGAACCACAGCTTAGTTCGCCCATTGTTTTTGCTTGGCATTCTAAAGTTCTGCAAAATGGAAAGGCAGAATGAGGAGGAGGAGAAAAGGGAACATTTTTGTGCTTATCTAAATCAGAGAAGCCTTAATAAATAATTTATTTTCCCTGATTATTCTCAAAGAATGCCTGGATTCCTCTCCATTCAAGTTCTTGTCCTTAACTGCCAACACCCTGAATATTTTTTTTCTCATGCAGATTTTGAACTATAGGTATTCTAGAGTCAGGGGAGTTTTATTGTTCTTAAGCTCGTCCCTTTGATAAGGAAGGAGCCAGAAGGGACCAGGGTCCCAGGTGACAAAAGTGGGTCAGTATATCACAGAAGATCTAATTTGTCCAGAAGTTGCTGTACGTTATTCATGACTTAATCTTTCCAGCCCATACACTCTCTTACAACCTCAGGACAGAATGGAAGTCATCAGAGCAAACAGCCACTCCCTTTCCTGGAGAAAATAGCTCCGTGTCAGTGGACTCTCAGGGCACCCAAAGCCTGATGACTCTGTTCCATCAGCATCACTTTTATTACCTCCTGCTCTGCAAAATACAAAAAGATTACCGCAGTCCATTAATGGTAAACAGAAAAATCCTCTAAGTGGAGATGAAATAGTGGTGCCTCCAGATGATCATTCAGAATATAATTAATAAAAAAAAAAGATGGAGAGTAACATGATCCAGGAATACAGTAAACTGAAACAATTAATTAGGAATAAATGGCTGGAGAAAGCATTATCTGATGAAAAAGTGCTATTAAGTGCAACATATTAATAAGAAAAAAAATCAGGTAAATGATTTCTATTTTATGATGGTAATTCATTCAAATTTAAACAATCCAAGGAGAGATGATAATGAATGGATGCTTTCCAAGGAAATGTTCATTTAACAAAAAATGCAAATTATTTATATTTTTACCTTCTAAGATAGGAAACATGCAATAATATCTTCTAGAACAGTTTTGCTCTGAGCAGTGTGTTTTGGAACAGAGATTGTATATGATGAGTAATATGACCTTTTATACCCTATTATCTGCCTCATTTGAAGTTCAACAGATGTATTACCACAATTACATATTTCCAGCTAAAATACCAGTTCTGGGAAAAATTACCATATTCATTATGAAGCCTTCTCACTTTCTAATTTCTATTGTCTGGAAACGTCTGAACATCCTGTGTTTTAGTGTGGCCCAGAGTTTTGAGCCATCGGACCCACTCCCTAAGGCAGGTAGGATTTCAGTAGGCTGCTCAGGGCTTTCTGCTTAAGCCACACATCTAAACACAGTCCACACACACATCCCACCCTAATTTCTGAAGATTTCCTTATTCCTCCATTTTGAGCCTCACCCCTCGTGTTGGCCTTAATGCTTATCACTGCCTTCCTAACCGTGACCTTGATGCCGTGATGCTTCAGTGAGTTGGTCAAGAAGCTTAAGAATGAGTAACAGGAGTAGTTCTGACTGATTTCAATGGGGGAAAAAAGTTATTAAAGGTCTGCTGACTAGCTCACAGAGTGTCTGGGAAGTCTAATGTCTAAAATCATAGTGCAAAGCTAATCTGGTGAAGACAAACCTACTGTTCCCCTTACGTGGGAGGTGTCACTGCTAACAATAGTAACGCCATTGGCAGTGAGCACAGGAGGCTTCTGTTAAGAGGTAATTTCTACGCGTAATTTCTATCACTGCCACCAAAGCCACGTCACATTACCTATTCGAGAAACATCAGGGTGCTGGGCAAAGAGGTTTTATACAATCCTAACTTGGGGCATCTTAACCACATAATTTTTTTACTTCCCCAAGGCTAACATAGCTACTCCCCAAAAGTGCCCAACTTACCAACAGAGGAAGTTGAATCCCAGGGTGATGTTACTCCTATACAGAGAGACAGCTGGGCAGGATTGAGTCACGGGGAGTTAAGCTAGTTTCTGGTCTTCCCCACCCCCACCCATTTTTTCTTTTCTCTCAGTTTTTCTTTTTCTTTATTCTTTTTTATTTCTTATTCTTATACCAATCAATTAATCAGTTCTGTTGTGAATAATGTAACAAGCTTCAGCTTTTGTAACTTAATCAAAGCAGTCAACCAACCAGCCCTTTCTTGAGGATTGCATTTCAAGAGATATTCCCACCACTACACAGCTCTTCTGCTGGAGCAACCCTAATGAATTACAGTGTCAGAATCTTGTCTCTTCCTGGCAGACTTTGAGTTTAAAGATGATAAATTCTGCATTTTATGACCCCCCAACCCCCATGGTGGCAGCAAAACCTTGGAAGTTCTGGTTAAGAGAGAATTATGGATTTCCTGAAAGACTGCATCTGGTTTTCCAGAACGACTTTTTTTCCTCTAGATTAATTTTACAGTACCAATATGCAATTCAAATATACATATCATTGATGAACCAAGAAAACAGAGAGGCCATGAGAGAGAAGAAATGGATCATCCCAAATTGGCTGGATTATCCAGGACTTTTAGTTGCAAGTGACAGAAACTCAATTCAAAGGAACTAAAGAAAAACTAGGAATTTACTGACTTTTATACCTGGAAATAATATGGATGAAAGGCCTGTCTGGCCCCAAGGACCCAAATGATATTACCAGGTTGTCCTCTGCTTCAGGGTTTTGCTGCTCTCCATGGCTGGCTTCAGGTCCTTATAATGGGGACTGGCTGCTTATGTGTGAGGTGGATATTGGGGGAAACAAGGCCACAGGAAATCTTGGGTCTACCTTCCCAGCTAAGCTACTCTAGAACAGAAAGAGAAGCCTTAACTTTCCCAGCATCCATCTAGAAAATCTTCAGGGAAGTACTAACTGGTTTGGCTTGGGTCACATGCTCATCCCTATGAGCTTATCACCACGGTCAAGGGGAATGGTAATTCTGATTTGCTGAACTTCGGTCATGTTCTTGTATCTGTGATCAAGGAATGGGGTAGTATAATTTGAAGCCTCCCAAAAACCACCTAAAGAGGGAAAGAGTGGTTACCTAATAGAAGCAGGATGTAGTGCCACAGACAGGAAGTGATAGATACAGACTTGATGAAAAACAAGATGTCTACTTGGAGGGGTGCTGACAGAAGTTCAACCACCATTTTCTTCTCTCACAAAAAGAAAACCCTGACTTGGAGCATTTGTGATTTCTGTAATGTGAATTCCTCTACCACAGCAAATTTTGAGCTACCCATGTGACATCACAGAATGAATGCAGAATTGGGAAGATCAACACAGTGGCCTCACGTTTTAAGGTGTCTCCCCCCTACAGATGTGACAGACAACCTCAAGGGCATGGATTCTAGTAAAATGCAGGAATTCGAGGTAATGAGTTTGAATATTCATTTCCTTTGGTTTTAAATACAAGTTGTTTAATTGCAAGTATAGGTAACTTAATTTTTAATAAATGCTGTATTGAACAGCTGGCTCACAAATTTCCTGAAAATTTAACGAGTAGTCACATAGCAGGTTCCAGCACACCACATGGATTTAAAACAAAACTAGTCACAATAGGATATAAGAACGAATTGAAATTACCACACATACACTGAAGCAGCCACAATGGGAAGAAGGACTTGGCTCCCCCTTTCAAAATAAGTTCAGGTAACTGCAGTCTCAGGATTCAGGAGACCTTCTAGTTCCTGCTCACACTCACCCTGGAAGGATCTGGATCTGCATTGTCATCTCGGCCCCCTTTTGGTCCTGAGGTACTGGGAACATAGGTAAATATCAGAGTCACATTATGATGGGAGGAGAGGACCTTGCTATACAAAACATCTGCCTCTGTTCCCTCCCCTCTGTCAAATCACAGTCAGCCCCAAATTTGCTCCGTTACATGGTCTAGTATATTTAATTTTAATTAGTACACATAACATATTCCTAAAGTCTAACATATAACAAGATAACCCTAAAATTCACTCCTTTCTCCCTCTCTCCCTTCCTACCTTTCCTTCTTTCCTTTCTTCCTTCTTTCCTTCCTTCCTTCCTTCCTTCCTTCCTTCCTTCCTTCCTTCCTTCCTTCCTTCCTTCCTTCCTTCTTTCCCTTCATTCACCTGCCTCCTACCTGCCTTCCTTCTAGATAGCCTACTATGTGTCTAGCACTATATCAGAGATGGAGTCTAATTGTAGTGTATAAATATAAAATGCCACCTTAAATGGACCCAATGCACACATATACATTTATTTCTCATACAATACATCAGAACATGATGCTATTATTAACAGTATTATGTATCCTATAATTCTCACCATCTGTAGGATGTGTATTTCTTAGTGCACAGATGGCTTATCTTGAATTATCCATAAATTTCCTTTAAAGCAAGAAGAGCTGGCTTCCTATTTTGGGTGGCATGGCTGAATTTTAAATCCCTTCGTCAGAAATTATTACACATTGGCAGAGACATCTGGTCACTTACCTGGTAAATATAGGACTCCCCATAAAGTCCAGCCTGACGCATGACCGCATATGCCAGATTTGCCAAAATAGGTCCTACAAAGCCATGAGCCAGCTGCTGAACTGCTCCAATCCTCCCACCACCTTTATGTTCTAACTTCCACAACATCTTCCTATTTATACAAAAGACACTTTCTTCCCTGACCTTGCAGCAGCCTAAATCCACACTTCCTCGCTTCATTTATTTATAAGTAAGCATAGTATTTTTTTTTAATTTTTGCTTCTTTTATATGACGTTTTTCAATGCTATTCTAACCTCAAGTTATTCCAATTGCTATAGCCATTTTCCTGCCATGCATTCCCATTCCTGATTTCTGAAGAGACCAGTGGAGAAGCAGTGGATTCTCACTTGCAGCTTAAGTACTAAAACCCAACCTGCACCAAAAAAGATACTGGGCTAAGAGAAAAAATCTACTAAAGGAAATTATAATTTTCTGTGCATTTCTAAAATCTAAAAGTAAAGCCAAGAAATTATAAAGCTTTCTCAAACATTTGCCCCCAGAGAGGACCATTTCTAGACCTGGTTAAATAATTTGTTAGCTCAAGAGTTAGTCTCGAATTCTCATCCTTTGCAGAAATCAGGACAGCAAAACTGCCCAAATGTCTCAAGATCCAGATCCCAAGTCCTAAATGCCTTCAGGTCTCCACTATGAGAGAGGTTTGGGGCCAGACTGCTGCTCCAGGGCAAAAAGCCATGCCTTTATAAGCAGAGAAATTGTTTTGTATACATATTTTTATTTTATGCTCATCTTCATAAAAGATTGGCAATGAGGGAAACTGATTGGATTGGACAAAACCAAAAAGCACATTTGTTATCAAGGGATAATGGATATAGCAAACTGAACCTCCAAGGCCTATCAGGCAATCAATAGCTTCCTATTTTTTCTTCCTTTCATATTTTCAGTTTATAGCAGCAATAAATACATTGGTGCATGAAATTTACTGGAGTATAATGACCAGCTGGCATTTCTGACCAGAAGCTGAACGGGGCAACCTCATCCCTTTCCCACTGTCATCAACCCAGATAATGTTTCGAGCCTTGGTTATTAGTCCCCAAATGACATTTAATTATAGTTCTAATTGGAGGTCTCATGGCTATTCTTTTAAATTGAAGTGTGCTCAGTGAAGTCTTGTAAAATGATTCAAAAATCCACTAAGCAGGTGAACGTTTTTGGCTTATCTCGGTGGGTAACAGAAATCACTAGTTTGTATCTCTTTTTCCTAACCCTTTCCCTTCCAAACTAGGAAATGACTGAATTGTGTTCTTCACTGCAGAGCTCAAACTGTATCAGAAAAACATCATCTGGTAAAAGGTATTGTCTCCAGAGACAGTCCAGTGTGCACTCAGCATATGCACAACCAAATGTTGCTGAATCTTGTTTTAGACGCTGTCAAGCTGAGCATGAGGAGTCTGACATACAGATCTGGAGCATATCAGAAACATTGCTGGATGTTATTTATTAGTGGTAATCATATTAGAAGCTTACTTTTTTTTATTATTCATTTGTTCATTAATTGTTTTCAGTAACTACTCCTTAAGGGATGTGATGGCCATTTTTTTTCCTCAAAATTGTTTTTATGCAATTGTTTTGTGTAATTCACATTTCATGCTTCTTTAAGTGAAAGATTATAATATAAAATTGACCGCTGGGTCTTTTCATTTCATATTTCAGCTTCAGAAACACAAAATTATTTATATGTAAGGGATTTTTTTTCTAATATATGTTTTATGTATAAAATTTTTTTTTTATTAAAAAAAAAAAGAATGTTGGGGCTCCTGGGTGGCTCAGTGGGTTAAAGCCTCTGCCTTCGGCTCAGGTCATGATCTCAGGGTCTTGGGATCAAGCCCCGCATCAGGCTCTCCGCTCAGCAGGGAACCTGCTTCCCCCTCTCTCTCTGCCTGCCTCTCTGCCTACTTGTGATCTCTCTCTCTCTGTCAAATGAATAAATAAAATCTTTAAAAAAAAAAAAAAAGAATGTCATCTTTTTACCAATGAATCTCTATGGTCCAACACAGCTCTGGTACTTAGTAGCCACTCAAATACTTGCTGAATCACATCTGACTGCACACGTATGGGAATAATATTTTCTCACCATGGTCCCCTGTTACATATTGGGTTACGGTGTCACACCAGTCAGGGTAATCAGTGCAAGCTTTTAAATCATTTCTTAGTTATACATTGTATTTGTTCTATTGAATAGGGATTTTTAAAAAGGATTTTATTCATTTATTTACAAAGAGAGCAAACAAGAGAACACAACCAGGGGAAGCAGCAGTAGGAGAAGGAGAAGCAGACTCCCCGCTGAGCAGGAAGCCGGAGGTGGGGCTCCATCCCAGGACCCGGGGCTAAGGGCCTGAGCAGAAGACAGACGCCCAACCCACTGAGCCATCCAGGTGCCCGAATATGGATTTTAAGATAAATGAAGGCTAATGTAGGAAATGAAATGATTCTATCTAGAATATTGTGGCATAAAGAGAACATAGTTTCCGTGGTAGGGAATTTATATTTCACAGAGCGAGCCTTCACATGGAAGAAGACAATGTGTACCTCCAGGGTGCTTTTTTACCTCTCTTGCCATAAAACATTTGCAGTATTTTTCACCACTCACTCTGAAGGTGGGCAAGCCTCAGCTTCCTCAATCTGTAAAATGGGGATAACAGTCCGACCTATTCCACAGGGTGGAAGGAAAGATAAAGAAAGATCAGGCACTTAGTTCTTTCTTCCCTGGTCAGGCATAGAGTCAGGACTCCCCACAAAACAGTTGGTATTTTGCTTCCCTCTCCTCCTGCCTGCCCTGCGAGCACTCCAGCACTCCATTCCCTGATGGGATGGGGAGCGATCAGCCATCGTGGCTGCCGATGCTGTCCCCGGGGCTGATGAAAGGGCTTCCCTTGCATCTCTGGCTGGAGATGAGAACAGCAGATGATTTGCTGTAAAACAGAAAGCTAATGATCTCAAATCAAGAGAGGAAGGTTTCATTTTACCCGCAGCAATACCTGGGCAATTTCATGTGTCTCCTAAGTGTAGAGCTTCTAAAGGAATCTCCAAGTAGCTGTTTTTTGTTCGCTGTTAAAAGAAAATGTGAAGGCCTAATTAGCCTGGGGAATTCAGGAATATTGCAGCAACACGGTCTGCTCTTGTTTGCTCCGGCCCCTGCGCCTGCCATCACACAGACATGATCTGGGTGGCATCCACCCATAGAGCTAGGAATATCTGGCTTCCCACTTTGACGGCTTTGCTGACAGTTTACAAAGCCAAGCAGCCCAGAGGAGCAAAACGGAAAAGATTATTTGAATCTGCTTCTGTGATCAGTAGAGACTTCATAGGAAGAAGGGCATCTTGTCCTTTCCCAATTTCACATAAGCATTCAGGCAGGTACACCAGAGAGGGACACGTAATTGCCTCCCGGCCTTGTCACATCCCTGTTGTCTCTGCTCTGACGGCTTTGGTCTTTCAGTTAAAGAAAAATGAGGCTTAACACTTTCCCTGTAAATCAGGAAAGTGACCCAGGGTGTCTGAGGGCCTGAGCAAAGGTGGGATTAAATTGTAATCCAGAGGCTATACAGAATAAACCAAAAGGAAAATTTACAGTAGTAACGCTGTGCGTACTGGTCCTAGGAGGACCAGACTAACGTGTCCTGCGAGAATGTTCGTTTTGCTGCCCAAATTATAATCTACTTCTTGCCCAAATCAACAGTTAGACCACCAAATGATGAACCGGCTCTTTCCAGTTCAAATTAAGTAATCAACCACCTGCCGTAGAGTTATTTTTCTTCTCCAAATAGACACAGTCTTAGAGACCTGGTCATAGGTATCAGGGGCCAGAAAATAGACTTTGGCACTCTATTCATGTTTTGTTTTCACTGGATAGAGGAAAGAGTGGAGGGTAGTACAAAGCTTGGGACTGAGCTCACACATCTGGGTTCCAGATCTATGTTTCCTTATATATGTGTGATTGATTTTAAGTACGTTACTTAAACACACTGTGTCTCTGGCTCTTCATTTGTAAAATGAGAACGATGACAGTCCTCCCCATACCCAAGACTGCAGTGAAGATAACAGTAGGAAAAGAAAAATTGGATCTGGAAGTAGAAAACCACTGGTTATGGACATTGTTATTAGAAGTAAAAATTGGACTATTTTCTTTAAGTGGACTGCAACCTTCCCTCTAAGTATTCGTTGAATAGCTTTTAATAACAGGCAGTCTTTGAATGTAGACAAATAGGGGCATGAATCTCAGTTTCATCATTTAATAGGTCAATGACACGGGGTAAGTGACCAAATAGACTCTCTGGGCCTCAGCTTTCTCATTTGTAAAATGGGACAATAATAGTCAGCCCCATCCTTCCAAGGACTGTGGGAGTTTGGCAGCAAGACCTTCATCAAGAATCTGGCCTTGGGGCACTTGAACGGCTTATTCGGCTTATTCGGTTAGGCCTCTGACTCTTGATTTGGCTCAGATCACGATCTCAGGGTTGTGAGATTGAGACCTGCATCATGGGATTCTGTACTCAGCGTGGGTGTTGGTTTGAGGATTGTCCTTCTTCCTCTTCCTTTGCCCCTCCCCCTTGCTCTTTCTCTCTCTCTCTCAAGTAAATAAATAAATCTTTAAAAAAGTAAAAAAAAATGGGTGCCTGGGTGACTCCATCGGTTAAGTGTCTGCCTTTAGCTCGGGTCATAATCTCAGGGTCCTGCGATCGAGTCCCTCCTTGGTCAGTGGGGAGTCTGCTTCTCCCTCTGCCTGCCACTTCCCTGCTTTTGCTCTTTTTTCTCTCTCTCTTTGACAAATAAATAAATACAATCTTTATTTGTATAAATACAAATAAAATAAAATAATAAAATAAAATAATCTGGCTTAAAAAGAATTCCTTTTTCCTGTTACCTGAATGACAGTGGTGTGGGCATAGAAGACAATGCCAGTAATCAAAGAAGAGTTGTGTTATAAACATGAAAGGAGCAGTAAGAGTTCTCCCCATCCAGCCTTTGAAATGTCATTTCCCTTCTTTGCCTCTCACCTCTCTTATAGCGAAATACTAACTTCTTGTCCTGGACAATCACAACTGAGCCAAAATTTAAACCATAAAGCTGAACCATCAGTGGGAAGTCAGGGAATTTTTTTTTGAAGTTCAAAATACTTCCCAAATAGTAGTAAGATCTATTTAAGCCTAACATCATGAGTAAGGACATAAGTAGATACTAAAGCCCTATAAAAATGGGTTTGTTGCTTCCAATAGATACTATTGACTCTGGTGTAAGGTGCTGTGGGAACCAATGCAGTTTCTTTCATTTGCACATCATCCTCTATTTTGTTTAGTGTATGTTCAGGCTTTGGAAAGGAGAAGACTTTTTATCTAGCTTTGCTCTCTGACGTGTTAATGCAGAGACTACACAAGTGCTAGTCCCCAAATTCAATTTTCTGAGTTCATTCACATTCACTCTTATAAATTTAGCTAATTAGATTACTTGTGCTGTTTTTAAAGAGCAGACAAGGCAATCTGCTTAATTCTAAACTTGATTATTCTTTTTATTTAGAAGCAAATTTGCGGAAAACTTCTCACATCAGTGCTTTTGGGGGTTAACCATTAGTGGGATTAAATCAATAGGCTTTTAAATACTTTGTTTTTTGTTGGTATGCAACAAATTAGGCCTTCTTGGCACAGAAAGGTTTGGGCTCACCTACATAGACTCATTGTGAATGTGCTCTTGAAAATTCCTGTCGATGGTGAGTGCTCTCAATAAGTCTTACTAATGTGGATGAGACATTTGGAACTCTCTGTTTCTTCTTCTTTAAATTCCCTAACTATCCTTTGCTGGTCTATCCCATGCTTATAAAGGTTCACTGGTGATAGCCAAAAAAAAAAAAAAAAGACGTTAGCAATTAGTTCCAAGAGAGGGGACAGGTAGAAAAATGAAATTTCCAACAGAATTCCAATTTGAAATGGTTTGAAGGGACAACACATAGAAATCCTCAGCCTTCTAGGTTCCTGAAGAGAGATGGAAAGACAGAAGCTATGTTGGTTTCAGCGCTGACATCAGTTTTGGCCTCCTTTGGAGGCTGCAGGGGTGTTTGAGACTTTCCAGCGCCACATTTCCCAAGTATAAGAAACTACTAGGGTAAAAAAGAAAGGAGAGCCCCTTTAGCCACTGCTAAAGTTTTGATGGTTCTTTAGTCCATTAAAAGTGTTCCGAGAGCTCCAGTCAGAGTGTGCATGTGTGTGGTTCTGCCTAAGAGTCAAAGACGATGACCCAGGAGGCATTTCTGGTGCTCCTTCTGCAATCATGAGAATGCGGTGGTGTGATGACAGCCAAGATAAGGATGACCATGGAGGCAAACTTGCATGTTCATTCCTTTTTACCTGTACTCTCTCCTGTAAAGGAAGCTATCTGTTTACTGTCCCCAGATCTTTCATTTGTCTACGCTTTTGTGTTGACAGTCACACGTCATTCAGGATGTAAACTCTCCTTAAAAACAGAACTATGCCAGGCATTGGCATCTGGGATGGAAAGACGATAATCATACCACCAGTAGGACTAGAAAACGGCTGGGATGGTGGTCAACACAGAACACTCACTCTATGACAAGTAGCTCTCTGAACAAGAAGATTCAGCTGGTTCCAGAGCTGCCTTTGCAACCTCTCCCATAGTCAGTCTGGGAACTGGAGCTGTTGTTGCTCAAGGCTAGGAGCGAATAGGAGACAAAAAGAAGTGAAGAGGACCAAATGGTGACCATGGATGCACAGGATGGGTCCCAGGATCAGGGCTGAGTTTCATCCAAAGCAGAAGTGGGTAGGAAAAGAGATGAGAGCCTGCTCACATGGCTGCAGAGACAAGGTCACATTCTACCCTTATAACAGTCCCAGGAGACCTTAAGTATTGCAGGTCACAAGCCCTGCCCACAACCCTGAAATCCAAAAAGTTCCAAGACACGAAAAAGTTGTACTGGGTCTGCGGCAAACTCACTTGAAAGCAAAATCTGGCCTGAATTGATGTGAGGCCTACTTATGGGCTTTATGCCAGTTGGTGTGAACATCCGAATGTTTCACTGCAGATATGGCATAATTATTGAGCATTTGCAAAAACCTCAGTGAGGCATCTACATAAAACACAGTGTATATAAACCGCGTGAACTATCCACATCTTAAAATTCTGAAATCTGAAATATTTCTGATCCAAAGGTTGTAGAGAAGAGATTGTGGACCCAATTTATAGATGACAAAATTGGGGCTTTGAGAGGTTTAGAAACCTTCCCGAGGTCAAACGGCTTTTATGTCACTTCCCCAACAGACCTTATATAGACCAAGATTATTGGTGGGACTGGGGGAAATTGATGAGGGTCACAGTCACATGCAGGCAAGCTTAGGGAATCGCTTTGGTTTTCCAAATCTTAATTACTGTTCTGAATATAAGCAAAGATTATAAATACAACAAAACTGGCCAAATATAAACAGTTTCCATAGCACGATTTCCGATAGCAAGCAAGGATTATAAAACCTGCACCAACACTTCCGGTGGCAGCACACCCTGAGTCTGGACAGTTTTAATCATTAAATGAGATCCATTTCTCTATAACTTATGCTCATTTGTCCTCGTCTTAGCATCTGGAGGACAGGGAGAAGAAATGAGGAGACTTTGAGTTGCTGGGTTTCTTTGAGAATTTTGACTTCAAGGAATAGAAAACCCACTCAACATGGCTTACAAAGAGAATGGGGGTGAGCAGGGCTCACTGAAAGGATATGGAATTGGGACACTTGGGGGGCTCAGTCAGTTGAACGGCTGCCTTCAGCTCAGGTCATAATTCCGGGGTACTGGGATGGAGTCCCATATCGGACCGCAAGCTCAGCAGGGAGCCTGCTTCTCCCCCTGCCCCGTTCCACCTGCTTACGCAAGCTCTCTCTCTCTCTGACAAATAAATAAATAAAATATTAAAAAAGAAAAAGAAAAGAAAGAAAGAAAGGATATGGAATCATCTTGGCTCACCTAATTCTGGACGTCCAGAATCCGGAATGCCACAGTTATTTTTCCCGTCTATCCAATTCTTTGGGCTTTTGGTCTCTTACCTGTTTTTTTTTTCCCTGCACATCTGATTCTTTCTTGTTTTTATAGACTGGATTCATTGGACAGGGCCCGGTAACACTGACTTACCATTAGGCTGACTCTGATCTTAAAGCCAGTTCCACAGTCCCCAGCCATTTGACTACAGTTCCTTTCTTTGGGGTTTTGAGAAAGGGGACCTGAGACATGTGGCCCCTGGCACAATTAGCTGGAACCAGGAGAACGGGGTCATCTTATGCAAATATGGCCTCATTCAGCAGGTGTATGTCCCTGGCTTACGTGCCTTTGGTAGAAGGGGCAGTTATAAAGTAAGGGCCAGACAGTGCCTTAAAATTACATTTTCAAGTATTTGTGCTAAAGAAGGTAATGTCACCAGAAGAATTACTGGCCCATTCATGTTTTTCCAGAATGCCACAAAATAAACTCATTCCTTCTTTCATCTAATAAATCATCAATTATTGTATTCCTCCTAGGTGTTCTTAGATCTAAGGACTTCAAACATCTTTCATTACAACCCCATTTTCTAGGAGTTATTCTCCAGTTTGCCAGTGCTGCAGAAATAATGAATATCAATTTTAAAAATCTAGTTTTAACCCTAAATGGAGCATCTGTATTTATGACAAAGTATATTTGACTATGTTTACTGATTGTGAAAAGCTTCAGATGCTACAAATGGTTTCCAGATAGATACTGACTCCATTTGTAGACAGTTATAGATAATCTTTACAAAACTTTGCACCCATCTTTATTTTTAAGTTAATGAATGCTAGATCTGTCACGATAAAAATATGAAGGATCCCTTTTATGTTAAGAAAAAGTCTTCAGGGGCGCCTGGGTGGCTCACTGGGCTAAAGCCTCTGCCTTCGGCTCAGGTCATGGTCTCAGGGTCCTGGGATCGAGCCCCGCATCGGGCTCTCTGCTCAGCGGGGAGCCTGCTTTCCCCCCCACTCTCTGCCTGCCTCTCTGCCTGCTTGTGATCTCTCTCTCTGTGTCAAATAGATAAATAAATCTTTAAAAAAAAGAAAAAGTCTTCAAAGTCCACTCTGTTCTCTATTGCTTAGACCACATGAGTATCACCGCATCAAGGTCAGAAGAGAAAGATTCAGGAGGTGCAGTTTGCTTTAACTTGTTTGGATGGGCCACAGATAGTTGCCTGCTATTTCTGAGGCTTTGCTACCCCTACAGCCATGTAGAGAAGCTTATGTGAAATAGAAAGGAAAAAAAAATTGATTGTTTTGGTGTCCTCTTTCTCTGGCTCAGTCTAAGGTGAATGAAGTCTTAAGAACAGAAAAAAAAAAAATTAAATCGCTTAAATGGCCTTGAAAACCTACATCAAAGAGCTTGCAATTTGTTACCAGGCATTCTTTCAGCCTTGTTGGTAAAAGCTTTTTTCTCATTCACTTGTTTATTCCCCCAAAGCTTAGTTTGTCATTTAAATCAAAATGATTTAGATGAAGAACTTGATCGGAGAGAATAAATTTACAGGTTTTCTCCTGCACGGAATATCTTTATTTTTTAAGGTGATAAACTTAAAAATATGTTCGGTTCAATACTTGTGCTTCTCATTTCTCTTTCTAAATGATAGTGCGATGTTATGTCATCTGCTGGTAAATCACTGTAGCATTTCATTCCGGAGGTGACAGGATTTTTAATGGTCCAGAAAATGACACCACATATATCAATCTAAATACATCTCACCTGCACCCAGGTACAAGGCAGTGTGGACTCTTACTGATTTCTCTCCTATTTTCCTAACAAGTTTGGAAAGAACCCTGTTGTTTTGGGTTTGTTTGCTTAAGACGATTATTGGCTTGTCTCAAGGAGTGGGGAGAGATGAAAGGTCAGAATTACAATAAGTATGTTTATTTATGCATGTGTGAGACTTGGCAAATTAGCTACACTGTGGGCCAGCAGCAATTTCCTGTAGTAATGGTTGTAGTATTGAACTAATGTTGATTGAAGAAAACCTATAGCACATAAGACCAGTAAAAAGTACTTCTCATAAATTTAACACATTCAATTTAATTTCCAAACAGCTTTCGAGTTAACATGAGTACACGTCAGAGACCTTGAGTGGGGGAAGTGGGTGATATTGTTCGATTTAGCAAGATTGCTCTTACGTGTTGGTTGAACAAACAAAACGTGCATCAAAATTGAAACCATGTTCAATATGATGTTCCTTCTGCCTCACACATAGCTCCAAGATACCAATCAAGTGTAAGTGCTCCATATGTGGAGGTACCAATCAAGTGTAAGTGCTCCATATGTGGTGACTATTCCAGAAAGGAAAAGATTCAACAGGAGAAGCCCATATTCTGGGTGGAGACATGACCAAAAAAATCTGAAAAAGTTGAAGAGAAGTCCAGAGAAGATTCGACTTTGAAACAAAGCTCCAATAATACTGATGTTTTTTGTCTCAGTGATTTCACAACCACAAATTACATGAATGGTTACAAGTGCTTTCTTGCATGGGTGTTCACGTCAGAAAAAAAAGAGGAAACAACAGTTCTGTTCAACACTAGGAGATGAATAACTAAGTTTTGGTACATCTATATAATAGGCTATGTGTCACAAAAATTATTGGTGTAAAAAAATATTTAATGATATGATTTATTAAGTGATGAAAGGGAGTTTATGTAGTAGTATATATTGTATTTTATGATTTTGGTGGAAATATAATATGTACTCTGTGATATTCATACATGACTACATGCATAGGTACAATTGTGAAGGGATAATTCCTAACATATTAACAGTGAAAATCTCTAGATAGTGAGATTATAAGTGATTCTCCCCTTCTCTTTGATTCTGTGCATTAATATTTTCGAAAATGAAGAAGACTTATTGCTTGTGTAAATAAGTTTAAAAATTTAAGATTGGGAACAAAGCAATATGTGCATTATGATCAAGCAAAGACAGAAAGGACACAGGGAACATGCTGGCAATGGCAAACTCTAGGAAGTGGATCATGGAGGCTTTTATTTTCCCCTTTCACTTGTTTATGTTGTCAGAGTTTTCCATAATAAACATATACTGGTAAAGGTGTGGGTAGTCTACATTCCTCTGATTTAACTGACCTAAGCTTAGCAACCCATGATAAATATAAAAATAATGAGGAGACTTAACAGTAAGGTCTTGGAAGAACTGAAAGGTTACTTAGCTTAAAGGTTACTTAAGAGCTTAAAGGCATCAACAACCATATGATAACACCATTGACCAAAGGCTGTTAGTGCTCAGCCTTCCCTGAAGTCTCAAGTTACAAGGGTAGTTTCTTTTTTATGTGACTTTAACTTACTGAGCAACAGTTCACATACCTCCGACTCATTTGATATTACGTTGGGGAAAGACTGATGCAGGATGTGTGAGATGAGAATGAAAAAGTACACAAGATATAGCCCTTGACCTTGAGGAGGTTACAATTTGTAGAGGCAAGATTTGACTACAATAATGATTAGGGTTTTATGGGTGGTTTATGGAAATTACTTATACGAGGAAGGCATAATTAGACAGCATTTCAGAATAACAAATAATCAAGGACATATAAACATAACACAGACAAGAGTGAGGAAGAGAGGGGATCATGAAAGCCAAACGTGAGGAAGTTCACTGAACTACTTAAATCTGTCATAATAGGGTAAATTGACTTTAGTAAATTTAACACCCAAGAGAACAGATGATGGGGCACGGTTAGGTTTGGAATCACAGACAGGATGCCAAGATTCACACTAATGTGAATATAATTCATTCCTCTATAAAACAAATATTTACTGCACACCCTTTCATTGCTTTCAATCTAGAGATTTGAAGTAATGTGCCAGCCAACATTAATATCACAGACTCATCCCCCTAACACTTCCATTTTAATTTAAGAAGCTAAAGGAAATTAATCTTAAAACAATAACAGATACCTTTCCTAACTGAGCTCTGGAATGAATTCATTCATACATTAATATTGTATTGAGGGGCCACTATGGGCTCATACGGTTCTAGTCTTTAATGGATGTGTCTACCCTCATGGAGTTCACAATGTGGTATATGTATGTGGTAAGATGTATAGAAAACAAAGGCAAAAAAAAAAAAAAAGAAAACAAAGGCATGTCTATGATGTATGCTTTCTGATATCTGCACAAGGGAAGAAATGAAGTAGGATGAGGTTAAGGTGATCATGGTGGGGGTCAGGTATAAAATTGCCTAGAAAGGTGAATTTAAGCAGAGACCTGAAGGAAATGAAGGAGAAGGTAACTGAATATCTTGGAAAAGAGTATTCTAAACAAGGGGTACAGCAAGAAAGAGGTCCCTGAGCTGGTGGTGTGATCTGCAGTTTTCAGGAACAGTAAGGAGGCCAATGTGGCAGGAGTTGGGTGACCAAGGGGCATAAAACCGTAGGAAGTAATGTGGGAGGTAAGAAGCGCAGAGTTCAGCTTTCATGCTGAATGGGTTAGGGAGCCATGAGGATAGTAAGCAGAAGACAGACTTGATCTGACTTGGATTCTAAGAGCTTCCCCTGGCTGTAAGGGTTGCAACGATGGGGACAGGGTGGAGGTAGGGAAACCAGTTAGGAGGCTCTTATATAAAAGTCTGGACAAGACATGATGGTAGCTTTGAGTACTTCAGTAGCAGTGAGGGTGGTGAGAATACGTCAGTATCCAGATGTATGTGTTGGGATTTGCCCATGGAAGTGGGGTATCAAGGAAGAGGTCGAGGAGGACTATAAGGATCTTGACCTAAGCAGTTGAAAAACTGAATCTGCCATTATTAAGATGGATTAGGGATAAAGTAATTTTGTGCAACCTCTTAAAATGAAGCTAAAGACTTCAAAGGCATTTCCAGCAAGACATGTTGGGTTGCTCTGAAGTGCCCATTCAGTAGCAGTATTCTTAAGCTCTGGCAAGGGGGTACCTGCCCAAGACTCTGCTCTAGTCCTCCTAGAGCTATAACCCTTTGCACGGGGCAAGGTGTCCATGAGGCCAAGGGGATGTGCCCATTCAGACCCCACCCTTCTTTTAAAAAATGCTCCAGGTAACCTAAAGTCCAGAATCCCATGCCCAACTGCCCTAAACCCACTTTCAGGATTGCTGTGGGCTTCTTTTCAGGATCCGCCCTTCTGGGGAGTACCATACCCCAGCTGTTGGCTGATGTTTTCAAGTTGTTTGGATAGAGCTTATGCATGAGGGCTTGGGTCTCCACACGGGTAGCCAAGAGCCCGTCCAGGCGCAGCCAGAGGCGGGGATAAGAGAAGGGAAGGGAAGCAGGCTAAGTGCCACAGCTGGGACAGGGCTCACTCTCTCCAAGCTGCCAGTTCAGAACTCTAAGGAGTCAGCTTTCCAGATCATTATAAGGGTATATTTGCCAAGGTACGAGACAGAATTAATTTTCTTAACAGCTCATGAGCTTGATTTAGAATATAAATTTTCATATTTCACTGCATATGCATGTTGCTAGGTAGGTGTGGGAAACTTACAGATAGAAATAATATAGGGTCCTTGTCTTTAAAAGTGCTTGTGGATCGGTCCTCTGTCCCCCCATTGTTAAGCCTCCTGCCTTGGGAGACACCCAAGCATGCTAACGCCATCGTGGGACAGTTCCCTGATTATTTCTCTGGCTGTCTTTCCAGTCCATGAGCTTCCTGCTCCAGAGGGCAGGAAGAACAATGTAGCCCTCCTTAACTTTGTAGAATAGAGCAGAATGCCAAGCTAGTGGGCAATGTTTATAGGGGAAAGGAAGCGGAGGTAGGGCTGGGAAGAAAGAGGGAAAGAAAGAATCGATGTGACTATCAGAGATCTAGGAGGAAAGGTTAGACACCCCAGTGTCATTCATAATGGGAGGGACATAATGATGTGTGCTCAGGGTGAAGGATGTTAAATGCTAAGGCAGTTCAGCAGTGAAAATGGGCCCTTCATGTATCCTGCTCTGGTGGTTTGGTGGCCAGAGCACACGGCTGACCTCGGATAAGTCAGGTAACCTACCTGCTTCTGGTCCTCCATCTGTAAAATGGGGCTAATAATACCTCGCACGAGATAATATATGCAAAAACTCTTTTACTTTTCCAGAAGAAAGACACTATATTAACCTAAGGTATTATTATCATTCATTTTAACTTCGGAATAGCATCACCCTGTCATTTTTGATCCCATAATTACAATACATCAGGTAAGCACGGATTTTAAAATCAAGGGAGCACTGTACAATGATCAGAGACATGAAAACTTTGTCACATGAGAACAGCCCTGACAACTTCAAAAGTGCCTTAGGGCTGCATCTATTTCCATATTAATGCAAGCCACATACATCATTAAAGAGAAACGCAAACGTGGAGTATTTGCTAGACTGTAACTCTTACTTGACAGATCTACACAAAATCATCTGGGCTTTGTAGGAATGGAGAATTGTGGCAACAAGCGCTCCTTCCTGAGACAAGGGAGCCAGAGTTCTTTGTTTTTGAAGCCCTGGCCCCCACTGCTCAGCTGGGACAATCGGTGGTCTCGGAATCCAAAGCAAAATTTGAAATCTAGCCATATTCAGTCTGTGGTCCTCTTTTAAATTAGATATCTGTGTAGCTCATTCTCTGAGGTTTTTGAATGTGGCAATTTTTAGAAGCTCTAAGTGCTAAGCATTGCAATATCAATGCCTTTTCTTTAAAAAAAAAAAAAAATTAGAAAGCTTTAGCCAAAAATGTTTTCTTTCTTTGTCTTTGTCCCTGGAAAAGCCCACAGACTTCTATTAAATGGGGCAAAAAAAAAAAAGAGTAACAACTGGGAGACCTTAGTTTTTTGTTGCTTTTTACTTAGGATTTTATTTATCTGAGAGAGAGAGAATGAGTGGGGGGGGGAGGGAGGAGCAGAGGGAGAGGGAGTAGCTGACTCCCTGCTGAGCAGGGAGCTAGACATGGGGCTCTGTCCCGAAACCCTGGGATCAAGACCTGAGCTGAAGGCAGATGCCTAACCGACTGAGCCACCCAAGGCCTCTGGAGACCTTAGTTTTACTGTGATCTGATGTGGCTTCAGTCAAATGACTGGGCCTCACGTTTCTGATAATGTAAAAGGCAAGGGGTAGAACTAAAGTGTGGTGGAACTCTGGCTCAGTCAACAAAGAAGAACAATGCTCTGTTTCAGGTCTGTGGGCTGACACTGTGGGGATTAGATGAAAAACATCCTTTCCGGCTCCCCTTTCAGTTACCTCTGTGCACCACTCCTACCCAGCAGTGTTTTTTTGAGTGTCCAAGGTTATTTCTGGAATCACCATCAATTTAAGAAATGATACCGGAGAAGCCTTCTCTCCCTGGTGGAAACCGTAGTAGTAGTAGTAGAGTTCTACACAGCTTTAATTAACTGTGAGATGTCATCGTCTTGGGTGGAGACCAAGGTAGAGTCCTGGGGGTACCATTCTGACATTCACTGCGGGGACCACACAGTAATGCCATCTGGGATGTTCCTTACGAGAAGGAACACTGAGCTGAAGTGTGCGTGGGGAGGTGCCTGGGTGGCTCAGTTGTTAAGTGTCTGCCTTCGGCTCTGTCATGATCCTAGCATCCTGGGATCGAGTCCCTCATTGGGCTCCCTGCTCAGCAGGAAGCCTGCTTCTCCCTCTCCCACTCCCCCTGCCTGTGTTCCCTCTCTCACTGTCTCTCTCTCTGTCAAATAAATAAATAAATAAATAAATAAATAAATAAATAAATAAAATCTTTTTTTTAAAAATTGAAGTGTGCATGAGCAGTGAAGAGGGGGGTCTCCTCAGCAACCACTGTTTTCACAGGGACCCTTGGCTATGAAGGCCCTATACATGTCCTGCTCTGGGAATCCAGCCTAAGATGCTATAATGGGCC
The DNA here is from genome assembly GCA_028646535.1 of Procyon lotor. Taxonomy (NCBI): domain Eukaryota; kingdom Metazoa; phylum Chordata; class Mammalia; order Carnivora; family Procyonidae; genus Procyon; species Procyon lotor. Next base: position 11,924,594 of record CM053605.1, on the reverse strand, counting down.
TCTTTCATCTCTCTCTCTCTCTTCCCCCACATGCTCAGTCCCATGGGCAGAAGCCACTCACTCTTAACTACAACTTCTGGATAAATCATGCACGCTGAGCATCTTGCCACCAGACCCCTCATGGCTCAGGGAACCAAGATTTGCCTTGGCCCGATGCATGGAAGAAAAAAATAAGAAGTCACAGTGGGCCAGCTGGAGATACACACAGAGCCAAAAGCAGCTCTGATCTCCCTGCCACACCCCTCCATTTCTTCGCTTAACTTTCCTATTGGTCTAAAATTCAGCAACATTTAACTGGCTTTGCGTTTAAGGGCAGTGGGGGAGGATAATGAGTCTGTTGATACTAATTTGGATTTTTCTTCTTTATTGACGACCCCAGAGATGGCCCTTGATTAGAAAATCATATTAGTAATAGAAATGACTCTTTACTTCTACCCCATATGGGAAGATTGGGGTAAAAATAGTCCGGTGGTATAATTTAGGTATTCTCCACTGATCCAGACACAAGATCCGTTAAACTCATTATGTGCCAGACACGGTGGAAGAAACGTTTACAGGCATTATTTTCACAACCTTGTGCTGTAGCCTCATTTATAGGTAAGAGAACTCGTGTGAGGAGTTAGCAAAAGGCACAGCTGGGATTGGAAACTAGGACTTTTGATTCCAAGTTCAAGATACCCTTCCCACCTCACACATGCTGTCTAGGACAATTCACAATTCATATGGGGGATGCCCCACTTTAAGGAAATAATTTTTCCCAGCAGCTGGAGAACAGACAGGAAGGGGTGGTCATAAGGGGAAGAAGATTAAATCTTAGATGAAGCACAAATAGGTCTGAGTGGCCAGTCTCTGTCCATGGATGTATCACCAGAACGACACACATCTGACCTCAGAAGTCGGGATACAGTAACTAAATCTTTATATGTGGTTTTCTTGAAAGAGTTGCATATGAGTTTAAATAGCAGAGCACACAGGGAAGCATCCTAAAATTCCTAAGGACCCATCCTCCTGCCAAAAGACCACAGGAGCGACTCCCATGCACATTCTCTGTGTGTTTTCCTCTCCGTGCGTATTTCTCTCTGTGTGTCTGACTCTCTCTTTTTACCAGTGATCGCCATGCCAACTGGCCCTACCTCCATTCCACCTAGTCATTCCACCTAGTCATTCCACCCATGGACTCCACTCCCAACTCATGACCCCCACTTCACGCAGAGCTCCAAGAAAGGCTTGGGACTGCTATTAATCTCGTAGAGAACAGGTCCTGGAATTTTCGTGAATAAAATTCTCCATCTCATTATATAGGTTAATAAGCTCCTAGAGCATGTTCAGATCCTATGAAATATTAACGACATGCCACAGAACTTACAGGCTGAAGATATCTTATGCTTAGAGCATGAGGAGCCTTTGCCAACTGAACATCAATCAACAATTAAAACATTTCTCAATGCACAATAAAAATCTGCGGAACAGTTTTTGATGTCTGAGTGTCTGATACAGGAAGGAAATTTTGGGGAGAACATTCATGGCAACTTAAAGGAACAGATATTTAAGATTGAATGTACGTGTAAGCTCCCTACCAGGAAATCAATGGCATTATTGATTATGCAGAGCAAAATGGAAAATCAAATTGGAAGTCAAGTAATAACTTATAAAGTTAACATGTGGTAATAGCAGTTTTTTATAGTAGCTGATGGACAGTGGGTCATATAAATGGCACTCACCTTCCAGTTTGGAACTTGATGGAATCAAGTATCCTTTAGGCACACAGCTCGAAAGCAAGGGCCCCACTGAACCCTGTAAAGCAAGAGAGAGATTTGAACACTAGACCAAAGCTCTTCTGACAGAGGTTCTAGTTTTAGGTGTCCCTCAAAAATAAACACAGACTTAACTTTTATACCCTAGTGTCCTGCATTGACCTATTTATGTTAAAAATAGCAGCCCTGAGTACTGAAGAAGCCATGGAAGAGTTTCTTCCTTTTCTTGTGAGGCTTTCCTTTTATCCTTTTCTAACTGTGCTAAGACACTTAATTTCTGCAATGCTGCCGTTTGGGGAGGGATACCTCACTGGTCAGAGGAGCACAAGGCAGAACCTGAAGATTCCTGGCAAATTCAAAATTGTGCAGTGTTCCAGCTTCAAGCACCACCTTGCCCAGACAAGCCCTCCACGTCCAGGTGTCCTACTTACTTCCAAATTCCTTAAAATAATCCCCCAAATGTCTTTCATGGCCAAAGTTTACCAGCCCTAGTCCAACGCCACAGGGGCTCTGCTCTTTACAAAGTTTATCAGGTCAAAGTTCCCACTCTTCCATTTTTGCAGGGATAGTCTAGAGACTTTTGTGACTGTCAGACTATACATTGGGGAAGATCCCAAAATTGTCAGATATTAACCATATCTTTTTTTTTTTTTTAATGCAGACTTTGGAAAATGACTGAGTTCCAGACTATAGAGAAAGTTTCCAGGGAGGAAGAAAATAAATCACAGGAGGTCAAGAAGATTGTCCAGTTGTCAACCTAATCAAGGCATTCAACATGGCGGAGACCCGGGCTCTGGATTCCTAGCTCAGGAAATAACAGTCCTGACACCATAAACTCCTAACAGTGGGGACTAGAGATCATAGGCTGAATCCACAATCAGTCGGAACACCCTTTTCATTTGCTG
>CM053605.1:11904933-11921435 GCA_028646535.1 Procyon lotor | reverse complement strand
TGAATTCACTGGAAAGACTTGACAAAGGCAAGTCATTTAATAAATACTTTTGATTTAAGTGTAAGCATGACACCTGTACAAGTTTGTTAAAAATTATAAAAATCTAGGATTCTTCATTCATATTACTTCTCCAATGTTACATAATTCTCCCTTCAGTCTGAACCAGTTGAAACTGGAGCTTATGTATGATGCTTTGGATGGTGTGTTTTTTATAAGACAAACACAAAATTCCAAGTAGCTTTTCCAAACTGAAAGAAAAAGGCCTTGACTCTTCATTTAAAAAAAAAAAATTAAAAAGGACGAAATTTACAAATGTTTATGTTTTAAGTTAAACAAAATGTTTAAAGTAATTATCTTTTTTTTTTTTTCAAAATTTCCCTCTTAAATCACTTTTTTTTAAAATTCTTTTTTGCACCAGAAAACTTGTATTGTGGTTCTTGTTTAAAAGCTTCTATATTTTGGGGGTCCTGGAAACCCTTTGAGAATTCAGTGAAAGGTATGGATTCCTTCTTCCCCCGGAGAGCACATATCCACAAAGCCACAGCTCACAGACCCTATGAAGCCTATCTTTGATGGAGTTCCAGGAGAAACTTCCCATCTCTAGCTGTTACTTGATGGTGAGGCTAAAATTTGCCAATATTGCAGGATAGGCATTAGATAAAATAAATGTGATCTGAGGCCTCAGAAGGAGAAATTTGTCACTCACTTTATTCTGATCTCATCTGCCCATATTTCTAGACCACTGTTGGAAGGTCAGTCACCATATTTTCAGGCACATATTCAAAAAATAGAACTTATGTAGGATACATGGCTAGAATAATGCAGGAGGTAGAAACTATGCCAAATGACCAGGGCTGAGGAGGTTTAACTTGAGGAAAAATGACTTAGGGATGAAGAGCTATCCTGGATGAGGGGGGCTTGGCTTGAAGGTGGGGGCTGTTCTGTGTTGTTTTACAGATAGAACGTGGAAAAATAGGAAGAAGTTACTCCTGGGCAGGTCTGGGCTTTGTTCAAGAATCCCTTCATCCAGAGGGAAGAGGGATTAGTTAACTAATCAACAAGCATTTATAAAGAGCCCAATCTCATCTCAAGATTTTAGATTGCCTACTCCTAAATGAGATATAAATGTATTTCAAATTGGCCTCTGAAGTTCTGAAAAAACAAATATACTGTTATAAAGATTGCTTTTGCACTGGCATGGATAAGTTATACGTTTTATTTCACTTAAAAAAGTTACATAAACATTTCAGTGAGAGGCTTCTATAGTATTACATTGATTTTCCTGTTATTGTATTCTTGGCTTATCTACACAAAAGAATTTCTTGATTTTGCCCCTTTTTCTGGGCAATCCTTAAGGATAATGAAACAGGCTAAATTTTCCTTTGGAAGCCCATCCATCTTTTCACCTACGTACTAACCTGTCCTTCCCTCCTATCCTATCCAAATTGTCATGGAAAAATTCCCATAGGGAAAAGAGGGGATAATTTTTGTTTTTAATATTTGAATTCTCTGGAGAAAATTGTATGAGAGATACTAATAGTGCATCTACACCCCCCTCCTGCTTCTTTCTTCTGCAATCCTCCCTCTTTCCCCGTAACTTGTATCCAAATCCTTCCAGAATAACTAAATAATCAAGACCAGGTAGGTAATTTGCAGAACTCAGTGCAAAATGAAAACACGGGGCCCTTTGTTAAAAATGATTTTTTTAACTTTCAAGTTGACTTCAATTTCAAGTTGACTTTCAATCTTGACTTTCAAGATGGCAGCAACACAGCATTAAACCAAGAATAGAGCCCTGTGGGTGCACAGGCTGCACACCCATGAATCCAGTCCCATGTACAACTAACCATTTGTTGAGTGCCTTCAATATTTCAGGCATTGGAAAAAATGTCTGTCGTGCATTTTCTTATTCAATTCTCCCTGCAGTAGTATCATCCTAATTCTGTGAATAACAACCTTGAGACTTACTGGGGAGAGATAATTGTCTAAGGTCACAAGCATAGTAAGTGGACTTGTGGGATTAGAACCCACACCTTATGCCAAACCCTCTCTATTAGGGAATTAGTAGAAGGAGAAAAGACAGAGAAGATGTGAGCAACTGAGACCACCAGCTTCCTCAAAGTTTTAGCCAATATCTGCTCTATACATTAAATTGGAACATGTGAAGTCCCAAGGAGTCAAGGGAAAATAAGAATGCAAGCCTCTGCTTTTTAGGTTTATGCAATAAAGTAGTGGAGGATCTAGCCAGAGAATGGTATCTCAATCACTCAGAAAAATAAAAACAAAAACAAAAATTTGATCTGATAAGAATTCTTCTACTGAAGGAAAGTCATTAGGTCCTTCCCACCAATGCATCCTGTAACACTCTCTCTCCCACTTTGCAATGAAATCCTGTGTCTCTGCCAGTCCTCCTACCTGCCTTCTTCCTCCTGGAAAGCTTTGGTTAGGTATAAGAGTCACTCTTGCCAGCTCCCTCTGCCTCCTTTCCCTTCCCACAGAGGAAGAACAACTCAGTGGGTTGCTGGATAGTAAGGCTCTGGCAAATGTCAGTTCATGTTTGGGGGTTGGGTAGAATTAATTTATCCAAAGGTTATAAGCAGTGGAGATTTGCTCTTTGCTCTGGACCAGTAGTGGGCAGTGATCTTGGATACTTATTTCTGTTTTCAGACTAAAACTCTCCCTTGAGTGACTTTATACTTGAAGTCCACAGTTGAAGCAGGCCTTGTCGCTGCACATATGAAATAATATTTCTAATCAATGTTATCAGTAATAAAGCAAATGTGGTTTTTTTTTAATCTTTACCTCCTGATTTTATTATTTACTTATGAATCATTTTGGACTTGAGAAGAAGAAAGGATATTACTTTTTGCCTTCTCAAACCCCAGTGATTTCCTCATCCCCATATGCACATACACGTTCATATACACATTCCCCTTCCCCAAGCCCTTAAAACATTGCTTTCCTCAGATCTGTCACCCTGTACTGCTGGGCATAATATTTGTTCCACTGAAATTTGTCTGTCTTGTTAAGTAGAGCCTTAAACTAAAGAGACTTAACTTCTAGATTGAGCTCTTTGATTAGTTGGTTGCCTGAATTTGCACAAAGCACTTCCTTTCTGGGGCCCTCAGTGTTTTCATCTGCAAAAACATGAGCAGGATCTGGTTATTACGAGGGTCCCTTCTACCTCTGACATGTTCTAAATCATTCCTTCAAGGTCAGCATCTCAGGATTTTTCAAGATGGCAGCCCAAGGGATCCCCTAACAAATTAATCTGAATTGATACAGGTATGTGACAGAAATGGAAGAGAAGACTCCAGGTAGCATGTACACTTAGAGATCATTGGTACACAATGTACCAGGGATATATAACCGGGGGTGACTTGAAGGCTGTAGATTTGGGGCAGCAGACAAAGATGTTGCTGTAATGGCTCAGGGGGGAGATAGTTTGAAAAAAACTAGATGTCATTGGACTTCCAATATCACACCATATAGGTGACCACTTAGGGTCCAAGAATACTATCTTCTTTGAGTAGATTTAATTAATCACTTTACTCATCTGCTTTTTAAAGATTCATTTTTGAGCATTTCCAGGTGGCAAGCAGGCTTCTAGGCACTAGATTAAATCAGTGAACAACACAGAGTAGAGTCCCTTCCCAGGAGGAAATTACATTCTAGAAAAAGTAATGTAGAATTCTGAGTAGGAAAAAGAGAAGGACAGAGGCTGAGAGACAGACAGGTTTTGCTAGGGTTTAATGAATATGGAGCACATGAAAGTTAATTTTATGCGTCCACATGGCTAAGCCATGGGGACCCTAAATTTCGGTAAAATATTATTCTGGGTATTTCTGTGAGAGTGCTTTACAATATGATTAAGATTGAAATGGGTAGACTGAGTAAAGCACATTGCCCTCCATAATGTGGGTGGGCCTCTTCTAATCAAGTGATGACTTGAACAGAACAAAAGACTGGCCTTCACTAGGCAACAGAGAATTCCCCAGCAGGCTGCCTTTTTCTGCAATATTAACTACTTTCGGTTCTACAGGAGACAGAATTCAGACTTGAACTGGAACATCAATTTTCCTTGGTCTCCAGCCTGCCAACCCACTCTGCACGTTTTGAATTTGTCAGCCCTCATAGTCAGTGAGAACCAGTTCCACATAGTAAATCTCCTGTGTATCTACATATCTGAGCAGTTCTGCTGCTCAGAAGCACACAACACAGAGAAGGATGATGAAAATGAGGTGGTAAAATACACAAGGACTGTGGCAGGTGGGGCTCTTTGGACATGTTTGATAATTTGCATTTTAAATATAATGGGTAGGCACTAAAGAAATTTTAGCAGGGAGATGTCCACCTCTGGTTTACTCTTGGCTTACTCAGGCTGCTGTGTGAGGATGGACTGAAGGAGGTAAACATGAGAGCAGGGAGACCAGAGACAAACATCCAGGCAAGAGATGATGGCATGCTTAATGGTTTAAGGAAACTCACTGAAATTCATCAGAAGTGGTCAGAGTCTAGAAACATTCAGGGATGAGTGCTGGCAGGACTTACTTGTAGATTTTATATTTTTAAATTTGAAAAACAAAGATTATTTTCTTCTGTTACAAGAATACATAAACAGAGCAGAGAAGTAGATCATGACTCTGGGCCAGAAGGAACCATATTCATTGTGTGTAGATTGAAAACAACAAACATAAAGTTTGTGCTTATTGATACCAACTTAGATCCAAAGGTAATCAAAAAGCCCATGATTAGTCCAGGGGCCTTTGATAACACTTGTGACTCAGTTTCCTCCTCTGCAGAATGAAGAGGATAATGAGACCTACCTTACAAAGTTGTCATAAGAATTAAGACATGGAGTTAGCATCACATAACTCTTAGTTGTTAGCATAATTGTTATTTTTATTATTGCCATCATTATTACAATTGGTAGAAATCCAAAAAAAAAGACAGAATCAAAACTCAATACTGTCTCAAAGTGAGCAAGAGTCACACTCGGGATTAATTCTGAACACAGATGAAACAGAGTTCATGGAAATGGAGCAAACAGACTTGTATGGAGACGTATGGTGCCAGAAATAAACAGCTCAGCAGTGAGAGCCTTCCACACACAAAAATACAAACAGGCAAGCAATTTCTCAAGTGGCCTGAAGAGCCCTTAGTCCTTGGACACCCATTTTGATTTTAAATAAAATAAAATTACTTAGAATAGAGAGCCCAGAAATGGGCCCCCAACTCTATGGTCAACTAATCTTCAACAAAAAAGGAAAGAATGTCCAATGGAATAAAAGACAGTCTCCTCAACAAATAGTACTGGGAAAATTGGACAGCCATATGCAGAATAATGATAATAAAATAGATCGAGTACCTGCAAAGTGCAATCCACTTACTAGCCTCTTTACATACTTATCTCATTTAATGTAATCTCATTCCAGGGATGACCCAAAAAGATATATTTTTATTTATTTTTAGGGATGAGGAAACCAGGCTCAGAGAACTTAAGTAACTGACCCCCAATCTCCTAGCAAGTGGAAGATTCACACTTTTGTGTATTTCAAAACCCATGCTTTATATAGTGGATTGGAACAGAATGGGAATCACATGCAGAGAAAACAAGAAACCTCATTCCTTGTTTAATGGGAAGGGAAAAGCCTTCTCTGTTGTGCTCCTTCAAATGCGTGAGGCTGGAGAACATGAAATACAACCCCTGACTCTGTGCCTCACCAGCAGGAGCGGCTGCCATAAACTTAAACAAGAGCCCTCTGACATCCATGCTCCCTCACAGCTGCCTTCACTGACCTTCTTCCCTTCCTCTCCTCACTTCCCAAACCACAACCACAAAAAAAAAAAAAAAAAAAAGAAGCCATTAAATCACACCTCCAACGCTCACATACACAGATGCACACTTTTGGCCTGTTTGGTGGGGCAGGGGTATCACCATGAGGTGAAGGGAAGTGGTCGGAAGGAAGGAGGGCAGAGAGACAGAATCAGTCTTCCATAAATCACTGAACTTGGTGCTTTGCCTCTCTTCAGCGGATACTTCCTTCCACAAAGAACTCTCATTTGAAACAACAAAGATGGCATATAACCATGGCCCTGAAGGAGCTACAGAGATTTTCCCTCTCTTTTTCCGAGGAAAGTTTGGTTGAATCTAGAGCTAGAAGGCAAGATCAGTATCTTCCACTTCCTTCTGAACGGCTGCAAAAAAATTAAAATATGATGATTTTGAGAGGACACAAACTCCTTTGATTTGTTGCTTGATGTTTTGGGGCATGCCACTAGAAACATACCAGTAGGACATAGTGAGCATGCATTTTCATGAGCAGGTCCATTGGGCACTCCCACAGGGGTTGTGGGGGCACCGGTTCAGTCTCCAGTGGCCCCGACCAATGTTGGGAAATATCATACATCCTCTTACAGTTCACAAGTTAGCACTCAGCTGTCAGCTGTGCCAGAAACGAATTGCTTTAGGGCTGCTTCATTCCCGCTCCTCATTCCTCTTAAGCCCTGCTACTCAAGGTGGGATCTGTGGACAAGAATCAAGGGCAATGAAGAGCTTGTGAGAATTACAGAATCTTGGGCTCCACCCAAACCTACTGAATCAGAGTCTTTATTTTGGTAAGAACCCTAGATGGTTCATATGTATGCCCACTAAGGTCTGAGAAACATTGCCTTGGACCATTAAGGACTAAATTAGGGTCTCTAAGGGTGGGCATAAGTGCCAGCAATAGGGTGGAAAGATATATAAAAATTCTTTGTCAACTGTAGTCTCTACAGGGCCAAAGAGAAACACTGACACCTATCCCTTACCCTCCCAAGAATGTAGGGGACCATAATTGTTGGTCCATCAGTTATGAGTAACTTGGCCTAACCATCAGTGAAAACAATGTATAGGTGAACAGAATAACAATCCTGTGCATATTGGTCCTCTAAAGATAATTTGAACCATTGGTACCAGGGATGCAGTGTACCCAATAGGACGAAAAATCATTACCTTTTCTCTTCCCCCAGGAAAATGGCAGGATGATTTTGATATGGTAGCATCAACATCTTTGACCCTCTATTCTTACATGGTTTCTGAAACATTTATCCTTATTGCATAGCAAAATGAGTCTCCCAAGTTAGGAAATAGGTTTCTCTAGTTTACCCAGATTGGTGCATATTTTGTGATAAGGCAGATAAAATAAGAGGGGGAAAAGGATTTGTAGGCATGGATGATGGAGGGAAAGGTGAAGGGAAGGGTAATGTCTCTCTTCACAGACCAGACAGAGTGATGTTAATGCACACAAGCATTCTGCAGTTTATAAAACACATGTATATCCTTTTCCCATATTATTCATACAGAAACCTTATGGCTTATATTTTTATTGATTGCACATTCTACAGATGAGGATAATGAGAATATGAGAAATGAAATGACTTGCTTAAGTTGACAAAAGTGGGAAGCAGGGAGGTCAGTCCTTGTCACCAGGTAAATAAGCTAAATGTATGTATTTTGTACTGTACAGCAAAAAAGAGGAGGCAAAAAAGAGGAGGGGGAGGATGGGAAGAAGGATAGGGGAGAAAATCAAGGAAGGGAGGGAAGATGAGAGGAAAAAAGAATGATAGAAAGGAAACTTCATTTTGAATTGCAATTTTCTGACATTTCTTCATTTTGAATTGCAATTTCTGACTAGACATTTTATCACACTTGCCTTCTTATTTTACAACTTAGTCCTACTTCTTGTCATTGTTTACTTGACATAAAAAAAATGTCCCTAGTAACTCTAATTACTAATTACATAAAAGAGAAAAATGAAATTTCAGATACTTTGATTTAGTGTCTGTGTTTTAACTAAACTTATGATGCACGCAGAATCAAAATGTGTTTCCTATCGTCTCATTTTTTTTAAAGATTGTATTTATTTATTCGAGGGGAGGAGCAGGGGTTGAGGGACAAGCAGACTCCACACAGAGTGCAGAATCCAACATAGGGCTCAATCCCAGGACCCTGAGATCATGACCTGAGCTAAAATCAAGAGTCAGATACTTAACCAACTGAGCCACCCAGGTGCTCCTCTTACCATCTCATTTTTGCTACAGCTATAATTTCAATACAAGGCTATTTATCTCAAAATTTTGATTCCATTTTATCCTAATTGATTTTGAGATTCATGTTGTCCCAGGGGTAATTCAGGGTTTGACCTGAAGGGGGAGAAACACCAACACATAAAGAATCATTCCCATGCCACCACATTTGTTGGTGCATCGTGTTACTGTTGTTCTTTATAGCTTCCATTGATAAGTAGAGTCGAAATCCTAAAACTATAGAGTGTTAACTCTAGAGAAGACCTAACAGGTGACCTTTTTCAGCCATGACATTTCATTACAAAGAAACGGGAGTCTATCAGGGGTACCAGGGATTTGCCTGAGATTCTGCAACTACTCACTGGCGCCTAGACGTTAAGATTACATAATGGAAAAATAATCGGTTAACAAGCTAAAGATTTCCTTTTATTGTTGGAGCATTAGCATAATCACTCTGGCCTCTCATTGTCAAACTCATCAGATTTTTGTTGTTGTTGTTGTTTTACCTACATGATCAAAATAAATCATTTCCACATCATCGTGCTTTATTTCTCCCCTCAAGGAATAACAATGGAGACCCACTGGTTTCTGTGTCTCTTCTGTGGCTTCTTCTCAAATATTTTAATCCTTCCAGGATGGGGAAAGACTTTTACCTGAGACACTTTCACATTCTGTTCTACCCTCTTCTGATGAGAGTCTGGTTATTTTGGGTCCTCAGCACCTGGCACGAAGGCTTGGCATTGTATTAGTCACCAGAAGTAAATCACTTATTTAATCTGTGAGCCTAAATGAAGAGGTAAACTGAGGCAAGCTCAAATTACCTGAAGTTGAGCTGATTCAGGAATAGCAGAGGAATTGCATTTCAGGAAACACAAGCCACAGCTAGGAGGGGGAGGCTGAGCCAGAACCCAGACAGTGAACTCACTTGCTTAAGGATGGGGAGAGATTCTTGGCAGATGTTCATTGGTTGGTGGATAAGTCCTGATCAGCTATAAATCAGGCATGACAGGATATTGGTCTCTCAGTTCTTAACTACTATTCTGAGGACACAAGCATGAGATTCCCCATTCAATATCTTCCGGCTCCCTTTTTTTTATTTTTTATTTTTTTAAAAAAGATTTTATTTATTTATTTGTCAGAGAGAGAGAGAGTACAAGCAGGCAGAGTGCCAGGCAAAGGCAGAGGGAGAAGCAGGCTCCCCGCCAAGCAAGAAGCCTGATGTGGGACTCGATCCCAGGACCCCGGGATCATGACCCCAGCCGAAGGCAGTCACTTAACCAACTGAGCCACTCAGGCATCCCCCGGCTCCCTTTTAGATCAAAATCCTTTCACAGATCTTTATAATCTTGTAAGTGGTGGAATATCCCTTTTACAGAGAAGAAAACTGAGATTCCTCAAGGATGAATAATGTGTGCCCAAAGTTACCCAGTTAGAATCTAGTGAAGCCCTGCCTGAAACCCAAATCTGTCTCCCTTAAGACCCAACGGCTTTCCTCTGTTGTAAGTAAATATACAACCCATGTCTTAATGAGGTGAATGAATAAGGAATCAGGAAAATGAGAGAATATGCATTGCACTCCAAGGTTACTGAACACTGCACTAATCATCCTGGCAAAGCAGTCAAGAAAGAAAATCTCTTCTAGTTTGAGATCCCAGTTGTTTGCTGGAATCACGTAGGAGGAGACAAAGCTGCCAGAGAGGACCACCACCAGAGACTGACAGAGACTGACAGGACGAGTATTGTTTACTATTTCTGCTGCATCAAAGTGGCTCCGAACAATGCAGGACCTCCATTGCTCACTCCGTGCCACCAAGGCGAGTGGCCAGCTGCCAAGCTGATGTAAATCTGTTTTTTAATCTAACCTTCTTCTCTCTGGCCTCACCACTGAGATTGCTGCACAAACAAGGAAACCAAGAGGAGCCCCTCTGTGACGATGATCACCGGATGAAATTCAGAGCATGCTATCGAAGAGAAAATGGCAGCAGTGTGGGGGCAAGGGGAAGGCTGACTTCAGGATTCCGGGAGGGTCCTTATAAATAATTGAGAGGAAGAAACAGGGTAAACTGAAAATAAATGTGGCATACAAAATTATCAGTGTTGCTCTACGAGGGAAATGTTTAAATACAGCCGGAATCCTTGGAACATAACCAGAGGACTCCTGTGGTCTCCAAAGCTATTCACAATAAATGGCTCCTGTGACTCCAATGTGCCAATTAAACAGTTTGTCTCTGCCTCAACCTTAATTTGGCAGACAGCTCTGTTGTAAATCTGCGTACTGGGACGGCAAAAAGTTGTTTCTTAGCTGCTCCCCCTCCCCCAGAGTTTATTCTTTGTTTAACACAAAATGTAAATATGTCATTGCGTTGACTGGAAGTCAAATGAAAGATGCCAGTTGGAACGAAATATCCAAGTCCCAGATTAATTACTGCTTGAAATATTCTAATTTACTGCCCATGGTTTGTGTATCAGAAGAGGTGCAGGGCCTGTGGACCTCGCAGATGGAGGACTACCCTAGGACTTAGGAGGGAGAGATCTACTCAGTTGTTGGAGAGAAGCTCCACTCAGTTGTTCTTTTGTGGAGCTTAGAAAGTTCTAGAAACTCTCCTAGGTAAAAACTAGGTAGTGATGACATAGAAAGATGCCATCAAGGTCCTGAGGAGCGAAGTCAGTAGCCACTTAACATAAGTTCATAGTTATAAAGTTCAAGAATCCTATTTAAACATATTTGACAAAGCATATTGTCTCTGTTGATTTGGGGGTTGGCTACCAGCTAGCTGGAATAGTGTCAGCAGATTTTATGGGACAGTTCCACTATAAAAAACTCAGAAACTCTCTAGAAGCCAGACATCTGTATTCTGTACTGTAGCTAATGATGATTCTCTTACTGCAAAGAAAATTGAGTAACTTCTGCCAGACTATCTAAGGGTGGCTGCCTCCATGATTTTAGAAGACAATGAGTTGAGAGGATCATAGGCCTATCTACCATTTACAATATTGGACTGAACCTCAAGCTCTGAGGCAATCTTTTTCCCATGCATATAGGAAGGGCCTGGTTTGGGACAAGCGTGAGAAAAGAGTGGTGGAATCTGAACTTAGTCTATCATTTCATTCACAGTTCTAAAATCATTCCTCAAAGAGGTTCCCATATGCTCAGGAGATGGGTGAAATATGACCACAGTAGGTAAGATGCACCAAACAGTACCACTTACATAATCCCCTCTCAAAAAAACCCAAAAAACCAAAAAACCAAAAACTGCTGACCTCCAGAAAATGTGCAAAGATAGTAAGTACAGAGGCCCTGTATACACCTCACGTAGTTCATTGTACATCCCCACGGTACCTCTGTCAATAGAAACACTATTTCTTTATCACCATGAACCAGACTCCAGATTTATTTGGATTTCCCACTAGGGTCCCTTTTTTCTGTACCAAGATCCCACCCAGGATATTCCATCGTGTTTATTGGTCATGTCTCCTAACCATCTCCTCTGGTCTGCGACAGTCCTCATATTTCCATATCTATCCCTTGGAAGCTATTCTCAATTCCAATTCCAAGTGATGGGGTGAGGGGAGGTAGCTCACTATACCTCCCACAGTGGGCAGCATCTAGGTACATTATCTTGAGCTCTTCTGTAAGGAAGATTTGTCTTTTTTCCTTTATCTATCTATCTATCTATCTATCTATCTATCTATCTATCTATCTATCATCTATCTATCTATCATCTATCTATCTATCTATCTATTTCTACCTATATCTATCTATTGCACTAAGGACTCGTGTGTCTTTATTTTTCTTTTAAGATTTTATTTATTTATTTATTTATTTATTTATTTACTTACTTACTTACTTACTTACTTATTTATTTAAGAGAGAGAGAGACAGCATGCACGAGAGTGGGGTGAGGGGCAGAGGGAGAAGCAGAGTCCCTCCTGAGCAGGCAGCTAGATGTAGGACTAGATCCTAGGACTCTAGGTTCATGACCTGAGCTGAAGGCAGTCACTTAATGGACTGAGGTACCCAGGCGCCCCTCATGTGCCTTTATTTTATTACTGGTTTGTATTTTTACTATTGAATATTTATTTTTCCTTTGGGTTATAATCCAATACTGTGTTATGTATTTTGTTGCTCAAAATCCAGCTGTGGTCAATGGCTCTTTTGATTGGCTCCTGTGTCCCATTAGTATGCCCCATCCTTCAATGTTTTGAGTACTTCCTTATTTTCTGGTACTACGAGATGCTCTAGGTGCATTGTATATTCACCCTGTCCCAGCCCTAGAACTCACCATTTCTCCAAAGAAACTTGATTCCATTTATTGGAGAATAGAATTTTGGAATTCAGATCTGGGTATTATGTGCCCATTGTTATTGGGGTGCTGTTGTTTCCGGGCCCTCTTAGCTAATAGAACTAGATAATATTTATGTGCATACCAATACACATACAGACACATACCTATCATTGTTTCTGCATCTATTTGTCTGAGGATATTTCGAGTGAAACAGGAGCTCATGCTGATATCCTGGACTCTAATCCTAGAACCACATCTGCAACCTCCCTCTCCAATGCTGAAATGTCCGGCTCCCACTATCCATCATCCATTTACTTATACGTTCAACCCCAGTACAAGTATAGAGCATTTTCAGAATTGTTCTTCGATACCACCAGAAGAAACAAATTTACCAGCTAGCAGCCAGTGTTATTCTTATGGGTCTCAGTCAAAATACTGTTTCCCTGAGTTACTTGGGTCAGCTCCTTTACCCTTTACTCTCTTCTGTTAAACTGTCATGCATTTGTAACAAAATGAGATTCATATGTCACAGTCTGCTCACCATTCTGGTTATTATTGGTGGTGTTTCTTTTTTTTTTTTTTACCTTGCATATATTAATGCTCACTCTTTGTGATCTGCAATTCTAGTGCTTTGTGACAATTCTTTCTTTCCTTTTTTTTTTAAAAACAGACCCAAGCTTCTAAAATGAGCCAATCCAAGAAATGAGGGGGAGAATCCACACCAACTGTTCAACTCTACACACTCCACAGCCCTGTCTTCTTGTTCCTTATTTGATGTAGGAGTTCTCTGCCCAAATGAGCTAAGCCTGCTTCCAGGTCCAGTGTGGACCTCTTCCCTACGTTCTTCCTCCTGATGCTAAGGCGAAGCCCAGGGGACACTGTTTGTTGGGTGGTGAGGAGGAGGAGCGACGGTATGAGAAGAGCAGTAAGCAAGGCTCTGGGAATGAAGAGGCTCCATACTCCTGCCCTGAGCCCCACACATATATTAGGAGCAAATCATGTGCTAAGTGCTCAAATGTTCTCACTTAATCCTTAAAACAATCCTGTTGGCTATCTACATTATACTGAGGAGCAATAGGACACAGAGGGATTCCACAGATTGTCTGAGGGGACACAGCATGTCAATAATAGAAGATAGAACGCAAGTTCAGATTTATTTAACTGTGGACTTGCGGGTGTAACCATTACACTACTGTCTCTCGTGTACTGTCTCTTTCAGGCCTGCCATGTTGCATGACTCCATTGTTGTCAGGTAGGAGTGGATCCCGAACTTGGGAGCTGCACCTGGCTGCACCAGGTAGCCATGGCTGTAAAAAGAAACAATTGCTCATTCACAACATCCAACCTGTTCACTGGGCTCATCCTCATTGCTCACCTGCTCCTCTCTTTTCTCTTTTTGGATTGTCCTCATCCAGCAGCGTGGGCTCCTGAATTTACAGCATCTGTGGTCCTCAGCTCTCCGGTGCACACGGGTGTACTTGAGACTCCATGTGTCTTTCAATCATGAGGTTTAAAATGGGTCAGCTCATTCTTAGCGAATGGCAGGTATGCCTTTCCAGGTGGGAGGGCATGACATTTCTGCCACGTGCCACCTCCTCCCTCCTAGCCTCCCCCACAAAGGAGTATTTTAATAGAAGGTTAATGGAGGGCACACAGAACAAAAAGAAAACCCTGTCATCGTTATTCCATGTTTTACTGTAATAGAGGTCAGCTCTCCCCGGTTCTTCCTAGTATCCATCTTTAAAATGAATTATTTAGCCTATGAAAACAAAACTAGTTTATTTATGATGACAGAGAAGCTGTAAATGTGCTCTTGATCTGTGCATTGACTAATTAGATTAATTAAGTCAGCATGCATTTCAGAACAGGCAGGCAGGTGGCAAATAACATTTGAGATGATTTATATGATATATTCCATCAAGCTTACAGTTGATAAATAATATCACATTCATTCCATTAAGATACCAAAGCAGCAAAAGAAAACAAGGCATTTTTGGCTCTGGGCTTTTACCAAAACAACTGCTGAGGTTACTACATAGGCATTATTTACTCTGCTCAAAAGGATAAAGGGGAAAAAAAAAAAACCACGTAAGCCAAATCTCAAACTCTGGTCTCATCCCTTCCTCTCACTATGCTGAGGTAATTCTTTGCCATTTCAGTGGAATCGAATTTTAGGAATAGAGATGAGATTTGAATTTTAATTAAGCCATTACTTCCTGCTACCAAATTTTGCTAGAAACTTCCATACCATGGGGTTTTCTAATCACCCTGCTTTCAGTGGGTTCTCCTCGTAAATGAATGGATACAAGATCTCTCTTCAAACTCCAACATGCCTAAGAATCACTGGGAATGTTTGTTTGAAAGCAAGTTCGTGGGTCCTGCTCCCTGCAGGTTTGGATGGAGCCCCACAATGTGTATTTTTTACACCAAAATCTTGGATATCAGTATTACCTTATACCAGTAAGTTCACATACCAAGAACTGAAGCCTATGATTTGAACTTTGGTCTTCCTGGATTCTCAAGTTCATTCACTATTTTTATATCCACCTCTTCTCTTAAAGTAGTTGGTGTTCCTCAGTGTTCGGTCAAAGGACCATCTGCATTAGAATTTCCTCAGGGGCATGGTAAAACATCAGATTCTTGGGCTTTAAAACCTACTGAATCTGAATTACTAAGACTAATACAGGAGAAGCTGTATTTTAGCAAACTATCCAGATGACTCTAACATATACTGAAAATTAAGAACTACTGTCTTGGAGCAAGAACTATTTGATGTAGGTGTAAAATGGTAGCATTTTCTCTTTGTAGTCATAGTTTTGCTTAGAAGACAAAGATATATGTCTTGCGTTACCTAAATTGGTGATCTCTCTTAGAATGATCTTGGGTATAGACAGAAATCAACTCTGGAATGGTCTTCTCTGCAGGGTCACCTTTGGGCCTTACAACCTTTTTGGTTTCTGCCCTAAGGGTCTTTGCAAAATTGCTACCATCTTGTTGAGTGCTGCTCCCACATTGCCTCTAGAACCCTGGGAAGAAAGGGACTGCGTGGGAAGTCCCTCGAGCTACTATTGTCGGGATATGATGGTGTGTTTGCAGGTGTCATGGCAATGACTGATGGCAGTAATTGAGATGTGATATGGGCCCTATCAAAAGCTGACAATCTCCCCAGCCCAGGAAGAGATGGTAACTGTTCCTACCACAGCAGAATGGCAGGCAAAGTGGAAGAAGAGAACTTTTCAGAACAGAGAGACAGAGAGGTGCAGAGGTTCTAGTAACCTAGGAAAGGGGCAGCCGCAATTTACAGAGCATAGTAGTCCAAGAAAAGCCTCCTCCAATGACATGTGATAATATCTTTATTTAAGCTGCACACAGTCAAGTAAACAGATGGAGAATAATCTGAAACTCGGAATAAAGTTCTAATTAGAAGATGTTATCAGTTCATTCCAGACTGCATCAGACAAGGATGACCTGGACATGAAAGGAAAACTTAGAATCTGGGAGGAGAGGTCTTTGTTCAAGATCAAAACATACTGGCTAAAATTATAACCTGTTCCACAGTGAGAAGGAATCAGAAATTGATTTCAGAGTGTCTTTTATATCCTTCATAATTCTTGCAATAATTTCTTTTGCTTGTTAATGAATCTTGTTTTTTCCTTCTGCAGTGTAGACTCAGGGCATTCTCAAAAAATCCTTTGTTTATCTTCAAGTTCCCAAAGAAAGAACCTTCCAGGTATCAATACATACTAGAGACCTTCGGTAAATCCTCCTTGATGGATACAGAGAAGTTCCCAGTTCTCTAGTTCCCAAAGTAGACAAAACTTGTAGGCACTGTTCCTCAAAGCACCTTTCTGAATGAATGAGCTACATCTTTGCATAGTGAAAGGAATAGTATCATTCAACCCTGTAAAAATATATCCTAGCACATTTAAAATGCTTGACCTCAAAAAGCATTTTTGTTAAGATGGTCTTTATTCAGGGGCACCTGGGTGGCTCAGTGGGTTAAAGCCTCTGCCTTCAGCTCAGGTCATGATCTCAGGGTCCTGGGATCAAGCCCCACATCAGGCTCTCTGCTCAGCAGGGAGCCTGCTTCCCCCCGCCCCCACCGCCTGCCTCTCTGTCTACTTGTGATCTCTCTCTCTGTCAAAAAAA
>CM053605.1:11883416-11904833 GCA_028646535.1 Procyon lotor | reverse complement strand
AGGGCATATGATTTTGTCCTATCCTCTCAACCTCTCAATTGCTAATCTCATTTAGGCCCTATCTCCTTATGACTCTATGTATGTTTCAGATTTTATTTTATGCGCTGCCTGTTTCTAAAAGGCTCTTAAATGTCTGATAATAAAAGATATGCAAAAGGCAGGCTTATTAAGAATAAATACAAAATGTCAACTATCCCCGCAGAAAATGCATTGCTAATCCAAAGGGCATTCATTATTACTATGATTGAGTGTTAAATTTAGCTATGAACTTCCTCAAGCCAACGCCAATGCCAACATGGACATAAGATGTTTCACATAGTTCTTATTATTTAGAAAAAAAACCTACCAATTCTTTAAAGCATAAAACTATTTTTAAATCAGCTTTATTTATTTTTTTTTAAAGATTTTTATTTATTTACTTGACAGAGAGAGAGAGATCACAATTAGGCAGAGAGGCAGGCAGAGAGAGAGAAGGGGAAGCAGGCTCCCTGCCGAGCAGAGAGCCCGATGCAGGGCTCGATCCCAGGACCCTGAGATCAGGACCTGAGCCGAAGGCAGAGGCCTTAACCCACTGAGCCACCCAGGCGCCCCTAAATCAGCTTTATTGAGGTATTGCTTACATATAATAAATGCTCCTATTTAAAGTGTACACTTTGACAAATGTGTGTAATCATGTATCACTCCAAAAAATCACCTCTGTCTCTTTGCCATCAATCTCCTCCCCTCATCCTTGGTCCTAGAAAATGTTCTGCTTTCTGTCACTATATTTTTACATTTTCCATCATTTCATACAAATGCAATCATACAACATATACTCTTATGTCTGGTTTCTTTCACTGAATGCAATGTTTTTGAGCATTACATAGGAGTGAATCACAGTATGTTCATCCTTCATTAGTTGATATATGTTTTTTCCAATTTTTAGCTACTAGCAATAAAGCCACACATGACATATGTGTGGACATATGCTTTCCCTTTCTCTTGGGTGAATATCTAGGAGTTGCTCTGCATCCTTGCTATGCTCGGTATTGTCAGGCTTCTTGATTTCGGCTATTCTAGTGTGTGCAGCAATATCTCTTTATGGCTTTACTTTGAATTTCCCTAAGGACTAATGATATTGAGCATATTTTCATGTGCTTATTTGCCATTCATATATCTTTGCAAAGTACTCAAATTTTTGCACATTCTTTATCAAGATGCAGCCTTTTTATTTTGAAAACTGTGAGAATTCTGCGTATTCTATAAGCTACATATATTCTGGATTCCAGTTCTTTATCAGATACGTGTTTGCAAGTATTTTCTTCAGTCTGTGGCTTGACTTTACATTCCTTAACTGTGTCTTTTGAAGACTAAAGAATTTAAATTCTGATAAAGTTCAATTTGTCAATTTTTTTTTCCTTTTGTAGTTCATGCTTATTGTGTCCTAAGACATTTTGTCTAATCCAAGGTATAAAGACTTTTCCTATATACTTTCTAGAAATTTTATAGTTTTTGCATTTAGGTCTGTGATTCATTTTATGTAATTTTTTGCATATGGTGAGAATTAAGGGTTCATGTTTATTACTGCTATTGTTGCTTCGCTCATCATTTGTTGAAAAGACTACTCTTTTTGTCACTGAATTACCTTGGCATCTTTGTCAAAAATCTATTGACCATGGGACAGCTGGATGGCTCAATCAGTTAAGTGTCCAATTCTCAATTTTGGCTCAGGTCATGATTTCATGGGCTATGAGATCCAGCCCTGAACTGGGCTCCATGCTTAGCAGGGAGTCTCTTTGAAGATTCTCTCCCTCAGCTCCTCCTCCAACTCTCTCTCTGTAAAAAAAAAAAAAAAAAAAAAATCAATTTTTTTGATTTCCAGACTCCATTTTGCTCCAAAATTCCAGACTCCAAAAAAGCCATTTCCAGACTCCATTTTGCTCTCATCTTGATTTGCATGTCTATACTTATGCCAATGTCTTAATTGCTGTAGTTTCAAATAAATCTAGAATCCATATAGTATGAGTCTTCTAACTTTGTTTCTCAAAATTATTTTGGTTATTTTAGGTTCTTTGTGTTTTAATATGAATTTTAGAATCAGTTTGCCAATACTATGAAAAAAAAAAGAGTCTATAAAAACTGTTTCCACAGAACATTTTCACACAGTCCATATGTCATTGAAATAAAATCTTAACCTTGTCTTTTTCCTTCCAGTCCCCCTCTTCCAGTTCACTCCAGGTTGGATACTAGATTAACCTTAAGGGGCGTCTGGGTGGCTCAATTGGTTAAGGGTCTGACTCTTGATTTCAACTCAGGTCATGGACTCAGAGTTTTGCGATTGAGCACCAAGTTGGGTTCCACACTCAGCATAGAGTCTGTTTGAGATTCTCTCTCTGCCTCTCCCTTTGCCCCTGCACATGTGTTCATGCTCTCTTGCTCTCTAAAATAAACACATAGATAAATAAATAAATAAATAAAATCTTTAAAAATGTCCCTTTCATAATGATGTCGTGCTGATAAGAATATACAATGCATTGTAAGAAATGGTGTGAGAAAGAGGAAGAGCCTTGGATCCATGTAAGACAGGATTCAAATGTGTTACCTTCTTCTCTCCGGGTCTATTTCCCCACCACACTTAACTGTGGGAAACAAAATAAGTAATGGCAGTGAGGCACCTTGTACAAGATTGGATACATGGTCAGCATGTATTAATTTCCTCTGCTCTCTTACTTAGAAGTGCTGATGGACATAAAATTCCTTTTTTTCCCATTATTTTTATTAGAATCCCATTAACATACAATGTTATAGGAGTTGCAGGAGTACAATATACTGATCTACAAATCTATACATTACTCAGTGCTCATCATCATAGGGAGTGTAGTCACCATCGGTCACCATACGTCATTACAATATTATTGACTGCTTCCCCTATGGGATACTTTTCACCTCCATAACTTACTTGTTTTATAACTGGAAGTTTATACCTCCTAATCCCCTTCCCCTATTTTGCCCATCCTCCACCCATCTACCCTCTGGCAGTCATCAGTTTGTTCGACATAAAATGCCTTGAAAGGCAAAAGATATGGAAACACACAGAACAGGTCCCGTAGGACAGGAGATGACACTGCGCTAATGTAGACTTCCAGGTCCCTGTGAGACCATGGAGCTTTTAGGGATGACACCTCTGCACGGAGAGAAGATTCCATTTGGCCCTTGTTCAGCTTTGCCATGCTCACAGACATATTTATACACTTCTGTGCCTACCCCACCATTACCTAACTATTCAGAAAACTGACCCTGTTCTTACCTGCTTCCCAGATGTAAGTCAGGGGTACAAAACAAGTTGAGTCTATCCCCAAGCAGTTGCTATGAGCCTTGTTGCATTAACATAAGTAAGGTGTAGCATCCCTTGGTGGACTCAGGTGTTAGATCTGCCTGAGGTCCAATCCTCTGTGCCCTAGTATCAATAACCCTCAGCTAAACGGTCTTCCTTTAGTTCATTCAACTTTATCTCACTTCTGCCCTCCATATAGCTTTTGCTTTAGGTAGGATGTTTGCCATATCACCCAATACCTGTGACTTTGGTCTCCTTGCTCCCTTGATTCTGACATCCCCTCCCCTGCCACTAAGAACTCTCTAGACTTCAAGACCAAGCTCAAAACCAGCCTCTTCCCATTTAAAATTTTCCCAAATCCAGTCCACAGTGATATTTTCTCAATAGAATCTCCTGTCTCAGTAGGACCCAGTCTGGTCTGAAAGTTCATTTTCAGATTTAAACGTAATTCCCGTGGTGTGGAAATGAGATGTCAGAAAATGAGTAACATATAAATAAATTTTAAATGAAACCATAACAAATGATCAAGCAAATCATAAATGGTTCTAAGCGTCTTAGGGCAAAAAAAGATCGGATGGAGTAGAAAGCACATCTGGGTTCAGGACTGGCAAAAAGTCCTAACTTAGGATCCATAGGTTGCAAATTTAGAAAAATGTTTTAGGGGTTCTGGGGTGGCTCAGTCAGTTAAGATTCCAACTCTTGATTTTGGGTCAGGTCATGATCTCAGAGTCATGAGATCAAAGCCCAGGTCAGGCTCTGCTCAGCAGGGAATCTGCTTCTCTCCCTCTCCCTGACTCTCTACCACTCTCCCTGCTTGCACTCTCTCTCTCCCCCTCTTAAGTAAATAAATAAATATTTTTAAAAAATGATTCTAAGGTCAGACAAAGATCTTACCAGGGACCTAAGGACACATAGTTATTTACAGATCACTCTAAGTCATTCACAGGAAGTTGGGATTGGTATTTTTGTGCCAGTTGGCCCAGGTGCCAATTCTAGTGTCTTCCAGTGGACATCTTTCACCTCTGCATGGTTTTACCGCAATAGGTAGAGACTGCAATCCCTAGCCAATAAAGAACTTCTAACATGGCCAATGGAACTTGGCCAGCCAGGACAGAGTTGATACCTGGTGTGGAAGGTATGTTCCATGAAGACTATTTTCATTTTCCTGTACATTTCTTATATTCTTGTGCTGGGAGACAGTTTCAGGAGCCTGCAAAGTCCAAACTGGATATGTGACGACATTTTTGAATCAGCACATAGTATGGAAAAGATATCAAAGAGGGGCCTTGAATAGTGAAGGTAAATGTAATCTATATCTATATTTGTTTTAATCTGATGGCTAGGTGTGGGCTAAGTCAGTGAAATCATTCTACAATGATGTTTCTCTTGAAGAGGAGACTGGAATTCAACTTTGATGACAAATTGTGCCTTATTTTAGGAAAACCATCCTAATGAGCCCTATTGATTATTTCAAGCTAAGGCCTGCAAAGGAGTCAACCGTCCCTCTCAAAATGGAAGCAGGTGCAGAAGGCTCAGGAAAAATGATCCCCTAGTAGTCCCCATGAAAACTCTGGGTCTGTGGATTCCAGTTATACAGTAGCCAGCAAAACCTTCCTTTTTTTTTTTCTTCCCATATTATTACCTTCTGTTTTCTCTCATTTTCAAAGATTCTCCTTATTTAGCTAAAAGAAAACCATGCTAGAACAAGGAAAGCCGAATAAAGTATAGGCTTTAGCTAATGATCTATATTGGTTCATTAATTATATAAACATACCATATAGCCTTAGCAATTTTTCTGTAAATTTAAAACTGTTCTAAAAATAGTTTCCTTTCAAAAAAAGGAAGAGTGTTTTTTGAAGACGGGACATGTCTGGGACACCTAGGTTACACAAACTCTTCTAATATCTCAATTTTTCTTAGCTCCATTTATGTTTACCTTCACATGTTCAAAGACAAATAGAAGCAGTGGGATGAAGAATTATCATTGTGTATTGCCCTGCAGGAATGCTGCTTAGTGGGAAGAATGAGGTGAAACAGCATGGTTTATGCCAGACAGCAGCACATAATTTATGACAACTTCCTCGTTTATTTTTAAAGCAACCAACTTGCCTATAAAAGAGCCAAAAATTACATAGCTGCTCTCCCTTATTAGCTTATTAATTCCTTAAAGGTATAAGCCATACTTTCTCATTCTTTTATGCAGCATGTAGTACCTTGTGTTCAACAAATAGCTGTGGTTTGAGTGAACGCTATAAATAGAGGCATTGATGAACATAAGGTAGTCTCCACATCTAATATAAAAATATATATATATATATACTAGTCAATTTAGATTCTCATCAATTAAATATAACAAAAGCTTGTTACGCCCTTTAAAAATTAACCGTTATTGAAATTACTAAGGCAATTAAGTCTACATTATGAATTCATCATATTGAAAGAGCTTCTCTACCCAGAAGAAAATAAAAGGTTTTCAGTTCAACAAGCAAAAACCATATTTTGAAAGATTAATTTCCATCTTTTTGACATCCTTGTCATTCAAAGCCAGAAAACTTGATTTAGGGTTTCAAACTCTGTCACTTAGAACAAATCTCAAGCTGTGGATGTCTATGCAGAATTTCGGTGGAAATGTTTTCCTGGCCAAGTTATTGCGGCCTTCAAAACAGAATTTGTAGCAGGCTCTGGCAGGTTCTAAATGTAGAAGATTGAATATTGATGTAATGTCAAAAGAGTTCCATAATTAAAGGTGTTTCTTTATAGCATCTCCCTTCATCCATTCATTAACTCAACAAATATTTATTGAGTACTACTTACACGCCAGACATTGCATTAGCGAGGCTTTTCTGTTTCCTGAATCAGATTGCATTATCTGAATGAATGAATGGATGAGCAAAGGAATGAGGGAATGAGTGAGGAGCTGGCCTCCCAAAGCCACGTTACTGCACTGCTCCAGAGCTCATTGAGAGGGTATATGTGAAGGAGAAAAATGAGAAAGTACAAAAAGCTCATTGACTTAGCAAGGCTTCCCTTCACATTCTCTACTCTTTCCAGATTTCAACCCAGAAAGAGAGCCAGGCTATCATCAACTGAGCTCTTCCTTGCTCTCCTTCTCTCTGGCAGTCTCCTCTTTGAGGCACCAAAAGGGCTTCCCCTTTCCATCTATTATGAATGGCTCTTAGGTCATCTCCATCTTTGGGGGGACATGAAATGAAGTTTCACAGCTTGATCTGTGTTTTCTATTGTAGTTGTTATTGTCCATGCTGTTTGTTTAAACATATTATGAAGAATTTAGAACATATGAAAACTAAACAAACTAGTATAATAAACCCTCATATACCCACCACATGTCCTCAAAAAAAACCCTCATCAACTCACGGCCAATCTTAACCCACACACATCCTCATCCACTACCCCATCCTAATATTATTTTGAAATAAACCCTCAGCATCATATATTTTTGGTTTTAGCCTGGACTTAATGACAGAGAGCCTAAGCAGAAAAATCTCAAATTTCTAAAGGAAGGAAGGATGTGAAAAGCAGTTTTTTAAACTTAACAGTAGGCTAAACCTAAATACAGCCTTAAGAATGGCAAGATTTGGGGACCAGAAAGGAATCTGAACTTTTTGTCTTGCTCTTGTTCTTTCCCCTTCTTATCCCTGCAGTTCCCTCTTTATGGGCTTAATCAGCCCTCAAATGTATTGGCTCCACCCATAAAAGGCTGCACCCATAAAAGATGCAGAAGTCATCTCTGAACTTATAAATATTAATGAGTCCATGATCCTCGAGAAAAGAGTCAACCCTGCCAACTTCAGTCTGGAAAATCCTGGAGAGCGTTCTGATTGGTGCAGCTTAAGCCGTGTGCCCTCCCCTGGACCAATCACTGAAGTCAGTGGAATGGGATACTCCTACGGATGCAGCTTTGGCCACACCCACCCCTTCTCCACTGGCATTAACTGTGTAGGATACAAAAGAAAAGAACCACAAAGACCACCATCAACCATTATAGGAGGGAAAGGGACCTGATGTTTATTGGGCTTCTAGAATGTGATAGGAAGTATCATTATTTATAGAAACCAAAAAGTCCTAAAAGGTAAGTATGGTTGGGGCACCTGGGTGGGTCAGTTGATTAAGCATCTGACTCTTGATTTCCGCTCAGGTCATGATCGCAGGGTTATGAGGTAGAGGCTCATGTAGTGTAGGGCTCTGTGCTCAGCAGGGAGTCTGCTTGAGGATTTTCTCCTCCCTCTGTCCCTCCCCCTGCTCTCTCTCAAATAAATAAATCTTTTTTTTTAAAGGGTAAGTATGATCATTTGCATTTTTGAATGAAAGAAAGGAATTTCAGAGAAATTAGGCAGTTTGCCCAAACTTTGGTTCTTCTGAAATACCACTATGTCCATTCTTACTCATGCTATTCCTGAGTTATATGTTTTAAAATACATGATGGGCATACATCTGAGTAACGAAGACATTTCAAGAGAGAGATGCTATAAGTGATTTCAGTCACCATGAACATTAAACACATAAGACAATATGAAGCTATTTGACCTTGAATAATTTTCTTAATTTCTCTATGCCTCAGTTTCCTGGTGTGTAAAGTCATGGTAATAATATCCAGTGTGACTGCAAGGACTGAGAAGAAAAAATATATGTAGAGTGCCTCCCATGCTTCCTGGCTTGTAGTGTGAAATAAGTAGATAGTTGCAATTACTAGTATTATTACTATAGCCTAGTGCTCCAAGTAAATACAAAGAGATGATTATCAAGGGTAAAAGGAAGTTGGGGTAACCGGCTGTGATGAATTGCTGTGGTCATGAAATGAAATACCCACCTTTATTATTTCTTCAAAGGTGAGATCCAAAAAATACAATGGTGTTTGTTATTTTCCTCAATCAGTTGAATGCTCTTTCCTCCAAATCCAAGCATTTACTGAAAGTTAAACTGAGGAAGATCATCAGGTTACCAAAAAAGGAAAAATCGAAAAGCACCACTCACTGACCTAGAAAGTGAAATTGAGTGGCTTTGTTAAATTAGAGTTGATATCATTCCTATTTCTGGTTCTTGTTTGAAAGGGAAGTCAATAAAATTGCCTTAAAGAGGAGAATTGTCCCAGTGAATGGGACAGTGCTGGGCTTCTAAATCTAACATCTAATGATGTGACAACAGCATCTCTATTTGCTGAGGACCAGACAACTGCTACTGCTGTTACAGCTGGAAAAGATCAGCAGTGCAAGTGGACAGAAAATTCTAGATAAATACTGGCGTAGGAATAGATCCAGGATTCTGAATAAAATTCTCTCTGCCTCAATTTTCAGCTTGCCAAATGTGCTTCTGATTTTGAAGGATACAACCCACTCTAGAGGGAAATTGGATAAGAATGGCTCAGAGAAATTTAAACCAATGGAATGAAGAAATTTTATAAAACCCCACGGTGAGATTTCTGGACCCAGAATATGCAGGAAGGTCCAGGAAGATCTGGACAGTCTGGAGAGGTGGATGAGGCCTTTTTCCTTGCTTCAAGGCATTGTGCTGTTCCAGGGAGATGAGTTTGTATCATCTAGCCAGGTTACATTATGAAAATTTACTCAGCAACCTCAACCACACAAAAATGGAAAATCTGTTAGGGGCTACTGAGTGAAGTGACTGTTTATATTTCTTACACCTGACTACCTGCAACTCTTGTTGTTACCTAGTGAAGGCAGTAGACAGAGCGGATGGTCTACAGTGAGAAACCCCACCATGCAAACCACAGAGACACCTTTTTAGCAAAGAGGCAACCTCAGTTTTGAAATTCCAATGTCGAGACCACCCAAAAGATGTCAGAAGAACAGATCTACAAGCACTTGGGAGCAAGAATTATATTTCATTAAAAATTAGATCTCCAGGGCTTACAACTCGGCCTACCACCAAGAAACAGTGAATGAAGCCCATATACTTGGGTGAAAAACATACATATTGTAAGAGTCAGATTCTAAATAGCCTTCAGAAAGATCAGAAGCTGGTGTTTTCACCACTTGTCAGTATGACCTGCCAAAATTGGAAATAAATCTCTATTTCTGACACCAGAGAGACAGGCTAATATTGAGAATCGGAGGGAGAACAATAACCAAAAGTAAGAACTCTCCTTTTGCATCTTATGTATTTTTAGGTTTGTGCTGAGTTTTTACAAGAACTAGGTTCTAGGTATTTAATTCATTCAAAAAATGTTCTGCTTACTCACTTCGCCACCTCCATGAAGTCCTTAGTGATGTTCAGACTAGACAAATTATGAAAGTCTATCCAAACCTGAGATTCTGAAGGGAGCAAGCTCCTTTTAGACTCAGTGGAGTTGAGCAGGTGGGTCGGGATTTCACGCCAGCTCTCAGGACCTCTTACACGATGAGAAGTTCAGTACAATGCGGTACTCAGCTCCAAGATGGGAGGCAGAGTCCGGGATCAGCCTTGAGGTCTTTGCTTACTTTGACCTAATCCCTCACCTCTCTGATCATTCTCAGTCATTTCTCTCCTGATTTCTCCTGGATACCAACCAGACTCATTAACTCCAACATGAACCCTACCAGATTTGGCTGTGTCCACCCCTCTTGGTGGCCAGATGACTTGGCTTGCCTCTCAAGTGTTCCCTGAGCATGGCAGTTACCCACTCTGGGCTGCCTGGGTACTCTGCTCTGTGCCACCCCATCGGGGTGAACCCATGACAGCCCTGGAAATTGGAATGCCTGCTTCTCCAATCAATGTTGGCCCATGGCCCATGGAGTGGACAAGTGCTAAACATGACTACATGATACCAGATTAACTACAAATTGGTCAGGCCAAACATGCACTTTTATAGCTCCTTTATGCAATCATGACATCACTAACAATTACCCTAAAAGTTTTACTATGGAGAAGGTCAAACATAGGGAAAAGCAGAATGGGATAATGAACTCCCGTGCACCCAGCAGAAAGTTTCCCAATTACTTTTTAAGTTTATGACTATAAAAATAGTTGCTGAACTAGGAATTCATTTCAATACTGTGCAATTACATTTTGACTAAAGCCACAGTTGCAATTCAATGATGTTGGCAGCCCTACCTTTCAAGATCATATCCCGCCTTGCTCAGTTATAATAGACCATTCCTCCTGGCCGACCTGGTCTGAACGGTTTAAACCAACCTACCCAAGATATTATATGTTTGCTCCCTTCTGTGAAAATAGAAGGTAATTGAAAAGGTCATAAAAATGTTCATCCATCAGGTCAGCCCGTGTAGTTTTCCTTTTTGTCTCTGATACCAATTTGGCAGGAGAAAGTGTTTATTGCCTCTGATCTCAACCATAAAAAGGCCAGGGAGGTAACACAAACCATGCAGCCTCCCTTAATAATTAATTTCACGGCCCATCCATGAGTTTATCTAAACATTTTTTGAAGCCATTTCTATTTCTAGACTGTGCCAGTTCTGAAAAATCTCAGTAGAGACCATGGAGGTATTAGGGCTGAAACGGAAGGTGGTAGGACAGGCCATAAAAAACACATACACGCATTTTACTCCACTGGATGCAAATGTAATCCAAAGCTAAGCAGTAGAGTTAGCAGGTGAATCAGTACATTTTTTTCTTTATTACTAAGGAGCCTATCACCTAAACCAATTCATCCTCATACAGTAAAGGTAAAATTGGACATGCCTGCTGGGTTGTGCTGCCTGTTGAGGTTAAAATGTAATTCTGAAGATGATGGATTTTCAGCCGCAAATGAGCTCATTAGTTTTACAAACAAACAAAACCTTTAACTCTTCCACCAAGGCTCATCTGTGTCCTTTTCCCTGCCCCCTCCTTGTTCTTGAGGACTCGGTGCTCATCTTGAGTAGGATGGGATGAGGGAGGAAAAAAAATCCTAGTCCAAGGAAAAAAAAATTCAAAGAGCATGCTATATTGACAGTGAGTTTGGAGGGACATCACATATGAAGGGCAAACACATACTCTGTGTAATCGCATTGTGTATTCACTTGAATTGTGTGAGTTAGAAAAAGCATAATATAAAATTCTAACAAAGCCTCTCTTTAAGGACAAATTTTGTATTCTACAAATTTCTCCAAATCAGAAATTCATTCATCGTAATCCAAGTCTGTGCTCCCGCCATTACACAGGATTGTTTTTGTGGCTACGTCAAAACAACTGTCATCCGCCATCAGGTTCAGTCTTGAATCATGTGAGGCTGAATGAGATATGAAAGCATTTCTTGAACCAAATGCAAAGCTTTCTATTGCTACCAGATGCTTTTCCTTGAACGGTGTTTGGCTTTCTTAGCTGACTCACTGGATTTCTCTTCTGGAAGCCTCCGGCCTTTTCTGAGCATCAGGAGAAACTGGGTTCTCTTTTCGGGTGCTAACTGGGGCACCATCAGTTTAGGCAGAAGACAAAACTGAGTGGCGAGGAAGCTCAGTGTTGCAGCTTAATCACAGAAGGTGCTGTGACTTAATCACAGAAGGTGCTGTGTCAAGTACTACTCTAGGGGTGAGACTCTGTGCTCCCAGGGGAAACAGAACCAAAAACCATGTTCCTTTGTCCACCCTGGGAGACTCGCTGTGACCTACATAACCATGTGATGGCAGCCCGCAGTAAGACACCACCTGTCTCTTGTCACGGGAGGGAGCTTTGCATGCTGTTGTTTCCTTGGCCTAGAAGGCTCCCACCTCCAAGGCAACCCCTCCTCATCCTGTGCATTTCAGCTCTTCCCCAGGGAAGCTACTCCCAGTTGGAGCATGTTTCTTTCATCTAGGCATGCATAGAACCCAGGTTATAAACCATTTATATTGCCCATAAATAACTTATAAACGCTTCCGCATATACTGTGTTTGTGTGTCTTGATCTCTGTCTTGAGGGTGTTTAATTCATCATTGAAGGACCTTAATCTGAAATACACATACAAGGTGTGGTAAGTTAGCATTTAAAAGATTTAATAAAAAAAAAAAAAAGGAAAATCTACACTCCAGGGACAGCTACACAAAGACTTCAACTATCTCTTAATCCCTCGGAGGGTTTCACAATCAGTAAATTGCATGGTTAGAGATAATTTTCACCGGTTTGATGACTGGCATTTTAAAAATGTGGATTGGCTAGAAATCTCAGTTCACCCCCTCTTGCCTCTGTAGGAAGAGAGAGGGAGTTGAGCAAATGCAGTGGCTTATACCCTGCCTTACATTTAGGAGTCCATCTGGTTCTGGGTCCCACAGAGGGTATTGACATCTGAATCTTGCTGCCGGAATGCTGTCACATTAATTTCAAGTGAAGATTTAAATTAGGGCACCTAACAGCCTTGCCGCTCGGTGTGCTGTCTGGGGACCGCAGCATCAGCCCTACTGAAAGCTGGCTGGAAGTGCAGACTTGCAGGCCCCTGACCTTATGCATTTCAACCCGGATCTAGGGATCAACGGTGACTTCTCTGAGCTGACATTGACGTTTGAGACGCCCCACCCACATTCCCAGGCCAAAGGCTGGAACTTCATTGCACTACAGACCAGTTCTATAAATGCATTTATTTATTTTTTTTCTTTTTGGATGCCAAGCTTCCCGATAACTATTGATGTGACAGAATTCCATCTGAGGCTTCCTGTCGCTGTAGCTGACACCTAGTTATCAGTCTGGGAGCGGGGAAGAACTGCAGACCCGGCCAAAGTTAATTTTGGAGCCTATCTTTATCTGCTGTAAATAACCTTATCATTGCAAACTATCATGTTGGCTTGGGCCTGCTTGTAGCTCATTCTTTTTCCAGTCGGCCTCAATGGATCTATTCACCATGTGGTTATTTCGTTAATGTGTGTCTCTGTTATTACACCATAGTCTCTAAGAGTCCGGAAACAGGTGTTATGTTTTCTTTTACCTTTCTAGTCAAGTGTCTAGCACTGTTACTAGTAGACACTCAATAAATATTTGTTGAATGAAAACTGTGGTGAGGGAAGGGAGATGTTGACAATTCTCTGAGCGGGCAGGGAAAATACATGTAAGCTTTTATGGACTTTAGAACTTTGAACTGACCCTTGGGGGCTGAATGAGTAACTTTCATTGTGATTTGACCCCCAAAAATCCCAAAGAAACATTTCCCAAGGTCATATCTTATTCGCTTCTAGGGCCATTTGTATAAAGCTCAGGGTATGGAAGATCATTTATAAAAGGTTTGCCTTTTCTTGATTCTCCTTTTGCTTATCTTTATTTGGTCGAAGCTTACTAATCAGGTATGTACAAGTTTAATACTGATGGAATGCATAACAAGTGTTAAAAGGAACATTGAAAAATTATTTCATGACTTTACTACATTGTTTTGGTCTCAGGGTGGCAGACAGCCATTTTCCCAGAGGGAGGAAAACCAGCCAGTGGTGACACACATATGCCTTCTCTCAACTCCAGTCTTGTGAAATAGAAAATCTTATCAGAAATATGTAATCAATTTAAGCTTATTTTATGCAAATTATACCCTATTAAGGAAGCTTGTGAACAAAATCTCTGAAAACAAGATTCTGCAGGCTTTTTTGGCACTGCTGTGATAGACAGTACTAAATGCCAACAGACTTGCATATTTAAAATATTTAATGATGGGGAGAAAATATAAAATTAATTATCTTGGTGAGAAAAAAACTGTCAGACAGATAATTTATTAAAAACTATCTTTTAGAAAATTATTACATAAAACGTTTCTAAATAAGAGCAATTGATCTATCTAATAATAGGACTTAGAATTTCACCAAAATGGTGCCAAATTAAGATTTATGTTGAACTCCAATCCAAACAATAGATAAAATAAATTGTACAGATAATGCACAATTGGTTGCTCATGGCAATCTCAGGGCATAAGAATGGCTTGTTGGCCCATGTCTGCCAGTTTTGCTACCTTATATGAATGTTATTTGAGGGAGGTCAAACACCTTTAATGCTCTAGCTGTGCTTGCAAAGGATATTTTTTATGTGTGTGCTGTGGTTCATGTGGTGTGATGATTAATTTTATGGGTTATCTTGACTGGGCCACAGTGTGTCCAGACATTCGATTAGATATTATTCTGGGCGTGTCTCTGAGCACGTTTTGGCGTGAGATCAGCTCTAAATTGATAGACTAAGCAAAGCAGATGGCTTTCCCCAGTGTGGATAAGCATCATCCAGTCAGGAGAAGACCTGAATGGAACCAAACAAACAAACAAACAAACAAACTGGGTAAGAGGGAACTTTGTCTACCTCAATAATTGATTTTCTCAAGTAACTATGACTTACATCAGCAGCTCTCAAAGTTCTCAGGTCTCTGGACCCAGACTGGAACTACACCGTGGTTCTCCTGCTTGTAGATGGTAGATCTTGGGACTTTTCAGCCTCCATAACTGTGTGAGCTAATTCCTTCTTCTCTTTCTCCTGCTAATGCTCCTGCCCTTCCTTCTTCTCCTCTCTTTCTATGTGTCTGTATGTTTATATGGGTATACATGTATGTATAAAATATCTCTGTGCATAAATAGAATCATAATCAAAATTCTGTTGATTTATTTATATCCTATTGGTTCTGGTTTTCTACATATGGTTTATTCTGAGACGGTCTTAGGTAAGCTACCTTCATTATTACTCTACTTTTAGGATTGGAGATTTCTAACTATTTTGAAAACCAGATGCATAAGAAAAGAATTATGTGGGTAAGAAATCCATACACTGCAATAATATGTGGACGAAGCAATTGAAATGGTTAAGTAATACAGTATTATTAAAACATAACATTTTTCTTAGACTTTCAAGTTCACATAGAGAACTTATCATTTGAAAAGTATGAAGCTATAATATTTTATTGCTTAAGAGATATTTATGCCCCTAGATCCCTGAAATGGAAAGGCACACATTTTATCACTCTACTCCTATAACTCAAAGCTGTTCAATAGATTTAGTATTTTTAGAATGGCTTAAGACCACACGTAGGCAATTCAACCCCCAAAGCTTGTGGTTTCAATAAGGAATGAGGGGAATAGCACAGTGGTGATGGAAACATTTTGCACAACTCTAGGTGTGTGGAAGAGGATGTGTAGCACAGACATCTGATTTACATGGAGAATGGGGAAAGAAGGCAAGGGGAAAGATGGAGAACAGATAGTAGAGTTCAGCTTCCCAGAGCCCAGGCCTTTCTTTCCTTAGAGTGGAGTTGGTTCATAGCACAGGTCACTTCTTGGGACCCCAGGCTGGAAGAGACCACCTTTGTCACAGTTCCTTGTCACTTGCCCCTTCTGAACTTGCAAATGCCAAGACCAAAGAGGATAATACTCCAGTCCTTTTCCCAGGTGTGGGTGCCCAAATAGGAAACAGGACGGTTTAGCGATTCTACTAAACTATTTTCTATTATATACAGAGCTTCCCAGCAGCCACAGACTAAAGAACGGGAAAGGAAGCTTTTTCTCCTTCCTGCTTATTTCCATTCTTTACTTCCCTGGAGAGAATCCCTGGTCTTTGGGGCTACTGCAAATAAGTATTTCAGAAACTTCCGACAGCATCTCCATTCTGTAATGTAAATTATTTTCAGGGCAGTGGCATAACCACAGAGAAAGAAGACCTATGTTCTAACCTTATCTATTTAACTTAAACGATCCATCTGGTAAATATCAGTATAACGCTTTCTCTGTGTAAGACAGTGGCATATAGGCCAAGTTCACAGAAGTGTCAATAATGAAGATGACGAGAGATCAAAGGAGAGAAGTTACAACACTGTGGGATGTTTGCAAGTACACTAGATCACAGGTGACATTAGGAAGACATTGATTGTTTCTGCTTGAGTCCAGGGGAAAGGCTTTGCTGAAAAAGATTATCACTGAGCAGGAAGCTAGCAACTATCTCTCCAGGCCATGTCATATAACCTGAAGCTCACATTTGACCTCTGGGAGCATTTGTTCTGGAAGCCTCCTACCCCATGCTCTTCCTGGTTTCTCTTTCCTCCACAGTCTTCCAGTCTTGATCCCTCTTACTTTTTTTGCTTTCCTCTCATACTTTGTCTCTCTTTTCAAAGGCTTGGGCCAACATTAATCATGCATACTATATCTAAGTTTATACCTGCATGCTTTTTCGTAAATGTGGGCCTATTTTGTCACATTTGCATAGGCGTACAATTCCACAGAAAAGCAAAATGCAGTCAAAGTGTGGGAAGGCAAACACGCTTTGTTTTCACCCATTTTGGAGCAGTTTTTTGCCCACAGTTTTTGTTTTTGTTTTTGCTTGGCCCTCTCCATTCCCACAGGAATTTGCCCCACCCCTCAGGTAATTTCTAGTCCCCTTAGTCCTTCATGTCTTCCTCATAATCATATAATCTCTCCCACACACATACGTATCTACATGGTTTTTCCTCATTGTTGCTTGTTTTATAAAAGTAAGATTATTTTATGCCCACCCCTCTGTATCTCGTCATTCTTATTCTTTTGAATATTGTATAATATTCCATGTTGTAGATAGATGATGATTTTGTCAATCATTCCTATAAAAACAAGAACTTAGCATGTAGATTTTTACTTCAGTAATGTCAATATACATGTATTATTTCTCTGGTATGGATTTCCAGGAGTGGAGTTGTTAGGTTAACACACACACACACACACACACACACAATTTTAATAGATATCGCCAGGCAGGTGGTTTTCAAAACAATGTTTTAATTCACACCACCAAAGTGTGAGAAAATACTCTTTTCTGTGTCGCTGTCAGTAACAGATGTTTATAATTTTTTCAATCTTTAGGAGTTGCTTCCTTCCTTTTTTTTTTTGGCTCTATTTAAATTTTGAATTATGTAAAACCTTATTACATGATTCCAAAGTCAAAACCATATAACCAATTACACTCATAGAAGCCACATTTCCACCACTGTCCTCTGCTTTCTGTTGCTTCCTTCTCTCATGGGCAATAATTTTTATTCACTGTTAGTTAATTCTATAGTAATTCTTTTTCAAATTACTTATTTAAATTTGAATTTATACCTTTAACACCTTTTCTTACATAAAAGGTAGCACATCATATATATATATATATATATATATATTTTTTTTTTTTTTTTTTTTTTTTTTTTTTTTCTGTACTTACCTCTTTTCCTTTAAAAACATATCCTGGTTCTCAAGCCACATGAGTGAATAAAGACATTCCTTATTCTTTTTTTAGGGCTACACAATATTCGACCGGTCTCCAATTGATGAACATTGGGGTTGATTTCAATCTTTTCCTGCTATAAAAAAATGCCACAGTGAATAATCCTGAACAAACATCATTTCATATTTTTCCACTGTATTTTTAGACTAAGTGAGGTGGCTGAGAAAGATACATGCATATATAATTTTTCTAGATATTACCATATGCCCCTATACAGGGGCTGTCCGACACCACATTTCCCCAAAATGTATGAGTTACTGTTGCCTTATGGCCTCACCAAAATTCTCCATTTCTAAATTCTTAAATTTTCATCAAACTGACCCATGAAAAATGGCTATATAATTTGATTTGTACTTCTCTTATTTACAGCAAGATTAATGGTTTGTCATATAGTTAAAGGTCATTTACAATTATATTTTTCTGTGAGTTACATGTTCATATATTTGCCCATTTTTCTATTATTAATCTTTTCCCCCTCAGTTTTAGTAGCTATTTATATTTTAGGGATAATAGCCCTTTGTGTAAATTACAAAAACATATATTTTTTACTTCTGGCGATTTTATCATACCAAGTTTTTTTAAATTACTTTTTTTTTAATGTAATTGAACCTAATTATTTTAATTCCTTACTGATTTTGAGTCACAGCTAGTAGGTATCCCTACTTCCAGTTTGCTGAGGATTCATTCATGCTTGTTTTCAGGAGTTGTATGCTTTATATTTCTCCCTTCAGTTCTTTGATCAATTTTGAGTTTATCTTGGTATATGGTGTGAGGTACAGATCTAATTGATTCTTTTTCCAAATGTCTCAACACCATTAATTTAAGAGTCCAACTTTTCCCTAAAAATACAAAATACCATTTTTATCATCCACCAATATCATGTGCATTGGGGTCAGTTCTCTATTACATTCCATTTGTCTGTTCATGATCCAATGTCACACTCACGTAAAGGGTTTATCACATACCAGACCATCTGACAGGGCAAGTCACCATTCCCCATGCTGACACTAATTTTTCAAGGTGATTTTTGTTTGTCTTTTTGGTTTTTTTGCCTGCCTTTGCTTGCTGTTTTTCCATGGAAATTTCAAAATTTGGCTAGTTGCATTAAAAAAAGTCTTAGAATTTTTATTGGGATTGTGTTCAATTTATAAAATAATTTAGGAAGAAGAAATACTTTTATGATACTGGGTCTTTTTAGCTAAGAACATTGTTAAGTTTTTCCACTTATTCAAATCTACTTTGGAATATTTCATGGATATTTTAAATTTTTCCTCATTTAATATTTTTATGTTTCTTGTTAAGTTTATAACTAGGCATCTCATTTTCTTTGTTGTAATTTTATTTGGGGCTTCTTTTCCATTACCTCATCTAACTTTTATATATGCAAAGCTCTATTGATTTCCAGGTATTAATTTTATATCCTGTTTTTTTGCTACATTCCTTTGTTTGTAATAGTTTTCCCAATTTTCTGAGTTTTCCAGATATTTGATTTTAAAAGTTTGCCTCTTTCTTTCTAATTCTGATTCATCTAATTCCTTCTCACCTGATTTTTTGGGCTCATACTAAAACCAAGTTTAATTGTCTTTGGTATATTGGCCATCCTTATCTTGTTCCTCCCTTTAGCAGGAATGCCCCTAATGTATCCCCATTAAGAAGCAGATTTCAGAGATTATACACATGTATATGTAACTTTGGCCTAGAAGTATCTATAATTCCTATTCTTTTGATTGGTTTTATCAGAAATGGGTATTAAATTTTGTGAAATGCCTTTTAGACACCTACAGAAACAATCCTGATTTTTCCTTTGATATATTAATATGATGAATTGTTTAGATTTTTAACATTCTATTTCAGATAATTTATACATTTTCTAATATTGAA
Source organism: Procyon lotor (assembly GCA_028646535.1). NCBI lineage: Eukaryota > Metazoa > Chordata > Mammalia > Carnivora > Procyonidae > Procyon > Procyon lotor. Next base: position 11,885,527 of record CM053605.1, on the reverse strand, counting down.
ACATCTTTCCATTTTTTAATAAACTCCACTTTGCAATGATATATTATTTTTTAATGTGTTGTAGGAAACTCTATTCATTTTTTTAAAGAATTTTGCCTTGATAGTAGTACATGAGATTAATTTATCATTTTCTATTTTGTACAGTCTGTATCAAGTGTGGATATATATTTTTCGCTTTAAAAGAATTTAGAAGCTTTCCTTTTTTCTGTATATTCAACAACATTTTAAGCAACCAGAGGTGACCTCTTCTAGAAAGATTCAGTAGAATTTTTCTGGGACTGGTTTTTTTTATGATGGAGCTCTTTTACAGCATTGCACATTTTTTCCCCCCTAGGGAAACTGCTTTGTTTATACTTTCTATCTGTACTAGTGTCATTTGGGGTAGATTATATTTTCCTATAAAGTAATTCTTTCCACCATACATTTTTGAATTGATTTTCACAGAGTAAAATACAATCTTTCATGATTTTGTCTTTTATCCCTTCTTTCTTTCTCATCTCTACTGGTTTCATAATTTTTATTCACTTGTCATTTATTTTGTGTTTTACTCTTTCTAGATTTTTCTGTCAGTCTTTTTGTTTTGTTTGCATTTCTGTCACTATTTCCATTAATTTATACTTATTGGAGGATATTTATTCCTTTTGATATTATAAGCCACCCTTTTACATTTGAACACTGACCATCCTCCATTTTAATTCATCTCTGAATATTTTGGGGGAATTCATGTTTTTAAGCTCTACAAAGATTTTTCTTGTGTGTGCTACATTGCTATCTTCTACTATGTTATTATTATTTTGTTGATCAATCATATCTTTCAGCAGCTCTTTTTACATTTAATGTATATGTTCATTTTCTATTGTTGCTTAACAAATTATCTGAAACTTAGCTTGAAACAATAGCTATATATTTGCTTACAGTTCCATAACTCAGAAGTCTGGGAGGACTCAACAGAATTCTAAGAATTCTATGCTAAAGATATTACAAGACTTGAATCAAGGGGTCAGTCAGGCTGGATTCTTACCTGGAGGTTCTAGGAAAGAATCCACTTCCACACTTCCAAGTTGGCAGAATCCATTTCCTTACAGTTGTAGGACTAAGATCCTCATCTCTCTGTTGATGATTGGCCCCCAAGGGAGAGGAGACTCACACAGCTTTTAAAGGCCACCAGTATTTTTCTCATGGGCTCCCCACCCACCTTCAAATGAACAATGGCACCTTGAATCCTTCTCAGGCTTTGGATCTCTCTGATTTTCTCTTTTGCTTTTAAGGGGTTGTGTGATTAAATCAGGATCACTTGTAAATCTCCCTATCTTAAAGTCAACTGTGCCATATGACATAACAATCATGGGAGTGATAGCTCATTATATTCAGATTCCAATGATTAGAGCAGGACATATTTGCTGGGGGAGTGGGAGGAACTTTAGAAATTCTATGAAAACTGTTCATGCTCTAGCTACCAAGGGTTCATATGGCTCTCAAATGCAAAATACATTCACTCCCTCTCAAGGTTTCCCAGGGTCTCATCCTATTTTAGTATTAATTCAAAGTCTAAAATATTATCAGCTTAAAAGTTCAAAATTTCCTATGCTCCCATAAAACAGCCCAGGGTTGCAGAATGGATAAAACGGCAGGACCCGTCCATATGCTGTTTACAAGAGACTCATTTGGAACCACAAGATACATCCAGACTGAAAGTGAAAGGATGGAGAACCATCTTCCATGCCAATGGGCCTCAAAAGAAAGCTGGGGTTGCAATTCTCCTATCAGATAAATTTGATTTTCAGCTAAAGACTGTAGTCAGAGATACAGAAGGACATTACATCATTCTGAAAGGGTCTATCCTCCAAGAAGATCTAACAATTGTAAACATCTATGCCCCCAACATAGGAGCAGCCAACTACATAAACCAACTGTTAATCAAAATAAAGAGTCACGTTGATGGGAATACAATTATAGTAGGAGATCTTAATACACCACTCTCAGTAACAGACAGATCATCTAAACAGAAAATCAATAAAGAAACAAGAACTTTGAATGACACATTGGACCAGATGGACCTCATAGATATATACAGAACATTCCACCCTAAAAAAACAGAATACTCATTCTTC
>CM053605.1:11860871-11872909 GCA_028646535.1 Procyon lotor | reverse complement strand
GAGCCCCGCATTGGGCTCTCTGCGCAGCAGGGAGCCTGCTTCTCCCACTACCATTCCCTCTGCTTGTGTTCCCTCTCTCGCTGTGTTTCTCTCTGTCAAATAAATAAAATCTTAAAAAAAAAAAAAAAATATATATATATATGGGTTTTTTTAATTCAATAACCAACTCATAGTACATCATTAGTTTTTGATGTAATATTCAATGATTCATTAATCACATATATCACCCAGTGCTCATCATATCACATGGCCTCCCTAATACTCACTACTCAATTACCCCATCCCCCCACTCACCTCCCTTTCCACAACCCTCAGTTTGTTTCTTGGAGTCAAGAGGCTCTCAGGGTTTGTCTCCCTCTCTGATTTCTTCCTATTCAGTTTTCCCTCCCTTCCCCTATGATCCTCTGAGCTATATCTTATATTCCACATGAGTGAAACCATATGACAATCATCTTTCTCTGATTGACTTATTTCACTCAGCATAATACCCTCCAGTTCCATCCATGTCGATGTAAATGGTAGGTATTCATCCTTTCTGATGGCTGAGTAATATTTCATTGTATGTGTGAACCACATCTTCTTTATCCATTCATCTGTTGAAGGACATCTAAGCTCCTTCCACAGTTTGGTTCTTTGATTATTATTTGTTATTCTTATTTGATTATGACGGTAATGTAATCCTTGAGGGTAAGAACCCTGTCTTTTTGCATTCCACCATAACCCCAGCATTTAGCAAAATGCCATGTTTAGCAAATATTTGGCTACATATTTGATTCATAGTCTGACTCATCTTTAATTGAATAGCCCCTCTTATTACTGAATACAGAAGGGAACAAATCTCTTTGAAGATAAAATAGGGAAACTAGTGGGAAGTATAGAAAGTACTAGTTTCCTATTTGGTATCTTTTGGTGGTCAGGAAAAAAAGAAGTGGTTATTAATGATACCTGAAATGTCCACAATTGGAAAACTTCCCGAGTCAAGACATATTTTCTAGAAATTCATATCAGATGGAAAATTTGTCACCTTAACTAGGACCATTAGTCCAGATAAACCCAACAGATAGGCACAAAAAGCAAGACTCGCAAGAAAATTGGTCATAAGAGAGGTGGTTTTGATCCAGAAGAAAGGGTTTGAAACTCATTGGACGTGTCAAAGTTTGTATAAGGCTGAGGCATATACTAAAAGTTGCCCAGCTGGCACCTGGCTGACTCAGTGGGTAGAACATGTGACTCTTGGTCTTGGGTGTAGACCTCATGTTGGGTGTAAATTTTTAATTTAAAAATTAAAAACCAAAAGGAAGAAAGAAAGAAAGGAGAAAGAAAGAAAGAAAGAAAGAAAGAAAGAAAGAAAGAAAGAAAGAAAGAAAGAAAGAAAGAAAGAAAGAAAGAAAGAAAATTGCCCAGATAGGTAGTAGTCAAGATGCCCACAAGAGGGTGTTCATAGTCATACGTGTATAACCTATAGAACTCAATCATCTGTGGTTTGAGTTCTACTTTGAGTGTTATTCAAGGATGCATTAATTCAGCACCCAAATAACTAAAAATCATTTAACCTACTCCAGTATCTTTCTGGATTTTTTTTTCTTTCTGAATGTTTTAAATAATCAAGGAAAAGCACGTTGTTAATGTAAGACAAACCTTAAAACCCTTATTCTCTCTCACTCGCCATTTCACTCATATGCTGCAGCAGCTCGCACCCCACCTCCAAGCATCCCCAACATTCTCACTAACCCAGCTTTTGAAGCTTTCTTGTCTCTCACCCCTCTCCTCCTTGCTACAGCTTTCTACTAATTAGATACATTTATCTGAGATCTCTGGCTTTTATTTGCTCATTTCTCAGTTCCTCCAAAATCAGGACTGACCCAGGCAGCAATCTTATTTCATTAGAGTATGAGAATAGGTAAGAAACTGAATATTTATAATTTCATGATTTATCATTAAAATTTGCTATTATTGGGGCACCTGCATGGCTCAGTCAGTTAAGCATCTAACTCTTGATTTCCTCAGGTCATGGTCTCAGGGTTGTGAGATCAAGCCCTGTGTCAGATTCCATGATGGGCGTGGAGTCTACTGCAGAGTCTCTCTGCCCCTCCCCTCCTTTTTCCCTCCTTCTCAAAAAAAAAATTATTATTGTCACCCTGGTTATTGGAAATAAGCAATTTTATACTACAGCAAAGCACACAACATCCCAATTACCATTTCATCATTTATGAGTTAGACTTCGTGCACTATCAGCTTTGGAAAGCTATGATTTGTCCCCTTTGGGGGGCATTGGAAGATGGTATGGGGAGTTCAGACCTCTTGGTAGCCTCTAGCCAGATACTGTTTGGATGAAATGTATCTCATTAGGACATTATATTGAAGAACTACAGGAGTGAGACAACAACAGAAAATTTGGGCACCAAGATAAGAAATCAGGAAAATGCATCCTTATTTTTACCAATAGAGAGGAGGATGGGAACAGAAAGAATAACACTCAAGATGGTCCACCCAAATTGTCATTTTTCTTCAGTCATTTTCTGATACCCTACACAGAGGTATCAGAGAGGAAGTTCTACAAGCCATGAATAATTAATGCAGTCAAAGAAAACTGCTTTGGAATAATTAAGCCGAAATTGCAGTTCCAAAATATTTATCACCATCAATATACACAGATGAACCACATATACAGAAACGAGAGATGGTCCCTTGTTGAAGCCTCCTCTAATAGTCTGGTTAGCAATGGACTCCGAAGTGAAACACACCAAGTAATGTAGATTTCCAAGTGAGGCATGCTTTCTGTAGTGAGCCCATTTAATGATTTTCTCATTTGATACTTAATGAGATTTTTCAAACTAATTGCAGGCTTAGGAAAGTTTTCAAAAGAAGACAGGAAGAACATTAAGAAAATAAACCATGGCAATGATCCCATGCTGGGAAGAATTGAATAAGATACCTTTGGTTCCAGAAATCTGAACTTAAATAGGATGTTAACCAAAGTATGTTTCATCAAATTAATTAAAAAAAGAGTTTTAATACAGAAATGCTAAATTGTAACAGAGTTTCAATACTCTGCACGCCTAGCAGACAGACCTGGCCATTACAGAGACTAGTCAACTGCAAACTACCATTGTTACATTTGATTTTAAATTTCCAGTGAAGTTTCTAGTAAAATACATTTGAGGTGGTCTCTATCAGAGTCATGAACTTTCATTACCCAGGAAAGCCTATGAAATATATCCTAGCAGCTCTCTAGTTTAATTATAGACTGTTCTACCATCTACATAACCATAATGATCTTTCACATGATGTTTTTCTAGTATAATATATTTGAAATAAACAGCATATGTAATCCCATTCCATTCTATACTGTTACATTAAAGGATAAAATGAAGCTGTTTGTTTTAACTTTCTGACTTATACTTCCAAGTATTTTTTTTTTTCAAAGAGAAAGAGAAAAGTAAAGAAAAATGGATGGAAGGAAACCTTCTAACAGTCTAGGATTAAATTTAACAGCTCCAGAGAGGCCACCTCAGCTTGTCCTCAACCTAGTTGGGAGACTCCATGTGGATGATTGCACAATCAATTGTTTTCGTTCTTTAATAGGATGCATGTGCCAAAAGATAAACTGTTTAGGTTCAAAGGGCAGTGAATTCATTAAAAGAAGTTCCTAATAAAAGTGATTCAAGCTTTGTATTTAGCTTTTAATACAAAAAAATTAATTAACATTTGCATTATGAGAGCTGACCTCCCCAGGGAAATATAATCAATTCTCCCAATATAGGATGGATTCTGCAGAAAACATAATTTCTTATTGTGGGGCTAATCAATCATGTCAGTGGTGCAAGAGAACTGTAAATGATGCGCAAAACTATTAAACTCTAGACTCTTTTAAAAGCCAGTTGTCAACGCCATAGTATATAAATATATACTTACACTGGGGGCTGTTTAATTATAATATTGATTAAATTATCACAGTCCCTGGCATAATTCATGATGATGGCATGCTATCTGGAAAGAATAAAAGACAATTGGAAACACATGTATAGTTTTGCAAATGTAATTTCACAAGGAAATTGTGTTAATTATAGCAGCATGATACATGCCTCTACTGCAGAGACTGCGTTACTAGGAGATGGCTATAACTCAAGAAGAGAGAGTCGAGATGATTTGAGGCCATTTTTAAACCATTATTGTATTTGTGTTCATTTGAAGCATTCCTTTTTTAAAAATGTGTCCCTAATTGTTTTTTCTTAATTGAGGTAAAATTCACATGACACAAAATCACTATTTTAATCATTTTGAAATGTACAATTCGGCGGCTTCTGGTATATTTGCAATGTTGTGTGCAGCACAACTATCTAATTCCAGAACATTTTCATCTCCCAAAAAGGTACTCTGTACCCACTCAGCAATCATTCCCCATAAATGGAATCATACAACATGTGGCTCTTTGTGCCTGTCTTCTTTCCTTTTGAAGACTATTCTCAAGGATCACCCATGTTGTAGCATATATCAGTAATTCCTTTCTTCTTATGGCTGGATAGTATTTCATTGTAGGGATGTGACACATTTGTTCACCCATTCTTCAGTTGAGAGACATTTCAGTTGTTTCCATTTTCTGGCTATTATGAATTATGCTACCGCGAAAATCATGGGCAAGTGTTTGCTTGAACACGGTTTTCGATTCTCTTTGACACACATCTAAGAGTAGAATTGGGGGTCATATGCTACATGTTTAACATTTGGGGGAATTACCAAGCTGTCTTCCACAGTGGCTATGCCATTTTACATCCCCATCCCCAATGTATGACTGATGATGATGAGCATCTTTTTATGTGGTTATTATCCATTTGTGTGTCTTTTTTGGAGAATTACCTATCCGGGTCCTTTGCCCATTGTTTAGTTATGGTTGAGGGGGAAGGAGGTGTTTCTGTTGTTCAGTTTCACGAGTTATATATATAGCCTGGATTCTAGACCTTTATCAGATTTATGATTTGTAAATATTTTCTTCCATTCTGTGGGTTGTCTTTTAACTTTCTTCATAGCGTTCTTTGATGAGTAAGAGTTTTTCATTTTTATGAAGTCCAATTTCTTCATTTGTTATTGTTGTTGCTTTTGCTTTGGTTGTCATACATAAGAAACTATTGCCAAATCCAAGGTCATGAACATTAACATCTACGCTGTCTTCTAAGGGTTTATACATTTAGCTCTTTCACTTAGATCTTTGCTCCATTTTGAGATAATTTCTGTATATGATGTGAACTAAGCAAGAGTCTACCTTCATTCTTTTATGTGTGTATATCAAATTGTCCCAGGACAACATTGAAGAGGCTGCTCTTTCCCCCACAGAATAGTCTTGGCACCCTTGTCAAAAATCAGTTAACCATGGATATACAGGCTTATTTCTGGATTTTTTATTTTATTCTATTGATATACATATGACAGTACCACATTGTTTTGATTACTGTAGCTTGTAGTTTTGAAGTCGACAAGTAAATGTTTTCCAATGGCATTTTCTTAAAAATTGTTTTGGTATTCAGGGTCACATGCAATGCCATATGAATTTTAGGGTTAGTGTTTCCATTTTTGTAGAAAATAATACTGGGGTTTTGGTAAAGTTTGCATCAAAGCTATAAATTCTTTTGGGTAGTTCTGCCATCCTAAAAATATTTAAATCTTCCAACCTACAAACATGACATGTCTTTTCATTTATTTGGTCTTCTTTAATTTCTTTCAACAGTGGTTTTTTTGTTTGTTTGTTTGTTTGTTTTTAGTTTTCAGTGTACAAATCTTCCACTTCTTAGCTTTAATTTAATCCTAAGTATTTTATTCATTTTGATACTATTATAAATTGAATGGTTTTCTTAATTTCATTTTCATATTATTCATTGCTAGTGTATAGAAATACTGCAGATTTTTGTATACTGTTCTGACAAGTACTACTGATTATGTATGTTGATTAGTTATAATAGTTTTTTGTTTTGTTTTGTTTTGTTTTGTTTTGTAGATTCCTGGGATTTTCTTGCTATCAGATCATGCCATTTTATTTTGTCTTTCTAATTTAGATGTCCTTTATTTCTTTTCTTGCCTGATATCCTTAGCCAAAACAACCAGTGCAATGTTCAATAAAGATGATTAGAGTGAGCATCCTTGCCTTATTCTTGATCTTAGGGGGAATGACTTCGGTCTTTCACCATTAAGTATATTTTCTGTAGGTTTTCATAGATGTTTTTTTATCAGATTGAAAGACTCCTCTTGTATTGCTAATTTGTTGTATATTCTTATCATTAAAGGGTGCTGGATCTTGTCTATTTTTTTTCTGCCTAGATTGAAATGATCATGGGTTTTTTTCTTAATCCTTTATTCATTACATTGATTGATTTTTCTATGTTGAATTCACCCTGCATTCCTGGAATAAATTGTACTTAATAATGGTATATAATCTTTTGAATATGTTGCTGGATTCAGTTTGCTACTACTTTGTTGAGAATTTTTGCATCTATATTAACAAGCAATATTGGTCTGCAATTTTATTTTCTTGTGATATCTTTGTCTGGCATTGGTATCAGGGTAACACTGGCATCAGAATGAGTTAAAAAATACCCCTTCCTCCTCAATTTCTTAGAAAAGTTTGGGAAGGAGTGGTGTTAATTCTTTTTTACACATTTGATAGAATTCAGCAGTGAAACCATCTGGTTCTAGGCTTTGTTGGAAGGTTTTTAATTACTGATTCAACCTCTTGTTATATAGGTCTATTCATATTTTCTATTTCTTCTTGAGTTAATTTTGGTAGTTTGCACGTTTCTAGGAATTTGTCCATTTTGCTCGATTATCTAATTCAGTGGCATGCGATTGTTCACAGTATTGTTTTATGATGCTTTGTGTTTCTCTATGGTCAGTAATAAAGTCTCCTGTCATTCCTGATTTTAGTAATTTGAGACCTCTCTCTTTTTCTCTCTCTCTCTGTCAGTTTATATAAAGGTTTGTCAGTCTTTCCAAAGAACCAACTTGTGATTTCATTGACATTGTATTGTTTGTATAGTCACTATTTTATTTATCTCTGCTCTAATCTTTATTAAATCACTTCTGTTTGCTTTAGATTTAGTTTGATCTTTTTCTAGTTTCTTATGGTGGAAAGTTAGCTTATTGATTTGAGATCTTTCTTCCTTTAATGAAGGCATTTATAGCTACAAATTTCTCTTTGAGCTCTGATATATTTTGGCACAGTCTATTTTTGTCTTCATCTCAAAATGTTTTCTAATTTCTCTTGTGATTTTTTCTTTAACCCACTGGTTGTTTAAGAGTGTGTTATTTGATTTCCAGATTGTGTGTTCTCCAAATTTCCTTATGTTATCAATTTCTAATTTTACTCCATTGTGGTTAGAGAAGATACTTGGTGTGATTTCAATCTTTTAAAATTTATTTGTAATTGTTTTGTGGCCTAAGATATGGTCTACCCTGGAAAATATCCCATGTGCAATCAGAAAGAATATGTACTCTGCTATTATTAGGTAGGGTGTTTTCTATATGTCTTATTAGTGCTACTGAGTTTTTCTAGTCTTCTATTTCCTTCTTCATCTCTTGTCTAGTTATTCAATCTATTATTGAAAGTGGAGTGTTGAAATCACCTATTATTGTTGTACTACTTTGCCCTTGAACTCTGTCAGTTTTTAACTTCATAAATTTGGAGACTTTTCTGTTACGTGCATATATACTTACAGTTGGTATATCTTCTAATGTATCGACACTTTTTGTTTTTATATAATATCCTTCTTTGTCTCTTGTAAAAATCTATGTTTTAAGGTCTATTTTACCTGATAGTCTCACCAGCTCTCTTCTGATTACTTTTTGCATGAAATTAACTATTTTCATCCTTCTGCTTTCAATTTGTGTTTTGATTCCAAAGTGGTTCTTTTGTAGTCAACATATAGTTGGATCCATTTCTTTTTAATCCATCGGCCCATCTCCACCTTTTCATTGGAGAGTTTAATATTTACATTTGACAAAATTATTGATGAGAAAGTACTTCTCCATTTTGCTATGTTTTCTATATGGCTTACATCTTTTATTTCCCAAATTCATCCATTACTGCCTAGTTTTGTGTTAGATAAACGTTTTTAATATATCATTTTGATTTCTTTCTCATTTCTTTTACCATATATGTTTTTAGTTAGTTTCTTGGTTGTTGTTTTGGGGATTGCAATTAATATCTTCATTTACAACAATCTAGTTTGAATTAATACCAACTTAGTTTCAATAACATATAAAACATTTGCTCCTATGTATCCCCACCAACCACCCTTTATGTTATTGTTTTCACAAATTACATCTTTGTACCTGTGTTTGCAGCAACATAGATTTATAATTATTGTTTTATGTAGTAGTTTTTAAAAAATAACATAGGAAAAAATGTATAAGTTACTAACCAGAAACACATTAATACTGACTTTTATATATTTTTATTGGTGTTCTTTATTTCCTCATGCACATTTGAATTACTCTCTAGTGCCCTATCATTTCAACCTGAAGGACTTCCTTTAGCATTTATTGCAGAGCAGGTCTACTGGAAACAAACTCTTTTTATTCTTCAGGGAATATCTTAATTTCTCCTTCATTTTTGATGAATAGTTTTCCCAGACATAGAATTTTGCTTAACAGTCTTTTTTTGTTTGTTTTCTTTTAACACTTTGAATGTGTCAGCTGACTGTCTCTGGCTTCCATGATTCCTGATGAGAAATCAGTTATTAATCTGATTAGGGATCACTTTCACATAGCAAGTCACTTCTCTCTTACTGTTTTCAGCATTTTCTCTCTTTGTCTTTGGCACCCAGCAGTTTGATTAGCGTATGTTTTCATGTAGATTTCTTTTGGGTTTCTCTAACTTGGGGTTCATTGCATTTCTTGGATGTGTAGATTTTAGTTTTTCATTAAATTTTGGACATTTTCTCCTATTATTTCCTCAAATATTATTTTTAACCCTCTCTTTTCTATAGGAGCAACATTATGCCTATGTTAATATGCTTGATAGTGCCCCACAAGTATCTTAGGTTTTGTTCATTTTCTTTATTCTTTTTCCTTTTCTTCTTCACATATTGACTAATCTCAATTGACCTATGTTCAAGTTTGCAGACTCTTTCTTCTGCCTGCTCAAATCCATTATTAATCCCTCTACTGAGGTTTTTTTTTTTTTTAATTTCAGTTATTGTAATTTGTAAAATGTAAAATGTAAAATTTGTAAAATGTAAAATGTAAAAAACCAGAATTTCTACCTGGTTACTTTTTATAACTTCTTTTTGCTGATATTCTCTATATAATGAGACATTGCTCTCACCTCTCCCTTAATTCTTCATACATGGTTGTCTTTAGCATTTGAGCATATTTAAAGTAGCTGATGTAAAGTCTTTATCTACTAAGTACAGTATCTAGGCTTCCTCAGAGGCAGTTTGTATGCATTTTTATTTTTCCAGTGTATAGATCATGCATTCTTATTTCTTTAAATAACTTAAAAATTTTTTTTGGAAAGCTGGACATTTTGAGTATTACAATGTGGCAATTCCTTCTATTTTTTTTTGAAAAGTCCATTCATAAAACTTTTATTCCACTTACATGAACTTAATACATGTGTTCTTAACAATTATGCTTGGATTGTTCATGAAAATTTCATAACACATTAAACAAAGTTAGCCATCATCTCAAGTTATTTCTCTGTTAACTATTTTTACAGCACATGCATGTTAGGCAATTCTCCAAAAAAAAAAAAAATCACAAAAGCAAAAACAAAACCAAAACAAAAACAAAAAACTCAAACCAAAACAAAACAAACCCCCCAAAAAATTAAATACATGAGATTTTTATTTTGCTGATGCTTGATATACATAAGGTAATGGATAACAAGCAATTCATTTTTACTGTATCTTTATTTGTACATTTGTTCTTAGGTTGCCTAAAACATTTAAATACAAATAAAAGGAGTGTAGCAAAAATAATGAAAGCAAACAGCAGGTAATTTTACAAAAAATGGAATGTGAACCATTTCTGCCCTTATCCAGAGTAAATTGGGTCACAACTAAAGAAACACTTCTGCAACTATAATGAAAGGTGTGCAAATTGAGAGTGAATATTCCACAGATACTCATGGTTCAATATGTAGTATCTACAGAATACCCTATAGTATTCTACTACAGTCTCGTAAGCGCTCCAAACCTTAAAGTACTCACAAAAACTACACCTGTATCTGGAACCAATTATCCCTTTTGTTCCCACCAGGACAAACCAATATGTAGGCAGTTTTCTTTGCTTAAACATGGAAGCAGTTTTAACACTGGCCCTTGTGAAGCCACATGTACCAATAGTACTACGCCAAACACATATAACTAGCATAAAAACTCCACATCCCCATATTGGCCACCTCAAGAAGAAAACAGATAACTCCCTAAACATTAACTGGCCCTACTCCCTAATATTCCACATAAAAACCACATGGGAAATATAGAAATTCAAATAGAAGTAACATAAACCTGTCATAAATCATAAATAAAAAACTATTTGTGGGACAGCATGGATGACAAATGGTCTACTGTATAAATTTTAGAATGATAAAGACAAAAGTTGGAAGGCCAGTTGATTTTTCCCTCCTTCTCCTGCTTCAGCTTTGTCTCCCTGGGTGTCCAAGGTCCACAATATCAAGTTGTCTCTCAAGTAATTGCATTATTAGTGTGCTGTCTTTATATAACTCTTCACTTAGCGTATCAAGTTCAGCAATGGCTTCATCAAAAGCTGTCTTTGCCAGAGAGCAACCTTTCTCCAGAGAGGTCAGAATTTCGTAATAGAACACAGAGAAGTTAAGAGCCAGACTCAATCAGATAGGAAGTGTTGGTTGCATTTCCTTTTTGCTGATTTCAAAAGCTTCTTGGTATGCTTGTTGTGACTGATCTACAATCCCTTTCTTGTCATCACCAGCAGCAACCGTGGCCAAGTAACGGTAGTAGTCTCCTTTCATTTTCAAGTAGAAGACTTTGCTCTCTGCTTGTGAAGCATTGGGGATCAAAAACTTTTCCAAAAGAGACAGTACATCTCGTAGCTCCATCTCAGTTTTCTATCTGTATTCTCAAGCCATCTGCTGTTTTTTCTCAGTGCCTTCCATCTTTTGATCGATACTTGAGACGACCCTCAAGATGACCTACAGGCTCCTACAACATTTTTATAAGCAACTGAGAGAACATTCCTCTCTTCATTGGATAATTCAGCTCCCTGCTCAGTAACAGATTTCATGCAGGCTGCTATGTCATCATATCGCTCAGCCTGCTTGGCCAGTTTGGCCTTCTGCACCAGCTCATTTTTATTCATGATTGGATGTTCTGGGTCCGGAGTGGGCGCAGTGGACGGATGGGGGCTCAGCAGCCTCTGGGTGGCAGTGGTAAGACTGAGATTCTGTCCATAATGTGGCAATTCTTGAAACCAGATTCTCCCCCTTTCTCAGGGTTTGTTATTGCTGCTTATTGTGGCTGCATTTGTTTGTTTGAACTAATTTTGTAAAATCTGGGGGTTTTTTGATTTGTTTTGTTTTGTTTTTTGTCATATGTAGACACTGGTGTCCCATTAGGTTACCTTAGTGGTCAGCTAGTGATTTCACAGAGATTTCCTTAAAGCTCTAGGAATCCCTTTCCAAATCCCCCCCAAAAAACTCCCGGTTTTTGCAAATAAACTTTACAAGTAAACCTTCAATACTCAGCTGGGCAATTTACAACTCTGCTCTAACTTTCACTTTCTGCTTGCACAGAGTCAAAAGGTCAATGAAGTTGAGATTCAGTGCTTTCTGGGATATTTCTGAGTATGTATCCCACCCCGCGTGCATCTAGCCTTGTAAATGTTTTCAGTGTGTCTATTATTTGGTCCAGCTATTGTCCCTTGCTCCAAGTAGCAGCTGCTAATAAGGTTGCCTTTAAAGATTTCTGACAAATGTCTCCATGTAGTTATCTCTCCACCTTGGGAGAATTCTGAGTTAGGTGGAATAAATAAATGCAAGTCCTTCAGTCCTTCAAGGAACCACCAGATAA
>CM053605.1:11826098-11860771 GCA_028646535.1 Procyon lotor | reverse complement strand
AACAAGGCCTTGGAGTTGCCTGTCTTCCAGGTTACCTAGACTATCCTCTTTTATATCACAAATATAAAAGAGAAAGAGGATATTTACCGATGTTACCTAGAATATCCTCTTTTATATCACAAAAACAGCTGGAGTAAAGAAGAAAATTTACCAGGAAACTATTTTATTAAACATGGTAGCCCATAAAACAGTGAGTGACATCTAATTTTGGTATTTTGCTATATTGCTTATAGCTGACGTTTTACATGATTGTAAATCATTTGGATGGTAGTAAATTTTGCAGGTGTTATAGATGCTGCACTGCAGGAGAAAGCACACCCAGGTGTATCAACTGATTTGCCCCTGGCTTGGAATTTTCTAGTCCCATAGACTCCATATTTATTGTTTAAACTCCTGAATTTTAAAAATAGGGCAAAAAGCTGTGGTTCAATTTAATACATATAGTCTATTTTCACTTCATATCCAGGCATGTTTGTTTTATTTTGTTTTGTTTGTTTTAAACCAAATGCTCCAGTAGCACACCTCTCAAATGGAGTTATAAACATGGGGATAATTTTTTCAAGATAAAGAAAAAAAAGGAAGACGTAAGATGGAAAAAAAACTACATGAAGTTATTTATCAAGTTGGAGCTGACAAATTTAGACATTTAAGAACAATCCAGTTCTGCTTAGTGATGCCTATCCCACTTACCCATTTAACCATGTGTCTGCAACCAAATATCCACTCAATACATATTTGTCAGATTAATATTGTAGTTGTAAATGATGGGAATGCCAACTTCATAGTGTATAAGTTACTCTATTCCCCCTCTGGGCATGGACGGATAAATAATATCAAGATTATCTTCTGCATGTCCTAGAATAGTAAAACAAACTCTGCAAATTAAAAACAATAACAGCTCCTTAAATTTATGAACCAGTGATGAGTTTCTCTCATTTCAGGGTTTCTGTTTTCTTTATGAAGTGGAAAGTATCATTTGTGAAAGTGGAGTAGAGGTGATGGATTTGAAGTTCATTCCAGATAGTGCTCTCTGCACATGAAATTTCATGATCACAACAGATCCTTGGACAATTTCTTTTAGATCCCCATTATACAGATAAGGAAATGTAGTCATAGAAAAAATAATATTTAATAATTTGCCCAAGGTCTCACATCCAATAAGTGGTGAACTGGAATGATCCAGTCAGTCTGATCATAGAGGTCACATCTTTAAACATTACACTACCCTCTTGAGTTGAGTTTATGACTATGAATTTATGGACATAGCCCTTTGTGGTTCTATGGATTTTCTCTCCCCACTGCTCCTCAATCCAGGTATGGGCATTTTAATATGGAATTCCAGATTTGGCTGTTTAACAGGCAGATTTATTAGAAAAAAATAAAAGACCAAGGGGAGGAGATGAATGATAAAAAAAAAAGGAGTATAGTGCTGAAGCCTAGACACCAAGTAGGGAAGGAGGGGTGGGCAGGAGGTAATTGGTAGCTGTGAAGAAGGACATGGGATTTCGGAAGTCTCAAAGAGATCTGAAAGCAGGGGCTGTGGGAATAAGTAAGAGAGAGCTTTTAGGATAGGAGATGATGGTCAGAGAATAGGTCTTTTTGTGTAAGGTCTCACATGTGGATCAACTTGGAGAGATCATAAGATGCACATTTTCATCCAATGTGTGGAAGTCTGAAGATTACTGGAGATTATGGTCAATTGGAAAGTACTCCAGAACTTGAGAGTCCAGATTCTTAAAGCGGATATTCACCTGGATGTTAAAGATGGGGCGCCTGGGGGGCTCAGTGGGTTAAAGCCTCTGCTTTCAGCTCAGGTCATGATCTCAGGGTCCTGGGATCGAGCCCCGCGTTGGGCTCTCTGCTCAGCGGGGAGCCTGCTTCCCCCTCTCTCTCTGTCTGCCTCTCTGCCTGCTTGTGATCTCTCTCTGTCAAATAAATTTAAAAAATCTTCAAAAAAAAAAAAAAAAAAAGAACTGTAAAAGATGGTGGATTCCAGGGAAACGAAGGTCTTAAAACGGGTCATGGCTTGAGGTCGTTCACCCTTTATCTGGTTACCCCTCCCTTTACTTTCCAGTCATCCCGCAGGCTTGTCCCTCATTTTCATGGCTGACTTAGAATAGGTAACGTGATATTATCAGTCACCATATTCTTGTAGTAGAACTTCTGTGATCCCAAAGAGCCTCATTTTTGAGCATTTCAATTCAGGGAGAAGAAAAGAGATGGACACATTGTTTATTCATAGTATGTTCTTACTTTCAAATATTTTACTCCTGGGCTTATCACTAAAAAGAGTTCTGAAGTAAGGGAGAGGGACGTGAGGGCTCTTGGGTTTTTAATCACAAGTTTTGTTTTGTTTTACAATTTATTTGTTTGTTTGTTTTCTCTCTGCCCAGATTCAGATTTTTCCATAGCAGGAAACTTAGTAAGGAAAGCACGCTTTGAAGATCTTTCTGTGCCCCCCAGTCCAGCATGCATTATTTACTTAAAAGTCTATGCCATTAGCCACAATCCTCTCAGTAAATTCCAGTGGTTTAACTTTCCCATAATTTTACGGAACCAACTCTGCACCATCCCCAGCATAAAGAGAAAGAAACTTGCCCTATCAAATCTCAGCTCTCGTGGAACCATGGCTGACGGCTTGAGAAGTTCTCATATGCTGAAGAAACATCAGTTCAGCCATTCTAAATGTAAGTTTTGGCAAATCTTTTCTAGAACAATGGCACTACTAATCCTCTGCCTTGCTCCATTACACCCTCCCTTTAGAGGCTTATCCGGGAATCCATACAGACCATGTGTGAGCTAGCAAGCCCTAAGGGGACTGGCAAACCCCCGCAATTACATGCAAAGCTGACAGGAGCCAGCTGACAAGCAGGATGCACATGTGCTCAAGAGATGAGAACCATAAGGTAGGAGGGAAGGAGGTGAGCATTACTCATCACTCTAAGCCAAAATGACAAATCAGTTGGATCCAGGATAATGCGGAAGGAAATGAGCTAAGTCCCTGCAACCCACGACTCGTCCCTGACATCCTCATGTGACCTCCTCACCCATCACAGATTATCATTCCCACGTAGCCCGATTAGAAGAATGAGCTTTCAATAGCTCACGGCTCCTCATTCCATCGCTAGGACACCTGGGAAGTGTTCTGGAAAGAAATTTACAACTATTCTATCAGTGGCTATCTTGGGGTGTTAGACTTATGGGGAATTGGCATTCTTCCTTCTAATTTTTAATTTTTCTATTTTTTCTATAATAAACATGCATATTATAAAAGAAAAGCGTATTTAAACACCCCCCCCCCCGCCAGCTTAAAACTAGGTCCTTTTATCACTTTATCTATAAGACACAGAAGACTTAAAAACTCTTCTACCAACTCCTGACACAGGATTTCTGGCTGAAGGATACAGGGGTTCCTCCTTGGCATCTCATTTTATTAAGCAGTGGCCCATACAGAGGACCCCCTAAGCACATGCTAGAATGATCTTGGCATAGGACAGAAACATGAAAGAGTGCATGTCAACATCAGCAGCAACATCTTTCAGAGAACTCTCACAGAATTACTTGAAATAGTTAGACATCTGGCTTTTTAAAGAAAGAAAAACTTATATGTAAGGTAAACTAAGTCAAATTCTTCTTACCACCCCACCTCCATCCCAATCATCTTTACCCTGTCTAGTCACACGCATCCCTGATTGTGAAAATCAAGCTTTCAAGAGCCACTTTTTACCTTCGTCATTATGCCATTCATTTCTTTAAGACATGATTCATGTATCTACAGCTCTAGAAAGGAAATATTTTAATTGTCATATCATGGTTTGAGGAAGAGGAGAAGACAAAAGGGTTAGAAAGAAAGTTTGGGTCATCAAATATTGAATTTTTTTCAAAAGCATTCATTTGAAATATATTCAAACTTCCTAAAGCTAAAGTACTGTGGATGCAATTCACCTTCAATTCTGATTTAAATAGTATACAACCTGACCTTACCCTACCTTACCCCGTAGAAAAAGGGATGTGAAGAGGAGCAGCAGATGTGCATAGTGGGTGTATAAACCATTATATACGGAAACTTCGAATAAGTTTTAGTAGAATGAAACCTCTGTAGATTAGAAATGCACACTTTTTATTAATTTAGTAGAACTTTATAATCATCCTCCTTATCTCTGCCACAAGGGAGCTGTTTCTCTCTAAACTAGGACAAATTTACATAAATTAAAATCTTGCTTTGTTAAGTTTCAAGTTTCAGAGGGAAGGAATGAGGGATCTATTAATAATCTACAATTATTAGGTATCTACTGTGAGCTGGCACTGTGATACTTGGTTTAGGGAGGTATCTCACTTTATTTTTGGCAAAACCTCTGAGTTGAGAACACTGAAGTTCAGAGGCCAAGTGACTTGTCCAAGATAATACAGCTACTTAAGAGACAAGCTCAAATCCAAGGTCTATTGGAATCCAAAGCCTTCAACTTCTTTCTTTTTTGTCATTCTTAAGGATATTTGTTTTCCTTAGTTCCAATAACTAATGCAAGTTCTGAATCATGAGCATTTAGACTAATGAGGAAAAAAGGTGCATAATACAAGAAAAGTAAGACCAATGAATATAATAAATTCATCATGGAAACGTTGCTTTAGCCTGATGACTACATACCTTCAATATAATGTTCTCTTCTCAAATGACAAAAGTAATCTATTCTAAAGTTTAAATGTTTTTAAAACATTCTAAGTGATTTCTCTTGAGGCTGTAATACCTTTTGAAGGGAATTTCTGGTATTGCTTAATCAAGTACTCTTTCTTCTTCAGAGTCATAAGGACTTTTATGTAAACCAAATTCATTCACATGCTCCTAACTTATTCCCCTTGCTCTCCATTTTCACTCACTTAGACGAGTCTAAGCCAGGTTTTCAAAATGGCTTTTCATAGTTTTTCATCTTTTGAGATTTAAATTTTAAATTTATGTCTTTGCTACCCCAGGCCTTCTCCCTTTCTAATTTATTTTTCACTTACTTCAAGCCATCAACATATCCCTGCCACCAAGTTTGATTTATATTGCCCAGAAACATAATCCAATCATGAATCTTCCTTGGGAATGCCAACATGGCATGAGAGAGAGAGAGCTCACTTTAATGATCTTTCTAGAGTTAGAAAACAAAAAGCAAAAAATCAGTGGAGCTTTAAAAATACTTTTAACCAAACCCTATAAGCTTACGGTAACATAAGAAACCTGGCTCTTCCCTTACTCCCAAAGTGAAAAAAACAATTCTTCAGATGATTGCTTTTTGTTATTCTCCCGCAGGAATTGGAATTAGCCAGCTGAAGTTATAAATAAAAGACCTCAAATACCCACAGTGATTATCCCACCTCCACTCTAGGTCCTATGTGCTTGCATCTCCACTAAAATTGGGCACTTCCCATTTTACCTGAGCAGGTGAACTTATCTGGTCCCCTATGCTATGTCCTACCACTAAATAACAAAGATACCCCCCTGAGCCCAGGGTGGTTGTGGGGGTTCTTTGTGTCGCCAGTCACTGGGGTTTCAGCTAAGGAGCATATTTGTTAGCAGGTCATTGTGGTGTCTCCCAGTCACCATCAAACCTCAGCTAGGGCAGGAACAAGGGAGGCTTCAGGCCAAGAGTTCATAGACCTCCTAACTACCATTCTATGCTTAACATAATTCAAATTTAAAAACTTTCAGATTTGGTGTCTCTTTGTTCCATGGCTAGATTCTCAGGGAGGAATATCTCATTAGTTCATTAGATGATTACCCCAGGTTTCATCATTTGCCTCAGGGTCTCTGAATGCACACATAGCCACCAAGCGTCAAACTTCGCATCCCGGGTGCTATGCCCTACGAAGGGAAAATTACTGTACTTTCCTAAAGAGTATCTCATAGATGCAGTTTCCATGCACAGCATCACTGAATCTTCTGAGGCTCTCCAGAAAGGTAATGGGCCAGAAGACATCTCAAGTTTAATTTTCAAGGACTAAGTTAGCAAGTACAAAATTAATATGTCAGTCACTAGAAATTTCTATTTTTACTTAGTTTAATTAAACAAACATCAATAGTACACACACTATATACAAAACATTATGTTATATAACCTAGGTCTATCAAAAAAAAAAGAACTGATTCCTGTCATCATAGTAAATGTTTTCTGAAATTGACCTGGAAGTCTTAACTGATGGTCATTCATTTAGTCATTCTTCCAACAAATATTTCCAGAGTTCCTACTAGGTACCAGGCATTTTTGCAGTTCCGAAGGGTTCATTAACGAACACAGGTGAGAAAAATCCCTGCTTTCATGGGATATTCATTATCAGATAAACATAGTAAGTAATAACTAAGAAATGGGCCCAAATCTTG
Organism: Procyon lotor; assembly: GCA_028646535.1. Classification (NCBI taxonomy): domain Eukaryota; kingdom Metazoa; phylum Chordata; class Mammalia; order Carnivora; family Procyonidae; genus Procyon; species Procyon lotor. The sequence continues at coordinate 11,854,413 of CM053605.1, read as the reverse complement.
GCTCTACCACTTATGAAGTGAAGGTCGTATTTCTGAATCTCTCCATTGTTCAATGTTCTTGTTTTAAACTGAGAATGTTAATAGTACCTCTCCCACAGTATTGTCATAAAAGTGTATCTACCACATAGAAGAGCTGCTATCATTATCATCAACATTACCATTATAGGACTCTTAGCCAGATCTTCATCCCCTTTGACCTTGAAATCAATACCTAAAGCTACTCCTCTCTCAACCCAGCTCTGCCAAGAAGCTCTTAAACCAGACTAATGAAAAGGAAGATGGTGTTTTATTTACTTGCTCATTGTGTGTGTAAGGGACTTTATTCAATGTTGGGTCCACCAGAAGCAGATGCTGTGATGGTGGCATTTTGAGGTGCAAAAGTGTTTATTAGGGATCAGTACCTATGAAAGGAAAAAGGAGGAAGCAAGATCAGAGAAAGGGAGAAGCTGAACCATACCTCATCCATCACAGAATGTTCTGAAGCTAGTATTGCCCATTTGAATATCCTTTTTTAGGCCAAATGTCTGTGTCTTTCTGTCCCCATACTATTGTTCAATGGGGAATCTGAAATATTTAGCCATGGTGTCTCTCACAGTCCAAGCAAGGCCCAAATGAGACAAAAAAATATGATCTTAGGCCCTAAAAAACTTCCAGTTTAGGAAATTAAAGGAAGCTATACAGATAATAATAACAGTGAAAATGTGTTCACACAACTCTTTAACAGAAAGATTACTTTTGGCTGTGATAAGAACAAAAAATAAAAGTATTAACTTTTCAGGCTAAGAAAATGTTCAACGATGAATTGAGCAAGAAATTAATAAACCCTTACATGATTAGTATATTAGTTTTTCTTATTTCTTTGGATTTTATTTCTCCAATTAAATTGACATGAGACTATCTGACAGTCTATATCAATGCAACACAAAGTATGGTCCATAGATTGCGATGGTCTGCAAACTGTTACCAGTCTTTAACTAGGTAAGTACAGAGGGTAAGACTAAGCATTTCAAAAAGTTTTTAGCAATTTGACATAGTAATTTCCTATCTATTGGGGCTTGTATTTTTGCTAACTAGTTTTGTTTTGTTCTGTTTTTACTCCATTTTTATTTATTTTTTTATCAAGTATTTTTGATACACAATGCTACATTAGTTTCAGGCGTACAATGTAGAGATTCAATTTCCAATTTGGAGGGTCCTCAAAAAATTAAAAATAGAAATCTCATATGTTCCAATATTTTTTACTTTATTTTTATGGTAATCTATTTTTATTGTATTTTACAAAATGGTAAAAATCTTTAATGGATTAGACTTCTTTAAAAAATTAATACATGTTCCTTCACCATGTAGTTTAGGAGTCATGGTGAATATTGCATGTAGCTTATTTTTATTAAACATGTTTTTTAAATTTTTTAAAATATATTTTCTTAAATCTAAATTCCTGTCATGCTTATGATTGTCAATTTGGAAGGAATGCTGTTTGTCATTTAGTAAACAAGTGTACTCCTTCTATAAATTGCCTAAAAAGAGAATTATTTTTAAGTTATAATAAGAAAGATGTATTTAGTGTTTGTCTCCTGAAACAGTCTCTAGAGTGATAAGAATTGCTTATGAGCTGACTTGTGGTTGGAGACCTCAGACATCTTGAGGATGGAAGCAGGTCATGAGAAAGACCAAGCCATGATTAGAGAGTTGGAACTGTTGGTTCTATCCCCAACTTCCAGGGAGAGGACCCAAGATTTAATCACCAATTGCTGCTGATTTAATCAACCATACCTACATAGTGGAACCTCCATAAAAACTCTTGACAGGGTTTGGAGAATTTCCAGTTTGGTGAACATTTGGAAGTGCTGGGACGAAGGCTCCACCATCTTCTTCACCCTCATCCCTGCTCTTTACGTTGCTTCCATTGGCTGTTTCTAGTTGTATCCTTTCTAACCAACAGGTAAACATAAGTGAAGTTTTTTCCTGAGTCCTGTAGATTGTTTAATGAGTTATTATACCTGCAGAAGGGGTCAGGGGACCTCTGAATTTGTAGTGAGCCAAGTAGAAGGGTGAGCAGTCTGCACCTCACCTACAGCTGGCATCTAAGAAGGGGGCAGTCTTGAGGGGCTGAGGATCTGTGCTACCTCCAGGAAGTTAGTGTCAAAACTGAATTAAATGGTAGGACCCCAGTTGGTGTCAGAGACTTGGAGAATTAGAGAATTGGTTAGTGTTAAAAAAACACCACATGTTTCATAACAGAAGTGACATCAGAAAATAGACAAAACAATTTTATATAAGTCCAACTTTCTACTAACTTTCATTTAATTAGGAGAGATATTCAACATGCATGTGATATCAATAGAATTAAATAAGACAAAAAAGAAGTAATAAAGCACTAAAATAGCATTAGTTGAGAAATATTGCTTTGATAAAAAGTAAATAATCCTCAAAATAAGTTAGCAAGCAGGGGCACCTGGGTGACTTGGTTGGTTGGTACTCTGCTTTCGGCTCAGGTCATAATCCCAGGGTCCTGGGATCTAGCCCTGTGTCACCTGGTGGGACGCCCTGCTCAGTGGGGAGTCTGCTTCTCCCTCTCCCTCTGCTCCTCCCCACCACTCATGCTCTCCTTCTCTCTCTCTCTCTCTCTCTCAAATAAATAAAATATTTTAAAAAGTAAGTTATCAAGCACAAATACAGGAATATGATTTAAATTTTTTTTCAACAGTGCCTTCAAGCTGTAAAAGAAAACCAGTGAAGATGAACATAGCAAAATGCACTGAGTTGAGCAGATGCTCTTTCCATGGATGCCAAAATATCTTCCACTAGGCTATTCTTCCATGAGGTCTGTTTCTCTGACTCTTCTAGAAACTTCCAGCCATTATAAGTTTTTATTATTTATTTTCATGTGGGCTAAAGGAAGGTACTCAAACATCAGAGAGGTATTGAATTAAAATCTAGTATATGAAAACTTTAAACAAGACAGTGGGAATACATTTGTAAATAAAGGTCCTGAATTTTTTTTCAAAAATAAAATATGTTGGTAACATGACAATTCAACCTCTCTGGTTTATGATTTCTAAAACAGAGCATTAAAAATGATTTTTAACAAGATGTTTTTTTAAATAACTAAATGCAGTCTTGAGTATCTTAAAGAAACCCTAACAATCAAATAAGATTTTACTAAATCTACATTATTTGTGCTACAGAAGACTTCTATCTGTTTAAAAGAAACCATCACAGTTGTTTTCTTTTGCTTTGTTTACCTGTAGCCTCCTATAATATTGAAAGTAGAGGTGGTGTGGTTTAGGAGTTCTGGGAAAAGACAAAACCAAGAAATTAAAATCCCTTAATAGTTGATAAATAGAATAATAAGAGATTTTAAAGAGCAGCATCCCTATATTGATGTTATATGACCATTGCAAAACACAATTCAATTTTTGTTTCTAAAAAATCTTTTCAAAGGCATATCTGCAATATGTGTATAACAAGCTATAGGAGCTAGATGAGCTTTAGATCCAGGATCTGGGGGAAAAAATAACCAGAGAAAAATCATTCTCTAATCTTGAAGTTAGTATTACTATTAGTAAATAAAATTAGTTTTAATTACCTTTGAATTGTGTTTTGGACACTGACAATTTTTAAAGTAAATATTCTCCACCACTTTTATTGCTCATCATTTAGAAGAATCCAAAACCTTGGACATTTTAATAAATCATAAGATTTTTATTGTCAGAATATGAAAATTGTGTATTGAATTGAGAACAGAGAAAAAGAAGGACCAGGATATTAAATATTTTTTTGTGGGTCTCAAGTACTATTAATAGAAATCAATATTCTGATTCTACAGGAAAGATTCTTGGAGCACATATATGGTAGGCGCCCAATAAATAATTATTGATTGATTAGTGTGTGAATGAACTAATGAATAAATGGATTAATACTCTTCACAAGGAATCCTTATACAGGAATAAATTCTTTGTTAAAACTATCTTCTGGATAAGTATAATCTTCTCAAAGGATGAATCAAATCTATCTTATAGTATTAATGAAAAAACTGACATTTTGTGTTTATATTGGATTCTTAAGATTTTGGTGAAAATCAATTGATTTTCCAAGATCTGACCAGTAATAAGATAAGGACAAAAGTTGAGTGTTGCCCTAGAATAAACAAGTTTAAACCATGAGCCTTAGTAAGTCTAAAGCAGAAATCCATTCTCAAAACCAGTCCAAAACAGTGGGCTGATTTTATCCACTAGCCTACTCGTAGGTTACGCCACTGGTATATTTTCTACACACACATGCATAGAAACAAACACTTACATTGGAATAAATCTGATCTGCTCACGTTTCCCTCTCCTATTCCAGTTTATTCCCTAAAGAGATGCACGTGAAAGCCTGAAGTGTTTTACTTTCCTAGGACAGAACAAAAGTTAAGAACTATAACCGCTGTTTGCCATCTTTGAGAGAAGAGGCAGAACCCTTCATCTACACTTATGCACTGTTGCCAAACTCTTCCTCTTCCTTGTGGGCCGATGGCTTTGGCGTGCCATCCCCAAGTATCATTCCAATCTTCACACTGACAGAAGCCATGCTGTAGGACCCAAGTAGATACTTTCTTTTTAAAGAACCAAGACAGTTGCAGATCTTTTCTAAAAAGGAACACTTATGCTTACCACACTCAGCTGATGTTCAATTGTCCCTTTATAATTCTCTAATAAGAAATGCCTAAAGCAATCTCCCATTTTAAACGTTATAGAATTACTGAATAAAAGTAGACATATCGGATACCTTGAGTTCAATAAAATTTGCTACCCATTGATGTGTAACTCCAAGTAACTTGGTGTTTTAGAGTAAATGGAGGTGAAAATCAGAACTGTTGGTGGGAATTCCCAAGAGTATCAGAAAATTGAAAACCCAGATAAATGCAACATGCTGGTAATGAGATGAAATTTGGGGACTAATTGGTCTTGGATTCCTGAAATTGTGACCATAAAAATCTTAGGTTGATAAGTGTTATGTAATATTTGCTGATACAAAGGTCAAGTAATCAAATAAATTTTGGAAGTGCTGGTTAAATAAACTAAAATCACATCTATATTCTGTTAGACTTCTCTTAGTCCTTAATGTGCTAACATGAATAGTACACCTCTGAGAGGGGCATATAAAAAGTATATAGCACCCCAGAAAAGGATGGGAAAATGAGAGAACATTTCACAGGATTATTTCATCATCGAATTCTTTCTTCCTGAAACATCTATGAACATTTCCTGGAATATAGTTTGGGAATTGCTGACCTAGTTTGGATTCTTCTTAGTAAAAGTGAAGAAAGAGACTTTGTGAAAGAAATTTATGTAAAACTAAAAAGCAAGCCAGTGACAGAACTAGAATAATAAAATCATAATTTCCTCCACTCTCTGTACACTGTTTAAGAAATATTAGAAGGATGAGGGGAAATCATGGTTAGTCATAGAACTATATCAGGTGAACTTTACCTATGATGACAAAAATTAAAAGGAATTAGAAACATCTACTTATGTTTTGACGTTGACTCAATATATTTTTTAAATCAAAATAATTGATTGGATACAATCTTATTATCTGATTGATAATACAGAATCAGAGAAATTATAGACAAGGGAACGCTTGCTTAGTGGTAAGTAGTTTGACTAATTATCATATTGAATCAGTCTTCACAACCTCTGTAAGACAGCCTATCAGTTTGATGGCAAATAGCTGAAAACTCAACAAAAACAGCAAATAGCAGCTTAAAAATAGAGGCTTATTTTTGTCATGTTAAAATCCATCTGGAGGTAGACAGCAGGTCCAGAAGCAGGAGGAAATCTACAAGGATTTGGGCTCTTGCTATCTTCATGCTCTGCCAGCCTTAGTGGATGGTTCTCATGGTCATGGTCACTCAGCACTGCTGCATCACTGGTATCCTGTCTGACCTCCGGTATTGAAGAAGGGGATTGAGAAGGGGATCGAAGATTCATTCCAGCTGGGTCAGTCCTTTTTTTTAATCAGGAAAACAGTATCTTTCCTGGAAGCTCTACCAAGTAGTCTTCTGCTTCTATTTGCTTATATCTAATTGGCCAGAAGTATCCCATAAACAACGCTGGAAAATTGCACTGAACCATCTTCTCTTTTAAAGCTAGCACACTGTTGCTCCAAAGAAAATCAGGACAATATTAATAAAGAGAAAGGACACATAGCTAGTGCCAAAGTGACTAGGGGTGTCTGCCCATGAGGGAATTATTATTCCTATTCTCAAGTGAGAAGACTGATACTCCAGAGATAAATATTTGGTCAATATCATATAGCTAATAGATGGATATCAGAGGATGAAGCCAGACCTATCTGAGACCTCAAAACTGGTGTATTTCATCAAAATGTAGCTTCTCTAGGAGGGGAAGAGAAGCAATCAGGAACCAACATTCAAATGTAGCTACTGTGTAAAAGACCTACAGAATTTAGACAGGAAAAAAATTGTAACTTTGGCACATAAAAGGAAAGGAAGACAGAGGTCTAGAGTGCCTGTGTGTTCAACTGATTCATCCCACAAAAAAAGCTTTAAGTATTTGTTTATGGGTCTCAAGTACTATTAATAGAGATCAATATTTGTCTTGGCATCATTTGTCTTGGTCTCTATTGGGCTACAAGGAGCATGTATGCTCCTAAAATTCTTCTGAGCCCTCTGACTAAAGTCATTAAGATTTTTTTTCCTCCAATTCCATTCTCTATCTCCTCCTCCCCTCCTCTCCTTCCTCTTCATCTTTCTCTCAAAATGCGTGGTCATCCCCTGCCCCCTGACTCTCCCCACACACCTTTGCAATACATCCAATGTGGTGGGAAATTTCCACTAATTTCCTCTCCTAGAATCCAAGAGAAATGAAAAGATGCAAAAATGACCCTCTATCCTAGCTCTAGGAAAAGTTTGTGTTGCTAGGAAACCAATGGTAGGTGCTAACCATCCCTCACTAAATGAGGGCAGCTCCCAGCAGAATAATTCTTTTTGTGGAAGAGCCTAAACCATGATTTCACTTCCTACCTCCAACTGACTTTGTCCACATGTATGCTTTTATTCCCCAATAACAAGCAGCAGAAATGATTAAAAATAATTTTAGGGATATGAAATTGCACCTACGAGGAAGATCAGAGGAGTTGTATAGCATAATACAGAGCCATAAGATTGAAGGGTTTCTTACTCTTCAAACATTTAGACCACTGTTTCGAGAGTGATGCCATTCTGCAAGGGAGCAAACCAGAAAAACATTTAAGTCAGGTATGAGTGAAATATATGTTGGAAAGACCAGTGCTGGCGGTTTTTACATTTCAACAGAGATGGGCATACAGATAGGTAGAAGTAGTTAATATGTTGTTGTCTGCATACAGCATATCATTACTTCTATCATTAACAAGGTACATCTGCTGAATTGATTTTCTTATCTTTTTTTGTCACAGACATATGCTGTAGGTTGTTTGCTTAAGTCTGGCCTGAAGGTAGCTAAAGTTAGAAGTCTAGGATTATATCATTTCAGAGTGAGAGAAAGGATAACAGAGGATGATAGGAGAGTTTAGAAAAGAATAATTAATTCATTGAACAATTATTTGCATGTCAGTCCTGTACAAGATTCATTCTAGATGTTGGCACAAAAAGGTCTGACCTCACAGAGCTTCTATTTCAGTAGATGAAATAATTGATAAACAAAATAATTAAGAAAAAAATATATGTGTTGGATAATACTATGCCAAGAAGAAAAATACTGTGAGAAAAGGGGATATAAAATGTCAGGGCAGGTGCTGAAAGATGACTTCTGAATTAGACTCTGAAGTGAGGGAATGAAGCACACAGATGTCTGGGGGGAAAACATTCCAGGAAGAGTGAACAGCTGGTGAATGGCTCCGTAGCTTGGGTGTACCTGAATTGTGCAAAGAAGAGCAAGGAAGCCAGTGAGGCTGGGGGATAGTGGTAATGAGAAAGAGAACAGTAGGAATAGAGTCAGAGAGTAACGGGGTGGAAAAGGGTATAAATGAGAGAAGTGGGGGGATCTTACAAGGCGTTGTAGTTCATACCAGGACTTTGGCCATTCCCCCGAGAGAATGGTGTGACCAGAGTCAGTACTCACAGAATAACCATATGTTCTTCTACATATCCCAGTCTCGATTGCAGCTGGGGACATGTCAGGTCCCAGCTCTGAGCAGAAGTGATGTGTATCACTTCCGGGTCAAGGCGGTAAAGAGACATTTTGCTCCCTTCGTATCCCTCTGCTCTACTACCTTGACCTTTAAATTCAAGTGTTCTAAATGGAAATGGTTAGAACCATCTGACCCATGTCAGACATCACTTGAATGAAAAATAAACCTTTGCTACCTTACGTCACCGAGGTTGTTAGGGGACATTTGTTTCAGCAGCAGAGCTTGGCCTGCCTAATATAAATGTGGTGCTATTAGAATAGTTTTGAACAGAAGACTGACATTATCTACCTTACATTTAATAAGACAACTCCATCTGCCATGTTAAGAATAGTCTATGAGGTCAGGGGGTGAGGGGAAATGGGGAAGGAAAGGGATGCCGTAGGAGTCCACTGCACTGGTCCAGATGGAGATAATGGTGGTTGGGCAAGGTTTCTATTGGTCAGGGTGGTAAGAAGTGGTCAAATTCCCAGTATGCTGCTGAGAGACTGAGAGTGAATACACGACGCACACGTGCACACCCCCGAAATGTCCCCCGTCTGCCTCCGTTCACATCTTGTTTCCCGAGGCACATTGTGTCCCCACGTGTTACGACTTTGATCTCAGATGAAGTCTAGAGGAGCGCCGAGACAGAGGTTTTTGATCAGTGCAAGCGGAAGGACGCAGTTGCCATCAACTGAGCTGGGAAGGCTGAAAGAAGGGAAAAGACCAGGAACTCAGTTTGACATTAGAGATGTGTATTACTCATTCAGAGGAAGGATATCAAGTAAGCAGTTGGAGATAAGCTTCTGGAGAAACAGCTTATGGGTTATATTTGAGAGCCACCAGCACACAGATTATTTTAGTCTTGAGACCAAGTAGGGTTTCCCAAGGGATGCGTATTACAGAAGGAAAAGGAATCCTATGAGTATGATGCTTAGTGAAAAAGAATACAGAGTCTAGCAATGACATCTAGATCAACTTATGCTGATAACCCTTATGTAAGAAAAGGTAGACAGATACTATGCTGAAAAATACTTTGACAGATCCTCTTCTCTTTAGTATTCTGACACTGGGAGGCAGGATTTATGGTGACAGTGGATTCAGAGTAGTGAGCTTTCACCAGTGAATTAGGACAAACCTGAAAAGAAGTTATATGAAGGGGCACCTGGGTGGCTGAGTTGGTTAAGCAACCGCCTTCAGCTCAGGTCATGATCCTGGAGTCCCAGGACGGAGTCCTGCATCAGGCTCCCTGCTCAGGAGGGAGTCTACTTCTCCCTCTGACCTTCCCCTCTCATGCTCTCTCTCAAATAAATAAATAAAAATCTTAAAAAAAAAAAAGAAGTTACATGAAGATGTTTATGTGGGACCACAGTGTCTGTGTGTAGAGGACAATCAAAGTAGTGTCTGCACATAAAGAGCAACAATTACTGATGAGAAGAGAAGGCATTTATCAAAATGACACATCCCTCATTGTCAGACATCTTGGCATTTGAATCCTAAGCCCTGTCATCTGCTTTGCTCTTGCAGTGACCACACAGCCACAGGGCAAGATCAGCAGACTTCTTTCTAGAGCTCCCTCTGGAGGAGAGCAGGTGATATCTCCACTCTAACTTGGTTCTATTTGTCCATGTGCAAACCACCCTTCTCCTGGTGAAGGACCTGAGTGGCAGGTAAATTAAATAGGATGAATATGTATGTGTGTTTCCAATTATGTGTTTTCAGGATAAGCTAAATGCAGAAACAAACAACTGTATGACCTTAATGACTGAACACAATAGAAGGTTTATTATTCAATTTGATCACAGTCCAATTGGATATTTGGTGAGTGTCTTTTCATGTAGTTCTACTATACACCATCCATTATATACACTAATATCCATGGTTCTAATATACACAACTCCACCATTTTATAGGGCTTCAGTGTTTTTCCCTAAGACTGACTGCATCAAAGCAGGGAATGAGAGAAGAGAGTATGTATGGAATATTTCACAGGAATTTTTAAGATGTCACACCTGGAAAAGGCATTCATTGCTTCCATCCATATTCCATTGGCCTGAACTCAGTCCATGGCCTCACCTAACTTTCAAAGGCAGATGGGAACAGCTGTCAGCTATGTGTCCAAGAAGAGGAATGGTTGGGTGAGTGTCTAACCATTTCTGCCACTGTGTGAAAAGCTGTATTCTTACCCAGATGTTGGCTAGATTCACAAAACTGAACTTACAAATTCAACCCAACTTTGTGATAAAACAGCTGCAGACAGAAGTTCATCGAATTCAAGGTTATTCATTTCTAGTTCCACCAGCAATAAAACTGAAATAATTTATCTTCAGAATATGATCTTGGAATTGGTCCAGAACCTTTATCAACCAACTATTATTAAATAATTAATCCAAGTTGTTGCCTTTCTGACCACAATTCTGAGCACTCACTACTTAAAGATAAACAAGAAGTGGCCCTTGTCCTCACTTTCCTCACAGTTGTGAGGGGGAAACAAAAGTATAGGATAATCTAACAGGTACCCGAGGAAGGACTGATAATTCTAAGCGGCATGGTAGAGTTTAGAACAGAGTTCTGGGGAAACACAAAAAAGAGATGGCACTAGAAATGAAAGTTAGAGGCTGAGAGAGAATTCTCCAGACAGAGAAGAAAAGAAAGAGAATTACAGAAGAAGGAAATCATACCACCCATCAGAGCTGAGCTTGGAGGGATCTGCAGAAGAGACAGCTTATTGTGCGATTGTGAGAGACTGTAGGGACTGGACTAAGAAATCTAGACCTTGTCCGAGAAGCCAAGTCATCCGGAGTTCCTCCAGAGTGAAAAGGTTTGAGTCATATCTTAGAAGGATGCCTTAGGCAAAGAGAGACCATAGACCGCAACTGGGAGAGACAGAGAGTGAGCAGTTAGGAAGCTCTTACAATTACACACACTAGGATGGAGAGAAGGTAAGTTTAATGAATAAGGCTTCTACTTTGAAATATACAATCAATAGGCTTGGCAACTTTGAAGGGAGCTAAGAGGGAAAGGAAAAAGGAACGTTAAAAACTAAACGCCTTTACCTTTGTTTTCCTGATCGTTGGCCTGGTGCCTGGAACATAGCAAGTACTGCTTTCTTGTTTATGCCCAAGGGAAGGGGTTTCAGAAGTTTGAGAAAGTTTTTAGGTATAAAACAAGTTTCTTTCGCTCTTTAAAAGCTCTCTGATCCTGGAAATTGGTTTAAAAAGGGTTAAAAATCTTTCATTGTAACACACTTGATTGTTGAGGCTGTGGGGAACCAGGCACTGTTGAACATTGCCAGTAGGAATGTGAATGGGTACAAATTCACACTAAGGGTGTTTAGGTGGGATCTGTTAAAATTATGAATGCACATACCCTTGAACCCAGAGATTCCATTTCTGAGAAGTTTTCCTACAGATACACGTGTACATGTTCAAAATGGCTTTTGAAAGATATCCCCATTGTAGCCTTGTTGTTAATAGCAGAAGATTGAAACATTTTCAAATGTTCCTAAACAGGAAACTGATTAAATAATTTATGGTGTATCATAAAAAGGAATTCTGTGTGATTGTAAAAAGAAAAAAAAGAAAAAGCATACTCCCTATGGATTGACAAAGATCTTCAAGATGTATGAAGTAAAGAAAGTAAAATGTGAACAGTGTACATAATATGTGACATTTTTAAGTAAAAAAGAGAGATTTGAAATTATATTTATATTTTCTTTCTGATGCATAAAAATTCTGGAACCACACAAAAGAAATAAGAAAGGTCTTTAAATCATATGACTGTTTCACCTATTCAAAAATTAAACTAAAATTACCATCTCATTCTACAATTGTTTAACATGTAAGAGTGCGTGGGTGGCTCAGTGGGTTAAGTAAGCATCTAACTCAAGTTGATTTCAGCTCAGGTCATGATCTCAGGGTGGTGGGATTGAGCCCCATGTTGGGCTTTACTCTGGGTATGGAGTCTGCTTGGGATTCTGTCTTTCCCCTCCCATTGTACCTTCTCTCAAAAAAAAAAAAATTTTTTTTAAATACAAAAAAATGTAAAACACCCTCCCACCTCCATCCTTATTTCCCTTTCCCTGAGTCCCAAGTAACATACCAACTTAAATCAAGATGCACATAAGATTCGATTCTTTCTGTGAGCACCAAGACAGTATGGTATTGGCACAAAAACAGACACATAGATCAATGGAACAGAATAGAGAGCCCAGATATGGACCCTTAACTCTCTGGTCAACTAATCTTCGATAAAGCAGGAAAAAATATCCAATGGATAAAAGAGTCTCTTCAGTAAGTGGTGCTGGGAAAATTGGACAGCTACATGCAGAGGAATGAGACTCAGCCATTCCCCTACACCATACACAAAGATAAACTCTAAATGGATGAAAGACCTCAATGTGAGGCAAGAATTCATCAAAGTCTTGGAGGAGAACACAGGCAGTAACCTCTTCAACATTGGCCATAGCAATTTCTTTCAAGACATGTCTCCAAAGGCAAGGGAAACAAAACCAAAAATGAACTTTGAGACTTCATCAAGACATTGAAAAAAATAAAATAAAAGTAATTGAAAAAAAAAGATAAAAAGCTTCTTGCAGCAAAGGAAACAATTAACAAAACAAAGAGGCAACCCACAGAATGAGAGAAGATATTTGCAAATGACAGTACAGACAAAGGGCTGATATCCAAGATCTATAAAGAATGTCTCAAACTCAACACCCAAAAAGCAAATAATCAAGTTAAAAAACGGGCAGAAGACATGAACAGACACTTCTCCAAAGAAGACACATAAATGGCCAGCAGACATATGAAAAAAGGTTCATCATCATTAGCTATCAGGAAAATTCAAATCAAAACCACATTAAGATACCACCTTTTACCAGTTAGAATGGCAAACATTTACAAGGGAAGAAACAACAAATGTTGGAGAGGTTATAGAGAAAGGGGAACCCTCTTACACTGTTGGTGGAAATGCAAGTTGGTGCAACCACTTTGGAAAACAGTGTGGAGGTTCCTCAAAAAGTTAAAAATAGAGCTACTCTATGACCCAGCAATTGTACTACTGGATATTTACCCCAAAGATACAAATGTAGTGAAAAAAAGTATCACAGGGACCCCAATGTTCATAGCAGCAATGTCCACAATAGCCGAACTGTGGAAAGAGATGAGATGTCCTTCAACAAAGGAATGGATAAGGAAGATGTGGTCCATATATGCAATGGAATATTACTCAGCCATCAGAAAGAATGAATATCTAACTTTTGCATCAACATGGACAGAACTGGAGGAAATTAGGCTAAGTGAAATAAGTCAAGCAGAGAAAGTCAATTATTATATGGTTTTACTTATTTGTAGAATATAAGGAATAGCATGGAGGACATTAGGAGAAGGAAGGGGAAAATGAAGGGGGGAATCAGAGGGAGAGAAGAACCGTGAAAGACTATGGATTCCTGGAAACAAACTGAGGGTTTTAGAAGGGAGGGGAGTGGGAAGGATGGCTTAGCCTGGTGATGGTTATTAAGGAGGGAATGTATTGCATGGAGCACTGCGTGTTATATGCAAACATGGAACACTACATCAAAATCTAATGATGTACTATATGGGGACTAACATAATAAAAAAAAATCAGTCATAAAAAAAGATTAGTTTCTTTCATAAGAACAGTCTGTGAGAGGAGAAAGTATTAGTAGAGGGAATAGAGAGTCAAGTCTTGAAAATTCTGAATGCCTAAAAAAGTGAGATAAGGGGGTGCTGCCACACTAGAAGGGAAAGTGTGGGGAAGAAAAACAGAGTACCTAAGAGGATCCTTATCTGCTTTATAATATTGCAGCATAGTTAAATACATGGATAATTTGTCGGGCTATTCATCACGAAGATGTTATTTCTTTAGTGTTTTTTCGGTGACCATGACATGGCCATTAGTTAATCAGAATTATAGGCAGAGTTTTCTAGAATTTAAATATTAATAAACTTGAGGTTTGTGGTTCCTTGAAATATTCCCCTAGGTGTTTCATAAAAATTGTATCTCCCTTAAAAGTGAAGGTAAATGTGTCTAGACTCTCTGGCAATTTACCAACCTATGAGGCCTTCATCTGAAGAATATTGATAGATGTATCTAGGCAAAGGTTGGTGTTTGGCCAATATCTGTGGAAGCAAGAAAATTAACTATTGCTACCCAACGAGCACAATGCTAGGAAACCATGACCTATCAGAGCATAGATTCCCTCACACTTCCTATTTTACATCGCTTACATTCTTGAAGAGTCGTCCATGATCTTAGATTTTCTTATAGGGGCGCCTGGGTGGTTCAGTCAGTTGAGCATTTGACTTTGGGTCAGGTCATGATCACAGGTTCCTGGGATGGAGCCCCAGGTTGGGCTCCCCACTCAGCGGGAAGTCTGCTTCTCCCTCTCCTACTGCCCCTTCCCCTGCTCCTGCTCTCTCTTGCTCTCACGTGCTCACTCTCTGAAATACATAAATAAAATAAGATTTTAAAAATATTTTCTTAAAAAAGAAAAAAGTTCTTACAACCAGAGATAGACTATAAGCAACTTATGTAAAAAACAAAACAAAACAAATAAATGTATTGTCCCTAAAAGTAAAGTTGCTCACTTTGTTCACCAAAAAAACTTTATAAGTAACTAAATAACATACAACCAAAAAGGGAGTGGAACCAGTAAGTAAATGGAGAGTCTCTTAATTTGTCTCCTACAATACTCAGGAAATCTTTGGAGAGCAATATGGAAGACGCTATTTGATAATCTTAGATCAAAATCCACATTATAGGGCTCCGGGCTGCTGGTTTTCGTTATACAAGCCAAATTTCCATCACTGCCAATGTTCATTCTGGAGTTAAGAAAGAAGTTTTTATCATTTGCCCTCCGGTATAAATTTTTCCTTTCCTGCTGTCAATAAAACCTCTTATTATATTCATTTTCTTCTACCACAAACATCTCTGACATTTCTCATGACTTTCTGGGGAATACGCCTGTCACTTCACAGAAGAAGGAAGCCTGATATTATCAGTCCTCAGTGCACGACCTCAGACCACAGGGAAGGAGACACGGTGAATGTTATTCCCACAGATGGCCTGGAAGAACCTCGACTAATGACTGTACACTTGAAGTTATGGCAGATTTTGAAGCCTCTGGTTTTTCATTTGCTGCTTCTGCTTGGAAGCCTCCCACCACTGTCCACACTTCAGCCTCTACTACTGATCAGGAGAAACTCTTGACCTTGGGCATGGAGTGTGACTCTTTTGACATTATTGTTATTGACATTATTGTTATTCTTTACTAAAAGAAAATAGATTTGGGTCCTGACAAAGGATAGGGATGGAGCTGGACCAGGGCCTTCCAGGTTGTTGGGTTCTCTCTCCTCTGTGTCCCAGAAACCTGTGTCTACTCAAGTCAACATCTTTGGTAATATTCCTAAGCAAGTCAAATGTCATTTTTTTTTTCCTGTTGCTAGTCATTGCATAGCTTTAGATAGTCTCTTTTAGTCTCTCAAGTTGGATAGAATCTCTCATTCCTCCATGCTCCCCCACCATGACATTTTTTTTCTTTTTGCTCTGCTATATAAGATGATTATCTTCCATCCAGTCTGGTCCACTAGCTGGTAACTTTCTCAGAAACAGAGGCCATACCTTAGCCACCTGGAGCCATCGGAGCCCCTGACACAGGCAGGACACTTGGCAAGCTGCAGGTTCTCATAAAATACCTGCTCAAGACTTTCAGAGACATGAGACAGCAATCATTCCTCTGATATCAGTGTGTAGAGCTGCAAAAAAACTTAGAAATGATCAAACATTACAAATTTTCTTTAGTTTTAATTCCAGTATTTGGGCCAATATTTTTTGTGATTTTAATTGTGATTACATTTGTTATTTGTCACATTTATTTACGATATAGTTGTTAGTACAAGGGACTGACACTTTTTTAAAAATGACGGTCTCCGAATTGGCAAGCAATCCTTTCTCTGTTATTTATCTGGTTGAAAAAAGAAAAAGCTAAAATGGCTTGTCTTCATTTAAGGTTACTATAGCTGATCCCAGGGTTCTTGGTCTGATCAAGATAGTGACTCAGTGAATCAAACCGTAAGGTCGACTCCACAAAACGTGTTGGGGATAAGAAATGACCTGAAGGTTGGGGCGCCTGGGTGGCTCAGTGGGTTAAAGCCTCTGCTTTCAGCCCAGGTCATGGTCTCAGGGTCCTGGGATCAAGCCCCGCATCGGGCTCTCTGCTCAGCCGGGAGCCTGCTTCCTCCTCTCTCTGCCTGCCTCTCTGCCTACTTGTGATCTCTCTCTGTCTGTCAAATAAATAAATAAAATCTTTAAAAAAAAAAAAAAAAGAAATGACCTGAAGGAAACCATCAGCCAAAGCATGGACTAGAGAGTACAGCAAGTTATGGCTAAGCACTTACTTACACACAGCAACTGTCCTTGCCTTCATGGAACTTTCTATCTGTCCAGAGAGACTGACCTTAACAAAATAATAAACACACTTAGACATGGAAAAAATTCTCTTAACTACCCACTACTTATCAGTTTGAGGGATTAACCAACATCTCCTCTCACTCTATAAAACTTTCTGACTGATGCTCTCAGCCGATGGGCCAGAAGTCTTCTTTGCCAGAAGTCTCAGCTCCCCTGACCCCACTGATTATGGTCTATGCTTTCCAGGACTCAGCTGTATTTGTTCCCAAACCCACTGATGCCAGCTGTATAATTTATTGTAATTAAATACCTTAGATACATATTACACAAAGTTATGAAACAAGAGTGTGAAAAGAGTTTTTCTATGAAAACTATATGAAGGCTATAGGAAGCTGCAATCAAGACAAGCCACTTAAAAAGTTTATTAAATTAAGTATGGGTGAAGCAACTATAAAACACTGGTGAGAAAAACACAAAATAGAGAAGATTCTGGTTTCAGATTGCCTCTCAAATAATTTTCAGTTCTCTCTACTTAAAAAAATATCGAAAATGTAGATATTGCATTTTTATGTGTCACTGATACAAGAAAGGTGATGGAGGAAGGCACCTGGGTGGCTCAGTTGGTTGGGGTCTGACTCTTGATTTCAGCTCAAGTCCTGGTCTCAGAGTCATGAGATCGACCCCTGTGTTGGGCTCCCTACTCAGCGGGAAGTCTGCTTGAAAATTTCTCTCCCTCTTCCCCTCCCCCACTCGTACACATTTTCTTTCTCTCTCTCTCAAATAAATAAATAAATCTTTAAAAAATAGAAAGGTAATGGAGGACTCTAGTCAGTAGACTCAAACTCAAGAAAAAAGCCTGGTTCTATCTATATCACAAGATTGGAAAATAGATGAATATTTTCGTTTTAACTTAACATGAAATATTTAAATATATGTCTCATCCTCCCCCCTCCAAATTCACTGCTTTAAAAGACTTGATTAACCAACTACCAGTCTTAGATGTAAGCACTTCCCCTGAGTACGAAACACTTGCTGTGCATGTTTCTGAGGTTCAACTGGATATGATTTTTCTCCAGCCAATTCCTCCAAAGAACACGTAGACATTCAGTGGTTAGGAGGAAGCTGGCTTGCAGGTTTATAGGTAACATGTAACAAAATAATTATAAAAGTTACCTAATATTGTAAGTATACACTCATTTAAACCTTTTGAAATTTTTCCTAAAATGTTTATCATGCGTACCCTTTAACACATTTCACCTATTTGGAACTTAATGTAACTCAGGAAAGAATTTTTACAAAGTTATGAGCTCCTGAATTGGATACAAAAACACATTTTTAATACTTCCCAGAATCAGGCGGGGAGAACTCCACGCCTCTGTCCATGCCTCAGGATTGCTTCCTGAGATCACTAAGTGTTACCTCTAAAAATGTTGTTCATTTTTGATGATGAAATATATAAATGGAAGCATATAATTTGTGAATTTTATATTCATAAGCATTAAATCTGCCAGAAATATGCACATTACAATCGGTCAGCTAGTTATTATTTGATTATAGTTAAAATCCCTGCTTTAAAGAAAAAGCATAATGGAGCACCTGGGTGGCTTAGTCGTTAAGGCATCCAGTTCTCTGTTTTGGTTCACATTGTGATCTCAGGGTTGTGAGACCAAACCCACATTGGGCTCCACGCTCAGTGGGGAGTCTGCTTGAGATTCTCTCTCTCCCTCTCCCTCTTCTTCTGCCCCTCCCCACTCAAATAAATAAATAAATAAAATCTTTAAAGAAAAAGCATAGTGTAAAAGGTTCCCCTAGCAAGAGGGCTCATGCTGGTCAGGATGTCCATGGAAGGTTTCCTTGGAGACGCAGTGTTAAGTTATGTCAGGAAGGATGAGTAGGAGACAGCCTGGCCTTGTGGGGAAAAGCCAGGTACTGGAGAAGAACAATTCAAGTAGCTAGAATAGCATGTGCAAAGGTCCTGAGGCAGGAGGAAACTGACCTTTTTAAGAAACGAAATGGCTTGTGTGAGTCCAAACTGACTGGAGCAGAAGGGGAACACTGAGAGGTAAAGACATGAGGTGGAAGATGAAAAGGATCAGAGACTGATACAGAGGGCGATAAGGGAGGGGGAGGAAGCAGAATCTGCTACATCCGTTGTATAAGACGTCCTCAGCTTCCCTTCCAAGTGCTTGAGAACCCAGATAGTCCCGCTGCCTAAAGACACTGAGGTCAGGTGAACTACTTCCTCTCTTCTGCCATGAAAGAATCCGACTCCATCCTATTTTCTGGACCACCAAAATAATTGTGTTATATGCCAAGTATGGCCACCCTGCTGTCGGATTATTCCTGTGGTTACCACAGCGTAATCCAGCCCTTCCACCTTACACCCACACAGATAAAGCCACTCTTTGCAGCCACTTCAGAGACTACCTCCGCGCTCCCCAGCTCCTGCCTTCACTGAAACACTCCTCCACTTCACTCCCCCCCGCAGCTCAGCTTCCCGCCCCCACCACTTCCTGGCCCTCCCACCATTCTACCAAAAAAACCACCCAGGCCTCCAGCCAGGAAAAGTTGTTAAACCCTGTCCTCTGCAACTTCACAGCACATTTGCTTGAATACCAAAAGAGGATTCATCTCGGCCAATGAGAAACAAATGAATATGCAGCGATTCTCCACTTGCTGTAAAGCCCTGCCAACAATTCCCACTGCTAAGTTCTTTTCTGTTTTTATAATCAATTAAAAAGGCTTGGTTCGTTAGGGGCAGTTTTCCCCCTCCAGACAATGGAAAGAAGCAGCAAGCAGCCCTGCGAAAAGGCACAAATCTCTTCTGAGAAATGTCTAGCAGAGAGAGCTTCTTACAGTAACACTTTATTTTAATGGTCCTTTAATGCACAACTGACAATGGAGCTCCCAGGGAAGCCCTCACAGCGGCCCCATTCACCCTAAATAAAAATGACTACGTTGCAGTGATGGGTCATAACCAAGGTATCAAGCTCCGCGGTACCCCAGGGGCGGAGAGGGGAAGGAGAAACGCCCTCTCTGTGCTTCACTTTGACCCTCCACCCTCTAATCCAGCTTTCCAGTTCCCTATTTAGATGAGCATCCCTTATGCATTTAGTGAATTATTCCTCTGCCGAGTCGCCATAGGTATCAGCTTTCGGAGAAGCGGCTTGTGCTTCCCAGAAACCAAAGGGAGCCTCGCTGGCTTGCAGGCTCGCTGGTGGGTGAGCCAAGGAGCCAGGAAAGACCCCTCATGACTAACCTGCGTGACACAGCGCCCGTGAGCACTCGACAGCCACTCATCACAAGCAGCAGATTGAAGGTAATGTTTTAAGAGGTTTTCAAGCTGCTGGCAAATTGTGGGTTTGAGAAATGTTCTCCAAACCTGGTGAAAATTCCAATTGCTGCAAATACGTTGAAATGGTCAGAGGAATGGACACAGAGGACTGACAGACAGCTCGCCCCCGGCATCACAGCGCCCCCTGCAGGGCCCTCGGGAGGGACAGGGTGGTGGCCGCCCTAAAGCCCTACCGAGGGGCGGATGGGAGAAGTCACAAGGGGCAGGGAGAGCCGACCTCAGGGACAGCCTGACGGAGAGGGATGTCCCGGGGCTGGAGGGTGGCGCCGGCTACTGGGTAGCTGGAGGCAAGAACAAATGAGGGTCATGTTAACGCTGTTTTATTAGGCAAGTCAAGTCCAAGGAGCAGCCTCAGCACAGTAACCACGCAGAACACAGTGCAGGCACTCTGTCGCCTTGCCTCCTGGGGTAGAACTGTTCCTACCCGAGGATATTATGGAAGTAGTATCTGGCATCCAGGTCGTGATAATACTAGGGAATAATAAGGTAGCAAATACTAACGTGACCAGGCAAGACTTTGGGAACGTTATAAGGTGTCAATGTCCATCTAACCCAAAGAAACACAAGGTCAATGGGTAAGCAGAAAAAGATAAAGTGGTCAGCCTAAGGGGATGGCGCAGTAGATCACTTAAGGGCGTGGGTCCTGGAATCCTACAACACAGCCCAGCGTTCAGTTTTCCCTGCCTTTCCCTATTCTGTGGGAACTTCAGAGAGTTACTTCTCTATTAAATGGAGCCCGGCGAAGCACCTGGCTCCTAAGGTTGCCTATATTCAATTAGACGATCCACAAAAAGCACTCCACCCAATGCCGGTCATATAGCGAGCACTTAAAAAATGGTCTCTGTCATTACTTTGTGTGTTAAGGGCCGCCTGGCACCAGCACCGCTGCCCCTCAAATCCACAGTCTTCCATAAACTTCTGCTTTCACATGTGGGGGATCTGCTGAATAGACCTCTCAGCATTCCCATGCATCTGCATTGATTACATAGATTCTTTACTCCATCTTCCTCGATATTTCCCTTGAATTTATCATCCTCCAAAGCCTTCTCACAGTAGCTGTCATTTGATATTAAATGCCAATTGGAGAGAAAATGGCTGCTCCTGATAAAACTGGTATTAGCCTGGGATAAACAGTCAAGGCCATCTGTAATGACGGATGAATCGTCTGGGTTTGAGTCTAGTCCATTACAGAGCTCCAAGATAAAATGGAAACACACCAGGGCCAGTCTTTTCCAGTCTCTGATTAAGCAGCCTAAAGGGGAAGGTCTCTAATTGATGGAGGAATATGGTGCCTCTTGTTAGGAGGAAGGAGTGGGGACACAGTCTCTAACACTCATTGACATCGCAGTCCTGTTCCAGAAAGACTATTTCTGCGGAGCCTAGGGGAAACAGCAGAGTACAGTGCTCTCTCCCACACCCCAAATTACAAAAATAACAGGCACACTCTTTAATAGCAACCTAAGAGAAGTGTCAATTACAAAAATGAAGTATTTAGTAGCTGCATAATTATTTAACACATTTCTCCAAATAACTCAAGTTGTTTATAAACAATCTAAAAAACACCAAAGAGAGTATCTTACTCTGGTAAAACCCAAGTTGTTTTACTTTTAACTTTTCACTCACTTCTCTGATTTGGCCTCTGATTTATAAATCAGTGCTGGGTGCCCTCGGGGGATCTACAGGGTCTTTTACCAAAGTCTTAACCGATGTACCACATTTAGACTCCCCACGTCATGAAAGGAGTCTCTAAATTTCCCTTCATTATGTCTAGAAGAATGGTCACCCACCACCGTACTGAAACAAACTATATTTTCTTTCTTTTTTTCCTTTCTTTTTATTTATTTGTTTGTTTGTTTATTTATTTATTTGAGGGAGAGAGGGAGAGCAGGAGGGGCAGAGGGAGAGGAAGAGAGAATTTGAAGCAGATTCTGTGCTCAACATGGAGCCAGACTTGGGGCTCGATCTCACAATCCCGAGATCACAATGTGAGCCAAAACCAAGCGTTGGATGCTTAACCCATCGTGCCACCCAGACACCCATGTGTTTTCTGAAGAGCAAGTTAGAAAGGAAGGCAGAGAGGGATGGAATGAGACCAAATACCCAGCTCTTAATCTAGAGCTCATTCTATCAAGATATGTGAGGTAATGGCTATCACGCAACCACCAGATACCTTAGTTTTCCTCTGCAGAGAAGTGAGTGACAGACAGGGACTATGGCCGTAGGGAGTGTGGGGATGGGGGTCCACATCTTAGCCAGTAGGCCAGATGACCTAAAGCTGTTCCCCTCACCAATTTGATACCTTTCTACCCTCTCGTTCCCAGTGTCCCAACACTGCACCCCAACAGACCAAATCTCTGTAGTGATCCTCCAGTTCACACATGTGTTTTCCTCTGCTTACAACAATCTTGCCCCTTTTCTTGTGACATCTGCTTATCTTTTTAATCTGAGTTTAGTCATCTCTTCCAACATGGTCCTTCCCTGACATACCAACTAAGTAGCATTATGTGCCTTCCATATGTAATTCTCTGGCAAAGTATAGGTCTTCTATCTTAGCATCTATCATGAGTTTATTTGTTAAGACTTTTGGTTGCAAGATGTGGAAATCAGCTTAAGGGACTATATGCAATATACAGATGTGGTGTTATCTTTTATAATCCAGGCCTTAGGAAAGGACTAGCACCAGAAGTTGAAAGTTGATATGATTCTTTCTCCCTCATGTTTTTGGCTAATTTCTGCATATCTACTTCCTTTCTATTGCTTTCTGTAAAATAGCTTTCTCTGCTGTCTAGCCATATGGAAGAATATGGCCGGTGGCTCTAGCCACATGCAGAAAACACAATGTCCCTGAATGACAGCCCCAAATTTCTGCCATAATCATATGGACCCTATTTAAGTTAGGCATCTAACTGAGGGCCCATGTTAGAGAAGAGAATAATGGCTATGGGATGTACTGTTGTCCCAAAATATCTAGAACACCATACTATTCATAATGGCGTATTTGCACGTCTATATACTTGATCACCAGTAAATTTTGTAAAAGTAGGTCAGTTGACCATGTCTATCTTATTCACAATTGTATCCTCATGGAACTCTGTGCCAAACATTACAAATGTCCATTTTGTAATATAAAAAAAAAAATAGAGAGGCCTAAAAAAAAAGTAAAGGCCTGTATAATTCCCTTCATATCAAAGACTTCCTTCTTCCTATCTTTCCAACCTATTTTGACCCCCCACTCACATGGTAGCCCTACCATCACCATCTACTGTGGATACTATATTCCTTTCATATTTTAACCTCTATAAAATTTTTCCTTGTCCTCCACAAACACTCCCAGGGACTTGACACTTCATATGCCTCTCCACCGGGAATAAAAATAAGAAATACGAAATATTTATATCTTGCTATGTTGCAGGCATAGTGATAAGGATATCACATACTTTTTGTCTAATCTTATGACACTCAATATTTTGCCCAGCTGAAACCTGGAAATAGCTGAATAACTTGTTCAAGGTCACAACTAATAAATAATCTTAGTCTATCTGAGTCTAAAATTCAATATCTTTTTCCTCCTAATCTTTCCACTCATGTAATCTAGTACATGGAAAGCCCCTCAAATCCTGGAACCATTGATAAATTTACTTCTATATCCCCAGAGGCTAACATATTTTACATTTCACAGAAGCACATCAGGAATGCTCAATAAATATTTGCTGAGGCATGAATAAATAAGCGAATGAATGAGTAGGTGGGTTCTATTGGGGGAAAACATACATTCAACAAGAATAGTTTTTTCTCTATTCTGACAACTTTGTAGTCTTCACATGTCAACAAAATAATTAGCTCAGATGAAACCAATTATATCAGTAGTTCTCTAAAGTTGACATGGCTGGAGGACTAGCTTCTATCAGATAAAACCTCTCCCTAAGAAAAAACATAAAAGCTGCACACAATATAAAACAAAACTAAACTAAAACAGCATCTGCTTAAGGCTTTGGAAAACAAACCACGGTTTCTAAGACTTAAGAGCAGAGAGATCAAAGAAAAAGAGACTCAGAGAAGGAAGCCTAACATAATACTGAGCTTCTAAACTTTCAGCATTTGATCAATCCTAAGATTTCAGAAGAAAGAGGCCAATAAATTAGGAAGAATGTTCAACTTCAATGCCACTAAAATGAATAGGCAGTGCACGGAGGACTTAAAGGGCAGTGAAACTATTCTGTACAATATTACAGTAGTGGATAACTGTCCTTATAGATTTTCAGCACCCAGAGACTACCCAAGGCCAAGAGTGAACCGTAACGAAAACTATGAACTTTGAGTGATAATGACGTGTCAATGTCAGTGATGTGTCAGTTGTAACAAATGTGCCTCATTGTGCAGCATGTTGACAGTAGGGAAGGTTGAGTGGGGGGGTAGGGCATGGAGCATGTGGGAACTGTCTGTACTTTCCACTCTGCTATGAATCTAAAACTGCTCTAAAAAGTCATTTATTAATTTAAAAAAAAAGCAAAAAACCTAAGATGAGGTTTCATCTGCACCATGGAGCTGGGGAGAAAGAAAAAAGAAAAATCAGCACTCAGGACCTGCCAAGCAGAAGGAGCTCTGATTAACATTCCAGGTCTTAATTGAGATTCCTGAATGGTAACATCCTAGGTATTAGAGAAAAATGAAAATAGGCAACCCCTCATAAAACTTGAACTTCAGTCTCGAAGTGTCTCAATACCTAGTTGGGTCAAGATGATTACACTTATGCTAACTCCCTGCAAGAAATCAAATAAACCCTTCTTAGAGGAATATAAGTATGTATATGTAAATGTATTGACATATAATATAGAATATAATTATATATCATTTTATATATTATAAATATATATAATTTGAAAAACAATTATCTAAGTTTTCTTCTCAAGGAAAAGGATATAATTAATCTCAAAAGGGGAAGAAGGACAAGGGCAACAATTAATTAAATAGAAGGTAAATACACAACAGAAAAAAACAGAAGAGTTTTTTTTTAAATGTTAATAAAACCGATAAATCACTAGCAAAACAGAACAAGAAAACAAAAGAAAAAGAGAGGGGTGCCTGGTTGGCTCAGTGGGTTAAAGCCTCTGCCTTTGGCTCAGGTCATGATCTCAGGGTCCTGGGATCGAGCCCCATATGGGGCTCTCTGCTCAGCAGGGAACCTGATTCCCCCTCTCTCTGCCTGCCTCTCTGCCTACTTGTGATTCTCTCTCTCTCTCTCTGTCAAATAAATAAATAAATCTTAAAAAAAAAAAAAGAAAAAGAGAGATGGCACAGATAATATCAGGACAGTAAAAGGGAACAGTATTACAGATCCTATGGAAATTTAAAAAAACAGTAAGAGGGTATGATGCACAATTTTATGCCAGTAAATTTGAATCTTAAAAAAAATGTAAGCATCCTTGAAAAATTTTATTTGACAAAACTAACACACACACAGCAAAAATAAAAAATCTGAATATGTTATGCTAAAGAAATTTATTTGGTAATTTCAAAACTCATTTGATAAAGAAAATTACTAGTCTCGATGGCTTCATTGGTGAAATATCCCAAATATCTAAAGAGGAAATAATGCCAACATTAAATTGGAGAACGGAAAAAGATTTAAAAAGAAAAACTTTACAACTTTTTCTATAATTCAGTATTAACCTTGATACCAAAACCTGACAAGAATATTAGAAGAAAGGAAAATTATAGGAAAATTGCTCTTGTAAATTTAGACGTAGTAACTTTAAGCAAATATTAGCTAATTATACTCAGTAAAAGTATAATAAGGATAATAAATCATTGCTAAGTAGGATTTATTCCGGGATTTTTTTAAAGATGAGTAATATTTAAAAATAAATCAGCAGAATTCACCATATTAACAAAATAAAAGAGAAACACTTCTCAATAGATGCACCGAAGCATTTGATAAAAATCAATACACATTTATGATAAAAATAAAACTTTTAGTAAACACAGGAATAAAAAATTCTTTTCAATCTAACAAAGAACAGCTTTCCCCAAAACAATAACTAATAGTGAAAGATTAGAAGAATATCTCTTCCATTTCCAAGATCAAGAATGCACAAAGATATCTGACATCACAATTTTATTCAACGCTGTAAGGAATATTTTAGCCAATGCAATATAATAAGAAAAAAGTAAAAAGATTTGAAAGAAAACAATAAAACTCTCATTATTTGTGGAGAGTATAAATGTGTGAATAGAAAATGACAAAGTACCAATAAACAATAAGTGGAAGTTGTTACCTACAAGATCAATATACAAAATTAAGTTCATCTCCATACAACAGAAACAAATAATTAGAATATAAAATTTGAAAATAAAACTTCATAATGCTATCAAGAATAATCATCTCTTTAGGAATAAATCAAACAAAACAAAACCCATTTTAGGAATAGGAATTTAGGAATAAATCAAATAAAACCTATCTATAAGTCAGAAATTATTACTGAAATTAATTACAGAGTATCTGGACTAATGAAGAGCTACACCACATTCTTGGATTGGAGAATTCAGTGTGGTCCGTTTCTTCACATTGATCTAAGGATCAATGTCAAATCCCAGTCAAAATTCCAATAGTATATTTGCTTATTGGATATAATCTGATTATAAACTCCATATAAAAATGATAGAATAGCCAAGACAATCTAAGGTAAAGGAGAATACTGAAAGAATTAAGCCTTAGATAACCAGAATTATCATAAAGTCAAGTTATTAGGGGAATATAGCATTAGTTCAAAGATATACAATTAGATCAGTGGAACAAAAGAGAAAGTAAAAGAATCGACCACATGATTTGTGGCAAAGGCCACACTGCTGTGCAGTGAAGAGAGGGTGGTCTTTTTAATAAGTGATGCTGAGTCAAATGGATATTCATATATTTAAAAAATTAATCATGATCCCTACCACACATTATACACAAAAATCAACTCCAGGTATATCCTTTTTTTTTTTTTTTTTAAAGATTGTATATATTTATTTGACAGAGAGAGATCACAAGTAGGCAGAAGCGGGCAGAGAGAGAGGAGGAAGCAGGCTCCCTGCTGAACAGAGACTCTGCCCAATGCAGGGCTCGATCCCAGGACCCTGAGATCATGACCTGAGCCGAAGGCAGAGGCTTTAACCCACTGAGCCACCCAGGTGCCCCTCCAGGTATATCCTTAACTGTGGAAAGGAAAAGCTTCTAGAAGAAAATATTGGCAACTATCTTTGTGAGCTTTAGAAAAATAAAGAGTTCTTAAACAGTGAAAAAAAGGCTCCTTTCGCTCTTAAAAAGGAGCAAAGATTGTAATTGATAAATTACACTATGTTAAAATTAAGGAGTTCTCTGTATCAAATTCTCCTTTAAGAAAGGATAGGAAAATCACCATTAAGAAAACATGGCTCAGAGTAGAGAAAGGTATTCAGGAGTCATATCCAAAACATATAAGGAACTCCTGTAAGTCAGTAAAGAAAATATGGGTAAGAAATAGAAAAATAGTCACGCATGAATAGGTGCTTCACATAAAAGGATAGATAAATGATAAATAAACATTTAAAATATGCTCAACATTGTTAGACATCAGAGAAACATACTGAAAAGTTTGAAAACCATGTTGAGTGTTGGAAAGTCTGTGGAGCAATTTGAACTTTCATATCGTATTGGCTGCAATGTAGACTGAGAATCATTTGGTTGAGCTCTGATGGGATCTACTAAAGTTAAACCCACATATAACCTGTGACCAGCAATTCCACAGTGATTCAACTGATTTGCATACAAACGTGCCCCAAGGCATGTACAGGAATGTTTAAAGCAACACTGTTCATGGCTCTTCAAGACTAGAAATAACTAAAATGTTTGCCCACAAGAGAATAGATAAATAACTTGTGGTATAATTGTGTTATGTGTTAGTTCGCCTCCTCTGGGAAGCACATAATCAGATGTGATTAGGAGTACACGATATTTACTGATGGATGGAGCATGAGTATGCAGAGTGAGTCTTCAGAAGGCAATGCAGGTCGTGTTGATCTGTAAAAGAATGAGGGAAGGAAGGAAGAGTGGGAGAGGAGCTTAGACATGGTGTGGCTCTGACAATGTCAGCCGGTCTCATGGGGGAGCCTCCATGCAAATACTGCCCGCAAAGGAGTCCCACTGAGCACAAATACTCAGACCTTAAAACCAGCACCGCCAGCCATGTTGAGTCACTGGCTGGCTGCTGCCCTGAAAGAGTAGGTCCTAGAGGTTCGACTGCATCGGTGGATCCAAAGCATTGTAGCTGGAGGCTGTTAGCTAACCACTCATCAGTCTGACACTCACACCACCATGGCTGCCATACATTGGAACACTGTAAACCAATACAA
>CM053605.1:11792539-11825998 GCA_028646535.1 Procyon lotor | reverse complement strand
AGGAAGGAAGGAAGAGAAAGAAAGAGAGAGGGGCGCCTGGGTGGCTCAGTGGGTTGGGGCCTCTGCCTTCGGCTCAGGTCATGATCCCAGGACCCTGGGATCGAGCCCCACATCGGGCTCTCGACTCAGCAGGGAGCCTGCTTCCCCTCTCTCTGCCTGCTCTTTGCCTACTTGTGATCTCTCTCTCTCTGTTAAATAAATAAAGTCTTTAAAAAAAGAGAGAGAGAAAAAGAGAGAGAGAAAGAGAAAGAGAAAAAGAGAGAAAGAGAGGGAGGAAGGAAGGAAGGAAGAAAGGAGGGAGGGAGGAAGGAAGGAAGGGAGGGAGGGAGAAAGGAAGGAAGGGAGGGAGGGAGGGAGGAACTAAGGGAGGGAGGGAGGGAAAGAGAGGAAGGAAAGGAAAGGAAAGGAAAGGGAAGAGATGGAGGGAAAGAGGAAGGAAAGAAGGAAAAAGAAGGAAGGAAAATGCACTTACTGCATGATTTCATGTACGCAGAGCTCAAAAACAGTCAAAAATAATTCATGATGGCAGATGTCAGAATGATTACCTTTGAGCAGGGCCAAATGACTGGGAAGGGGCATTCATTAAGCTATTGGGACTAAACATAGTGCTCTGAGTGTGGTTACATGTGTGTTCACTGCCTTTCTGTAGGTACATATATATGCCACACTTCTGTAAAAAACAAGTTACTTTAAAAAAAGAATTAGTGTAGCCAAACAACAGTATTCACAGGAATAGATGCCATATAAATCCAGAGAACAAAAGCCCACAAGAATAATGCCTTTGTAGAAGGTAGTGAGATAGGAAGAGAATAAAATATATTTATTTTGACATAGAAGATTCAAAGAATTTTACCAAAATATTTCCATAATTATTAAACTTCTGTTATTAATGGGAAGCAGGTGATGCTGCTGCTTTATTTATTTTCATAAACAACATTTTGATGGGTTAATAGCGTGTATTTTTATTCTGAAAAAGCCTGCGCAGACCAGAAATATTAGCTTAACACAGCACTTCTCAACTTTTTCCAGGCTGATACAGTCAAAGCTTTGACAAACTACCATTATGACGCTCCCTTTAACTGAATTTGCATAACGCTCTGCATAATAATTGATGCATGTATTACTTGAACATCTTTATCAAATGCCTCCCCACACAAGAAGTGTTACTTCCTTTTGACCTTGGCTAAGCCAGTGGGTTCCAATGGTCTCAAAATGGTGACAGAATGGGAAAACAATAGGGGAAAGAGTGTGACCACAGGATTGCAGGTACAGGACAGATTTGGGAACTCATAGGAGTTATCTAGATTCACGAAATGGAGGAGACATTTATTCAATCCATAAATAAGGATTAGAAACAGTAGTGTGCCAGGCACTGTTGTAGGGGCTTCTCATTCTTACCTCCCTTCATAGGCTAGCTATGAATTAGCGCAAGTGGACCCACGCACAGGAGTGGATCAAATATAAAACTGAGTGCTGCTCCCTCCCACCTGTGGGATACATTCGGGATGGAAAATTGCCAGAATGCAGACTAGAGATCATAGGGTTTGGCCTCCTCGGTTTACAACCCAGGAACCTGTAGACCAGAAGATTCAATCCCTTGCTCCGTATCGTAGCGATCTAATTAGTACGGAGGTCTGTGTGTTTCTCCTGAAGAGAAGCTAAAACAAGTGATGACGGGCCTGTCTTTGAGGACTTGACTTGTCTCCTGGCTAATCTTTGTGGCACTGAAACCCTCTGTATCGCAAAGAACTATCTATGAATCTGATCAGTTGCCTAACTCAGCCTTTAGTCATTGTCCAAAAGCCTTTGGCTTCACATAAAATCATCAGAGAAACATGTTGGAGAGGAGCCACCTCTCTGTTTGGACCGCTCTGCAGATTTCTTGTCACCCTGGAAGTCACTTATCTGATGGTTGATGGGAGACCCACCGAGTCTTATTTTTAAATGCCTGCCAAGTTTCTCACTTGGGGTCCGACACTCAGTGCTAACCTAGTAGAGTCTGTACATCTCAACATCTGCTCTCATGGCTAATACCAGTCAGGCCCAAGGAAATGTTATCACCTATTTGTCTCCTGATGGCCTAGGAAACCAAACCTGAATTCAGGCTGTGGGGCCATGTGTATTGTGCTGTCCCAAGTAACAGAGGCGGACAATGCAACTAGGATGGAGTGGGGGAAGCTTAGGTAAGAGACGGATCAAATAACTTGTGAAATCTTCCTCTCCACACCAACACAATAGCTTCCTACAAAACAAAGTATGATTTCTCAGTTAAGTCAAGTATCTCTTTCCTTGCTTCTCTTCAGGTTCCAATCTGTGATTCTGGGGAGTACTAGGGAGTGCGCAGGGTAGGTGCAGAAGTTACACAGTGGCTGATGGAAGATTTTATGAGATTAAAGAATTTGCTTCAGGGGCACCTGGGTGGTTCAGTGGGTTAAGCCTCTGCCTTCGGCTCAGGTCATGATCTCAGGGTCCTGGGATCGAGCCCCGCATCGGGCTCTCTGCTCAGCAGGGAGCCTGCTTCCCCCTCTCCCTCTGCCTGCCTCACTGCCTACTTGTGATCTCTCTCTCTCTCTCTCAAATAAATAAATAAAATCTTTAAAAATAAATAAATAAATAAAGAATTTGCTTCTTTCTTAAATGTGTGTGCATACACATGCAAATTTTTTGCGTGGGTAACTAATTGGACATTGGATGCAAAATTGCAAACACTTATAATTTTACCAAGTATTAAATAAGATGTAACTAAATGTTTTTATTGAATTATGATTAACTTGTAGTATTATGTTAGTTTTAGATATACAGTGTAGTGATTTGATATTTTCATACATTATGAAATGATCATCTCGATAGATCTAGTTACCCATTGTCACTACACAAAGTTGTTGGGGTTTTTTGGTTTTGTTTTGTTGTTGTTGTTATTTTTTTTTGTCAGAGAGGGAGAGAGAGAGAGAGGAAGTCAGAAGGAGAAGCAGGCTCCCCATGGAGCAAGGAGCTCAATGAAGGACTTGATCCCCAGGTCTTGGGATCATGACCTGAGCCAAAGGCAGACACTTAACTGATTGAGCCCACCCACATACCCTTATACAAAGTTATTATAATGTTATTAACTATATTTCTTATGCTATACTTTACATCCCAGTGACTTATTTATCTTACAACTAGGAGTTCGGACCTCTTGATGACCTTCACCGGTTTTGCTGGTTTTCTCTACCACCACACCCCTTTGGCAGTCACCAGTTGGTTCTTTGTGTCTATGAGTCTGTTTCTGTTTTGTTTTGTCTTGTTTGTTCATTTGTTTTACTTTTCACATTCCACATGTAAGTAAAATTATATAGTATTTGTTTTCTCTGTTTGACTTATTTCACTTAGCATAATACCCTCCAGGTCCATCCTTGTTGTTGCAGATAAGATAGTAAGATCTCATTCTTCAGAGCTGTGTAGTATTCCATTGCCTATCTCTACCACATCCTCTTTATCCATTCATCTGTCAATGGACACTTAGGTTGCTTCCATATCTTGGCTTTTGTAAATAATGCTGCAATTAAATTTTAGTATCAAAAATGTTCAATAAGGGGCGCCTGGGTGGCTCAGTCATTAAGCGTCTGCCTTCGGCTCAGGTCGTGATCCCGGGGTCCTGGGATCGAGCCCCGCATCGGGCTCCTTGCTCAGCGAGAAGCCTGCTTCTCCCGCTACCATTCCCTCTGCTTGTGTTCCCTCTCTCGCTGTGTTTCTCGCTGTCAAATAAATAAAATCTTTAAAAAAAAAAAAAAAAAAAAATGTTCAATAATACAATAGGGATGCAATCAACCAAACTCAGACTGGAGAAAATTCTATAGAATGAACAAGGCAGTTCTCTCAGTAATTAAAATGAAAAGGAGAGAGAGATGGCAGCAGAGACAGCAAAAGAGAAACAGAGAGACAGAAAGGAAAAGAAAAACCAAAAGATTGAAACTTAATAGATATTTCAGCAAATCACAATGTGTGAGCTTTGTGTTTTGATCCCAACTATAAAATATGTATGTGACATTTGACATGACTGAAATATCAAACATTTGCTAATTATTTGTTGATAGTGAGGAATTATTTTTATCCTTAAGGCATGACAGTAATAATGTGATTGCATTAAAAATCTCATCTTTTAGAGGTGTTGCTAACATACTTATAGATCAGATTATGTAACATGTGGGATTTACTTCAAAATAATGGGAGGGGGGAGGGGATAGGAAGATGAAATAAGATTGACCAGAACTGAGCAATTAATTGAAGCTAGGTAATAAGTCTGTGGAAGCTCATTATATTATTCTGCCTACTTTTGTATGTTTGAATTTCTCCATAATAAAAAGTTTCCAAGAAAACAAAGAAAAGGATTTTAAAATAAAATTTTGTGACTCAGTATAACAATTTTATTAAGAATGTTGATACTTGGGCACCTGGGTGGCTCAGTGGGTTAAAGCCTCTGCCTTCCGCTCAGGTCATGATCTCAGGGTCCTGAGATCAAGCCCTACATTGGGCTTTCTGCTCAGCAGGGAGCCTGCTTCCCCCTCTCTCTGCCTGCCTCTCTGCCTACTTGTGATCTCTCCCTCTCTGTCAAATAAATAAATAAGTAATCTTTAAATTTATTTAAAAAAAGAATGTTGATACTTTTTGGGGCACCTGTGTGGCTCAGTTGGTTAGGCGTCTGCCTTCGGCTCAGGTCGTGATCCCAGGGTCTTGGGATTGAGTCCCACATCAGGCTCCTTTCTCAGCTGGAAATCTGCTTCTTCCTCTACCTCTTCCTTCCTGTGCTATCTCTCACTCTCTCTTTGACAAATAAATAAAATCTTTAAAAAAAAGATACTTTTTAATAACACATTTCCTTTTAATTGTGTAGATAATTTTTAATAATTTAGAGAAAAATTTATTCCTTTGAAAAGTTAAAGTAATGATTTCAAATGTTAAAAATGTTACTTTTACTTGCATTTACATCACTGACGAAAATATTTTCAAGTTTTGTAAGCTGTGAGTATACATATTCTTTTTTATGTATTTTAGGTATGTAGTTAATATACATGTTCTTTTTTAATCCTTTGGATTCTTGAGAATGAATACAAACTGAGAACATGATATAAACGAAAAATATAAAAGGAAAGCTTAGAAAACAATAAATCACTGAGAAGAAAAACAGAAATGGAAATTTTCCAAAGAGGTGGTTGGCTTATGTTTTTTGAAATGGGAAACAATGAAAAAGAGTAGGATTGTGTTAAACATAATGCACATAGAATTCACAAGGAGGATATTACACATTTGATGTAATTACTCATCCAAACAATGAAAAACATGCAAAACTGTTACAGGCATCAAGCCTCAGTTTGCACAGCTCAAATAAAATCCCTGTGTTTTCACATCTTCTGCATGAAGACTGAGCTACAACACAACATAGTGAGAATGGGTGAGGACCTGGGTTCGACTCCTGCCCCAGGACCTGTGTTGGGAAGCATTGGGGAAGGGAGCTGCCCAAGAGATACGCAGTGCCCCTGTGCGGTAGGTAGTCCCTTTCCTTCATTGGGAAAATAATTCCCAACAAAACAATAATAAGTTTAAAACATATTTTGTGGGAGGAGGTGGAGCTCGTCTGAGCTCTCGTGGAACTAAGAATGGCATTAAATGGAAGAATATCATTCCAGATACGAGACTGTACAAAAGTACAGAGGCCCGAAGAAGGGGGTCCCATCTCGAAGACGCTGATGAGTGGAGACAGGCCTCAGTCAGTTTTACACCATGAGTGCAAATGTAAGCTGGATTAGTCTGGCCCCACTAAGTAAGTGCTCAGGAACTGAAATATTACAGCTGCAACATGGCTAGCAGAGGAAATGAAATGGAAGCCTGTAAACCCTGAAGGCTAGAACAGGAAGGCAAATTCAGAGAACTCAACATAGTTTTATTTGGGGGCCGTACCATAAAGGTGACTTAGAGAGACCCAAGGGCCAGGGTTCTGCATGCATGTGTGCGGGCCCTTAGTGATCATTAACTCTGGAGGAAAAAAAAAAGTTGCACGGCCTTGCAAGTAAAAATGATTAGGGTATTTCTTGTAGCTATTTCTGTGTGTCATAAAAACAGCAGGATTTTTTAGAATGGGCTGATATTCTTTATCCCAGCCCTCCCTAAAGGGAATTAAAGAGCTGAGACCTGTAGGAATTTATTGGTCTGACGGGAAGAAAACACAGCACCAAAAGGAGCTCACACATTCCCCGTGACTCACTTGAGTGTCTATCTAAATGCAAAGCCTGGTCTTATTTTTTGAAACCAGCTTTCTGGGAGACTGTTTAAGAGTTAAGGGATTACAAGAATAAGTCATTGATCTCCCATTTCTAAGGCTAACAAAGAATTTCATATTACAGAAACCAGACCTTGCCTTTAAACCAAACGATTCTCACCAGAGGGGAGGCAGGAGGGTTGTTTTTGTTTGCTTTGCGATGATTTGAAAGTTGCGTGACATTCTTGGGCAGAAAAGAAAGAGAAAATACTCAACCTTATGAGAGCGTTTTTCCATGCTCGCCTTGAAAAAGGCAAATTAGAAATTATCTTGGACAGAGTGTGCAAAATGGAATGACCCCAAGCTCTTTGAAGGGTGGCCTATCTCTTGAAATCAAGCCGTTGATTTGCTGTGTACTTAGAAGACATGTTGTTTTCAGTCAGAACAACTCCAGGTGAAAGATGAGACACTCAATACGGAGATTGTTCCATCGCTCTATTGATGAAACCAAGCCAAATAAATATTTTACAGCCCTTTTGACAAAATACTTTGATTAAAGGAATTACAGGTAGAGGCGACCTGCCACTAACGAACATTGAGTTCGTTAACAATTCCTCAACAACATAACGCAACTGAGTTTTAAAACAAATACACCCAACTCCACACATCTCCATAAATGTGTCTTCCCCCTGCCGAAGGGGTTACCTTAGGAAGCTATAAGCTTTAAATAAGGCTGCAGCAATTTCTTGAAAGAGTTTCTGACTTTTCTGGTTAAGCCTTCAGGGAGAGCACTCTATCGTTTTGACTATCTTCCAAAATAAAGGAACTTCAACACATGAAAATAGATTTTCATTTCTGAAAAGTAATCAAAAGTCCATTGAAAGGAAGTCTGGAGACAGAGAGGTGTTTAGGCCGAGTAAACTGGTTTTATTCAATAATAAGTTGCAAGTTGAACAGAAAGAGGTGACTTCTAAGCCCCTCCAAAATTAGATCTGGAGACAATTTCCAAGAAGAGTTACAAGAATGATTTATTCAAATAAGCATAATGACTCCCAACTATGGTGAAAGGGAAAAAAGACAGATCTTTGCATAGTCAGACATTTCATGCTTAAATAGTTGAATATACGTACAGCCATTCCCAAGTAGCGACATGTATCGAAATGAGAAATGTGCATCCCTCCTGGCAATTCCACTTCAAAGACATTATCCTGCAGACAAATGGAGAAATAAACAAAAATACCTATGCAACACCACTCATCGCTGAATTAGTGACAAACTAAAAATATACTCATCATCAGGGATGAGTTAAATAAGATATAAGGGATTAGTTAAATAAGATATACTAGAGCCTGAGCAGAAAGCATGAGGCTATTTCAAAGGAGCTGGGAAGACCACATGGATTTTATGCCACGTGTCGACTGCGCTCAAATGCAGTGTTGAGAAGGATCCCGAGACTGATCTTGGTCTTGCAGGAAGTGAACAGCTACCCATTAGTGACGCCTGCAGCAACAGCAGAGTAAAGGAAGTGGTCGTCCAATGGCCAGGTTCTTGTCATCCCTGATGGAGCTATTAGCATTAAGACAGTTCACCAGAAGGAATTTAATAGGGAGAGTGAATTACAGATGCCCTGAAAAAGCTGCACGAGGAAACAGGGAAAGTGGAACAACCCAAAGATATACCGCCAGAGGAAGGCATTGCCACCCGTAGCGCTAGAGGACAATTGGAGAGGGGCTGCCCTCAAACTGTCCCCCAAAGAGCCACGTGCCCAAGGCCATCTGGGGCGAGTCAGAATCACAGAGGAGATGGATCCCCCTCCAGAGATCGAGGTGACTTGTTGGTGCGCAATCTGTGAAGTCACACGGTCCACCCTAACTCAGGAGTGCCCCCGGGGCACACCTGGCTTGATGTTCTGCTGTCATCTTGAAATTTTTAATGATTTTGAACAAGAGATCTGTATTTTCCCATGAACTCCAGGGACTCCTCCCAACACAGAGAGAGACTAAGATAATATATTCAGGTTGTATCATCTTCCCACCTTTCAGGCTCCTGTTAGCCTAACTGAAATGAGAGCTCTTAGGGCAAAGGAGGTGTCTTTTGGAGGGACTGGACCAGAGAAGGAGAGCACGGCCAGGGAACGGTGGAGAAGAGGCCTGAGAGCTCACAGGGAAACAGCTGGCCCGCCAAGTATATATGTGCTACCACGGACAGAGATTCATATATATTCAGGATTTAAGAAGTTACAGAACATGGAATATTGTGTTACCCTGTTTATCTAAATGTGCACATATTTTGCATTCAGTTTTTAAAGGATGCATTTATTTGAGAGAGAGAGCGCGTGCAGAAGGAGAGGGAGAGAGAGAATCTCAAGCAGGCTCCTCACTGAGCACAGAGCCTGATGCAGGACCTGATCTCATCACCCAGGGATCATGACCTGAGCCAAAACCAAGAGTAGGACGCTTAACCAACTGCGGGCCCCTATTTTCATTCCTTAATAGTCAGGAGGTATTATATTACCAAAGTGTTCAAAGCAGTGGTAGGTGAGTACAAGTACGGCTATTTTCCATACTTTTTATGTAACTATATTTTTTGATATTTTATATATGTGTGTGTGAATTATATATACCTCTATATAATTTATATATGCCTATATATGTATTTATTTTTTAAGATTTTATTTATTTTTTTCTAAAGATTTATCTAGTTATTTGACACAGAGAGAGAGATCACAAGTAGGCAGAGAGGCAGGCAGAGAGATGTGGGGCTCGATTCTAGGACCCTGAGATCATGACCCAAGCAGAAGGCAGAGGCTTTAACCCACTGAGCTAGCCAGGCACCCCCAAGATTTTAATTATTTATTTGAGAGAGAGAAAGCAAGAGACAGAGCACAAGTGGAGGGGGAGGGACAGAGCAGGGGGAAAAGCAGGCTCCTTGCTGAGCAGGGAGCCCTACTCGAGGCTCCCTGCTAGGACCCTGGGATCATGACCTGAGCCAAAGGCAGACGCTTAACTGAGTGAGCCACGCAGGCACCCCTATATGAATTTATATATACCTGCATGTGTGTGTGTGTGTGTGTGTGTACGCACACATATATATGTGATATTACAATACAAAAAATAGCTTTATTTTTTTTAATTTAAAAATATACAAAGAGTTTACTGCTTGTGAAATGACCAACCCTCTATCTTTTTATCATTGGGGGGAGCCAGAACAGAAACTTAGTTACAAACCCACCCTTGCCCAACATGCAGGGAGCCAGAGATGAATGAATACTGAGGGAAGACCTCCTTGGGTTGAGTGACCCGGGGCCCATTGGGGGTGATCTGAAATTACCCTGATTTCCCTGATTTCAGGGAAATCTGAAATCTAGTCACTGCATAGGTGAAGGCTGAACGTTTCAAGGTGGTGATGAGGAAATATAAGCAGTAAATAAAGGCACCTCCCTCAAAAATAGGGCAGCAGAAGGAAGCGAGGGAAGAGTGTGTTTGCAGGGTACAATGCCTGGCTGAGGACGGAGGGTCATAAATTTATAACCAACAACCAGGGCTGGTGTCACCCAGATATTAGGACTCACCCAGAGTCCTTTCTGGGATGGGCCGGGGGAGGGACCATTTCTCCTGTGGAGCAGCAATTCCTGATGTTTTCTTCTTCTTCTGAAAGCCCTGCTGATGTTTCTTTAGGAAGACCAGGGCGGTAGGGACACATGATGAGGGCCACATCTCAACCAGCCTTCCGCCTCTCGTACCCTTTCCTTCTGCACCTGCATTAGGTTTCGGTTCACTTTAATTTTGTTTGAATTCAAGAGACTTACATACATTCTGATTTCCCATTAGCTGCTGCATACTCAGTAGGAAAATAAAGTAGAACTTTAATTTTTTTTTTTTTTTTAGGTTTTATTTATTTATTCAACAGATAGAGAGATCACAAGTAGGCAGAGAGGCAGGCAGAGAGAGAGGGAAGCAGGTTCCCCACTGAGCAGAGAGCCTGATGCGGGGCTTGATCCCAGGACCCTGACAGCATGACATGAGCTGAAGTCAGAGGCTTTAACCCACTGAGCCACCCAGGCGTCCCTAGAACTTTAATTTTTAAAACTGCCTAATTAGTACCATACAGAAGAGATGACTTAAATATCATTGGTTGCTTCTGTTTTCTTTTAAGGAAAGCTGCAAATGCTTTCCTGCTGAATAAAGGACCATTTAAAAAGTTATTTTAGACATAAAGCTACTCCATTTAAGAGATAATTTCTCAAGACGCTGAGGTTGAAGTCGGTCACTCTCGATCTTTAGAGTGATTGAATTTTTGTGCAAATAGTTGACTATGCCATGTTTTTATAATGCTTCAAAAACCCACTTGAGGGACCCTCATCTTTTCTCTTTCTTTAAAAAAAAAAAAAAAGAAAAATTAAAAAAAAGCCCTGAGAAA
Source organism: Procyon lotor (assembly GCA_028646535.1). NCBI lineage: Eukaryota > Metazoa > Chordata > Mammalia > Carnivora > Procyonidae > Procyon > Procyon lotor. Next base: position 11,815,347 of record CM053605.1, on the reverse strand, counting down.
TGTTGCCTTGATAGGAAGTGAATGTGGTTCTATGGTAAATATTGTTAAAGCAATCTTAAAAATGAATGACTTATTTTGACTGTTTTTCTTTCTTAGCAAAGAAGCTGAGGACCTAGGGAGGAAAACCCTTCAAAGTTCTCTGCATATTAATCCACCCGATGAAAACTTCTGCAAGTCAGCAGTGAAATTCTTTGGAATCAGGATCAGACAGTGGAGTGCTGCTTCGGCTAATTTTATATTGTGGTTTCTAGAAATACAATCCTAATCTATGTTTACTCATTCTTCTCATACAGAATCACTAACCCCGCTCTCCCCCTGTTTGTTAATGTACGTGTGAGTATCACTAGGCTTTTTCCTTCATCACCAAGCACCGTGTATAAACCTGCCTTCCTCTCGGAAGAGCTCTGTTTACCCACCTTATCACCTCCCCACAGTCTGCTCAGCTGCCAGAGACTCTGTGACAAGGGGCCATAGACGTGACACTGTCCTTGAAAGAGATCAGTAAAATTTTACATTATTATCCTGATGGAGCGGTGGGGGAGGGGGAGATGCCTCACAAGGAGTCAGATTATTTTCTTTTGTCAGGGGTTAAATGGATAATTAATTTGCATCTGTGCCTTTCCACAGCCATTTTACACCTGTCTGATAGAATAAATTATAAACCGTGAAAAAGAAACAGTTCACTTATTTGAACATTGCTGAATAAACTCTTCAAAGGTGCTCATCGTTTTAAATGATTTCTAGGTAATAAGCACCAGGTTCTTGTTTTTATCATTGTCAAGCTTCAGCTTTGTTTTGAGCCTTAAAGGGTTGAGTGCCTCCTCCAGGTGCCCCGTACTTTGAGAGGTCAAGATAAACATAGACTCTTGAGTTACTCACTTGACAGCAATGCAAGACAGAGGAAAGGGCTATGGAAGACTCAGCAGAAGAAGCCAGAAGGAATAAGCTTCTATTAATAGAATGTCCAGAGAAGGTTTGTACAAGGGTTTTTTGAGTCTTGGACTAATCCTTGAAATATGGGTTCAACATCAACAAATCAAAATGGCAGGGGAAGCAAACTGATTGTAGGATGAGTAAAAGAAAAAAAAAGGCTGGGGAAGGTAGAAAGGAAAAGAGAATGGGTCCAGGTAGAAGATTTGAGATTATATAAAACGTGTTTTGAATTCAACCCTCCAGGCCGAAGGGTGCAGAACATTCTTAAACATGGAGACTCGGTGTGATAACAGCTGGGTTTGAAAAGGAAAAGGCTAAGAGCAGAGTGGGGGACAGCACTGGAGAGGTATGGGTAGTGAGAAAAGTCAGGGAGGAGAGCTCAGGTGGTACAGGTAAGAGAAGGAGGGGTCTGTATGAAGGTAGCAGGAACAGGAACTGAAGAAATAGGGACAGGAGGGAAGGAGTTTCTTCAGAGCATGGTGATCAATTCAGGTAGCAAGAGAAAGGAGGAGAAAATGAAGAGAACTCTAAGACTTCAAGGATCATTTGTGATGGCATCATTAACAGAATTAGGAAAGATAAGAAAAGGGGTTTTGAAGAGGAGAGAACAGGGCAGAGTTTTTTTTTTAAAAATGAGGTAGAATATTAAGGGACACATAAGTGGAAATTACCAGTGGAGTTGAGAACGGGAAGTTGGAGCTCTGGAGAGAGGAAGGGCAGGGACCTAGGTTTGACTGTCATAAGGAAATTCGGAAAAATAAAATAAGACAAAATCAGAAAAGGAGACAAACGATAAGAAACTCTTAACTATAGGAAACAAATTGCAGGTTGCAGGGGTTGGGGGAGGGGTAACTGGGTGATGGGCATTAAGGAGGACACTTGATGTAATGAGCACCGGGTGCTATATGCAACTGATGAATCAGCAAACTCTACTTCTCAAACTGTTAATATGCTATATGTTAATTAATTGATTAAAATATAATAATAAAAGGGGCACCTTGGTGGCTCAGTTGGTTGGGCAACTGCCTTCAGCTCAGGTCATGATCCTGGAGTCCCAGGATTGAGTACCGCCCTGGGCTCCCATTTCCATGGGGAGTCTGCTTCTCCCTCTGACCTTCTCCCCTCTCATGTTCTCTCTTACTCACTCTCTCTCTCAAATAAATAAATAAATAAAATCTTTAAAAAATAGTAATAATAGTAATGGAAGTAATAAAACATCAGTGACTATGATAGCAAGCAAAAAATATGGAAATAAAATATGGAAATAAATCAAATATTAAATATGGAATGGGAGAAAAATTAGGAGCATGAGAAGGATCCACCAGAAAGAAAGAAAAACCTGGAAAATGCAGAATCCCAGAGACCAAAGTAACATCTTTTTTTTTTTTTTTCTTTCTTTTTTTGCCAGTGTGTAAGGGCTTGAGATGGGAGTAGGAGAGAAAAAAGCAGAAGCAGTCGTGTATTAATTCCTTTTTCAGAAATTTAGTAGTGAAAGAAAGGAGAGAGATGGTCAGTAGCCAAAAGGCATATCAGGTTTAAAAGAAAGTTTTTGAAATAGGAGAATTCTGTAAATAAGATCCACCGACAGAACAAGAGAGAGAAGCAAGGAATCAGAATATACTCTTGCATGAGGCCAGGTCAGGCACTAACCTGGGGGGTCATTAAAATCAGTGGTCCCACTTGCAAGGAAATCTGGGAAATGCAGTAAAACAAGAACTTTGGCTAGGTTCAAGGCCTGTAAAGAGAAGCAAGGGGAGAGCGAGAACGTTGCAAAGCTCTGAAACAGGGCTGGAGGACTTGGACAGTGAGATTTTAGATTCCCCAGACACCAAAAGGATGGAAGGGATAAAATCATGGCTGCATATGAGGGGTCTTGCTTGGAAGAAGGGGAAAGTACAGAGAGCCTCTGGAAAAGGAGCCATGAGCTAGAGTGTGTTGGGGAGCGGAGCTGGTCAGAGTTACACAAGGCTTATGCTGGCCCTGAGGGAGAATGTGATAAGAAATCAGATGAATAACTGGGTTTCTAAGCATCATTGAGGGTGCAGCTGAGATTAGAGAACATTGATTTGTAGCGCGTCCATTTATATATAAAAATGGTACCATGTGCATGAGTATTGGCTAGCTAGCCAAGAGCTAATGCACACATACAATATTTTATCTCCAGTAATGGTACTTAAATTTTTTTAGTAAACTCCAACAGTCAAACACAATTTTAACTTGACCTCCTTCCTGATGCGGGTGCATTTACTGAACGCTGCCTCCTTGCCTTTTACTCACTCAGCATTTCTTGTTAGTTTTTAAAAACCAAAAAGAATTGATTTGTTTTCCTCGGCAGTTCTGAAATCACCCCAATCATTAAGTTGTATTTAGGAGAAAAGGAAAAAAAAAAAAAAACAGTTTCTGTCTTGAACATGCTTATATTTTTGGCAAGCAAAATAGCCTTTTAGAGGTACATTCTTGGATGCCCCAGGTTAAAGGTGAGCAGTGTTCCCTTTGCTAGTGATGCACAATGAACCAGGGGAATGCGTTGCCTCTGGGCATTGGAAAACCTCATTGTCCTGGTTCCGTGACACTTGTCTGACACCTACCTACCTCTGAGCCCCCTGCCCTCCTGTGGCGTTCGGCCGAAATCGCACTGAACAGAGGCAAGCACAGAGATGCCCAGGAGCAGATGGCGATTTCGAAAGCATCTTTCCCTGGGGGCAGAAAAAAAGTAACAAAGAATGGCTTCTGCTCTGACCTAAGTTAATTGAATGATCTACTGTGCTTAAGACAAATGAGTTGGGGGGCAGGGACCATTATTTGAGAGCAAGAAGATGTTTTATGAATATTTTCCATTTCTAGAACTCTCCTATAAAATACTAACAAGCATTTATCAGTGAACCTTCACTGCAGCCCCCAAATGACAAGCATTTCTTTGCATTGATGGCCCATTAGAGAAGGACCATTGGTTCCAGGCATGTCTGTCTCTAGGCCACTGAAATGAAACACTGAGGCTCTGCCTGAAGAGGTCATGGAAGTCAATGGTAAGGCTACTGTCTTTGATTCTCATCCCCTAGAAGGATCTGATTTTCGGCTCTGCATTTTTGGCCTTCATAATGCCAGCAACCACAATTTGTATTGCTGGACGCCGGCTCCGACCTCGCTGTGCATATCTCATTCAAAAGATCCTCTTGGCATTTAGTGGGAGGAGATACTGTTCTGAGGCTTTGAAACCACCCAAGCATTAAATCATAAAGCCTGACGGTGGCAGTCAAGGAGAGAACCCACACCGCAGACCTAACTGGGGCCAGAATGCCAAGTAGACAATGCGAGCCTCCTTCTTCTCTATCTTCAATGGTGCATTTTCCTAGCTCTGCCCTATGGGTCCCAATATCTGAACAATAATTATTATTGTTACGCTTTAATCGTCATCATCATTATAAGAAGAAGCAGTTGTCCAGCACTTCATGCACTATTTAGTGCCTTAGAGGTAATGTCTCATTTAATTGTCACGCACCCTGTGTATGTATGTAGTGGTCTGCTAATGCATTTCAAATGTATTGCAAGTGCATACATGTCCATCCACACAAAAACTGGATCTGTGTCATTAATTTCTTGCCCTCCAGCTTTATAAGTTGGTCTTTAAAACTGCAAAGTGATTTTGGATTTCAGCCAAGGGAAAAGAAATGCTTTAGAAAGTGACAAACAAGATGTATCATTCTTCTAAACCCAGTTTGTCCTTGTGGACACACCCTAACTTCCCCCTTTCTTTTTCTCCCATGATGCCAATCAATATTGCACATAGAGTGGCCAATTCCAGACCTTCCCTTCGGTCTACACATCTCTCTTGTGACTTGCTAGCAATAGGAGGAACAGGAGGGTCATTTGCTTAGAATGACCTGTCAGTAATCCTCCTGCCATTTGGAATGGGAGTCTTTTAGTAGTGCACATAAAAATGACACAAAACGTTGAAAATGTTTAGAGTCTTTCCAATCTATAGATGTCAATTCACCCCATCATAGTCCCACTCCTCAAGCACCCTTGTAACTCATTCTGGAGATCAGATTCTGGACTATTCTTGACTGAGACAATAATCATGGCTGAAGTGGTGACCAGGCCCCCACACTGACACTTCATCGTTCCTGATATTAATGTATTCCAGATGTTTGCGGGGGAAGGATGCTTGCCTAAGTAACAAGTGGTTGTGACTTTTGCTTTGACAAATTTATGATGGAGAAATCCGTTTCATTGGAAAGTGAGGGAGAATATGGAGTGCTAGGATCAGAACTTAATTCCCTTGCAATTGAGTAGGACACAAGAAAGGAAGCCCATTCTAGAGAGGCAGTTCCTCCTTAAAGCAGTCCTCAAAGGATACAGGTGGGAAATATTATCAGTTATCCTAATATTAATAGGTAGCAAGATGTTGAATTTTATCTCACTCCAGAACTCATATTTTTTTTATTTTTATTTTTTTAAGATTTTATTTATTTATTTGACAGAGAGATCACAAGTAGGCAGAGGCAGGCAGAGAGAGAGGGGGGGAAGCAGGCTCCCGGCTGAGCAGAGAGCCCGATGCAGGGCTCGATCCTGGGACCCTGAGACCATGACCTGAGCCAAAGGCAGAGGATTTAACCCACTGAGCCACCCAGGCGCCCCCAGAACTCATATTTTTAATCAGTATTTTACACTGCCTGCTTCTTCTGCATCTCCCCTCCCCCATGAAAGAATGATTACTTGTAAAGAGATAATGGTGTTGTGCTTTGAAAATCTCCAATCATTAAGAACAGCCAAAGTGGGTTCCCCAGTGATATCTAAACCTATCTTGTGTCACTGAACATAAACTTCACAGACAGGCCTGGCCCTGCCCTATGCCAGTCGTATAAGGCATGCCCTCAGCCTCACATCACTGGATTCCACAACAGTAACCAAAGGATAACAGACCTCATATCAGATTATTGTTTCAAGGATCCTCTAAAATCAGTACTCAGTAAACTGTATTTCTGTACAAATATTAGGTACTTTTTATCACAATTATCCCTCCAGTATTAATACTGTTCTCTCTCGGTGGTTTGTTTAAAATGCCCACTTTATCATGAAGAATGAGTCATCCCAGTATCTCAAAATAATGTTGGAAGCACTCAATAATTCATGGCCTATATTGCCCTACTGTGAGATTATGGAGGAAGCATGGTGTAATGCAAAGCAAAATGAATTAAGAAATGGAAGACAGGGATTTTGATCTGGCTCTACCCCTCATAACCCAGCTCCAATTTTCCCATCTATCAAACAGAAAAGATAACACTATATTTTTGGAGGGTCAAATGAGATTTTTTTTTTAATGCAAGTGTCTTATAAACTTGGACACTACATAAATGCAAATTATTACTATCGATTATCTTATGATACTGGGATCTGTACTTTCTGGTACAAAAAAAGCATTAACAGGTTTCTTATTATCATTGTCACTAGCATCTAATTGAAAAATGCCACATATTTTCTGTTGTAGTGACAAGTGAAAGTTATAAGATAAATTGTCCATCATCATTTTGTCCTGCCAAAGTGGATGAAAGTATTTGAAAACAATAGGATTGGGAAGTCAGTTTCCCACTCTTGACTGAAAAAAAATTTTCCTCCGTAAAGAATATGAGAAAGGGTATCAGTGAGACATTCTCTTACATTTTTATCTACGCATCCTATCATAGCCTACCAGAACCAAAACACCCCCAAACATGCTTAATTAAAAAAAGAAGAAGCAAAGAAACAAAACCCCAAAGTCAACTACAGCTATGAGAAATTAAATCCTATATTCAAGGTTATGGTCACAGCTTTGTCATAGCATGTTCAGAACCAGAACTCTCCCATTTCCTAACTTTCTATCCAGTATGTTTCTTATCATAGTTCATAACTCCTGAACCCATGCACAAGCCAATTTAGGTGCTTATTATAGCAAGGTTTTTTCCTTGAAAAATAGTGGAAACCATGTGATACAAAACACTTGCTGGTAAAGAAAGTCATTTATTCTAGCCATGAAGCAGGCTATTTTTTTTTTTTTTACTGTAAAGCCATGGAGAACATAAGCAAATTTCATTTCAGATGATTTTCTTTTTTGATATCAAGACTCCCTCATCAAAAGCAAATGCTGGGAAGGGGTTGGAAACCAAATTTATTTATACAATAGACACTTACCCAGGGAAATGGGTTGCAGAAAAATTAGCATGTCTTAAATGATGTTATTCTTGAAATGTCAATCAGTCATTACAGTATTTGCTTTTCTCATGGTATTCTTAAAATGGATTATTGTCCCTGAATTTTTAATAACAATTTAGTGGTTCAAAATACTGACAGTGATGTATGACGACAGCTTAGAAAAAGTGCTCTGGCTTTCTATATTGCATAAACAGAACACAATTGTATCTCTCTAGCCAGTGTCAGAATCATTCTCAACGAAGATAATGTTGAAGTCATCTGCCAAGAGAAGGTCAAAAACATATATAGAAAATAAATCATGACAAACATGGAATTGGCTAAAGGTTAAGGATCTAAAGACAAACACATATTTGAAAGCACAAATCACCCCTCATAGAATAATAATTTAGACAACCCCACCTCTAGACTTTTAAATAGTTGGCTGAGTAGCTACATATATTCCCAGAAATATTGCAATATTGAATAGAGCAACAATAGAAAATGTAACTGGTAGGGTTGTTAAAAACTTTTAGCTCCATTGGAGCCTTCTTTATTTTCTACAGTGGCTCAAGACTAGCTATTAATCTGCTTCTTTGCACAATAAGAAATCCAATAAATAAATGAGTTGATTCCGCTGACATTCTGAGAATTATTGGATATCTTGGTCGTAACCTTGTGGGTAAGTGGGCAGGACAAGAAGAGTTAGCTCATAAGCAGTGGTCTCAGACCATGAGTCCTGGAGGCAGTGCAGGAACCTCAAAGTTCAATGAACTGTTACATTAGCTTGTCGTCCCAGTATTCATCCAAAGGGTCTCAGCAGCCTAAAGTCATTGGCTCTTGCAAAGCCAACACTATGATAAGTAAGCTCCATTTGTATGTTCAAAGACAAAAGGAGACTTCAGGAATCCTAGTCACAGGGAAGTATTACATGAGGACTATGGAGCTATATCTCAAGCAACACCAAAGGTAGCCAAAGTGTTCTTTCCATTGCTTTCTACAGCTCTTTTCTGATAGAATTAATATTTATAAAAACAATGTTTCCAAGAGGAAAGCTCTACAGAAATAAAAAGTTAATACAAAGAAGGAATTAAAAGAACATTATCCACTCTGGTCCTTGACCTATACCTTTAATAGAGCCCTAATCAAACACAGCTTGGAATGATGATTAATGTGAAGATCCAACTTCACCATTAAACTGTGAATTCCTTGAAGACAGTTGCTATTCATCTGCACACCACACCCAGGACATCTCATTGCTCGGCCCATGAGATGTGCGCAATTCACATTTAGTAATCTGTTGATTGTAAGCTATGTGAGAGTAGGAACTGTGTCTTGTTCTCGGTTAGAAGCCATCGTCAACACAGGAACAAGTACAAATTGGATGTTCTATAAATGTTTATTGAATGAATCAATGAATGAATGCCAAATTGATTCCCAAGTCACTCTGCTTCAATCCACCCCAAATAATTCCTCTTTACTAAATTCGGTAAGCTCACTAAATTTAACCTATTTTCACGAGGCCAGGCCTCGGAGATCCACTCTAATGGTCTTCTCCCCCACACATAAAACTTCTCTATCATGAGCAAAGAAAAGCTCTCATTTGGGCAGTGGGGCTAATTTTTCTCCATTTCTTAATTCTAAAATGTTAGCCCAAGCTAATGCTCAATTAATTTAAATAAATGAAGAAGAAGTGTTTGACATAAAACGGAAGGCATTTTCTTTAACCATACCCATATCCTATTCTTTGTAGCTACTTTTATATGCACAAAATGAGTAGCCAAAATAAGATTCCATTTAAGCATAATTCAACTACTTGCCTGAAATAAAAGACATAGTTATTTGGGGAGCAAGGCCGGAGGTATTAAATGCTCCTTCACTTAAAGCTCCACCCAGAAAACAGGTAGTATGTGCCCTGTTGGACAGTCAAATATTCATGCAAGTCAATTCTCTGAGCAAAATATTCTACAAGAGTTTTAAACTAAGATAAAGCACAATCAACAACCCAATGATACACTTGAATTACCCATAATACCATGGTCTCTCAAAAGACCCACAAAGGTGCAAAATGGGACAAGAGCAGCTGAAGGATCTCTCCTTCCTGGATTCCTTGCATTTCTAACAGTCAGCTTGGCTCACTGAGTTCTACAGGTGTGGAAGATCTGCAGATACAGCTCTCTCCAGATAGTTGGCATGGTCTTCTCAGCAGCCTGTTCCAAATGAGACAACAAATAACGATTTCTTCCAAGCTCACGGTATCAACTCCCAGAACCCAAGACTGCAGTGCCCCTTGGAAACCATAAGTATCTATAAGAAGAAGAAAGAGCAGTATGTGACTGGCAACTTTTGCTCTTATCCCTGAGTCTTTCAGTGATCATAATCACGTCTAGGCAAAATCAGCCTAGCAGAAAGTAAGATCTCAACGTCTTCTCCATGCAGAGCTCACCGCTTTCTCTGTCACAGCTCTTTAATCCTGGAAGCGGTTCAGGTGGTTGCTTAACTTTAAGCCACCAGATCACTATAGAAACAGCATCTTTCTCCTCCCCAGTGGTTATGTTTATATTGGGCTATGCATGCAGATTAAGAACAGGTGCTAAGAAACAGTGACTCCTCTAAATCACCTTTGCTTTTCCTGAATTATGATTATGAATTTGAAACTCAATAGTTGCTGTTGCTTTTTAAGGGGTGTATGTGCAAGACAATCACTTTTAGGGAACAGAAGCCATGACTCTTATATGTTTGCATAATGCTGATCACACTGACTATTAACTGGGTGCCCATAATCAATCAAATTCTAAAACATATGAATTCTCTTCTAGTCAGCAATACTATCTTCTTAAGATTTCAGGCTATGACAGACACAGCGTCTGGAGATGATAAACTGTATGTGAGTCTGTCTCTGGAATATAACTATTTCAGAGTCTGCTAACAATACTTGCCAAGTTAGATGGGGTAGGGTGGAGAATGGAAGCAAGTTGTACATTATCCTAATAGATTAAGAAAATATAATCCCATTTGGATCATTTCCTGGGCCTCCATCCAAACCATGAGATAGCTTTGCTAATCATTAAAATGTACAGGGAGAGGGTGGGTTTTTTTTCCCCCATAACTATATTGCATTTCTAAAGGGCACTGCATTCATTTCCTTATGAGCATAATCTAATCAGAAAAATAATTGATTCAAAGGATGATTGTTTTATAAACAAACTTGCCATTATTTTAGACTGTAACAGCAACCCTTATGCTATTTCATATTTCTAGTTTATACATGTACAGTAATGAATAATTATTTTCAGGAAATATCTTAAATATTTTCAATTGTTTCATCACTACTTTAGCAAATTTTGATTGCCCTGTAGTTAGGGTCAGGTTCATAGGACAACTAAAGTTTGAAAAAAAGTAACTAATATTTGGAAAAACTAGAAATGAAACTAAAAGTCAAGTGAATGTATTATATAAGCCCTGAACCAGCAGAAGATAAACGGATCATCCATTAGCATAATATTAATTTATCGTGTGTGCTCATTAAACAATAATAAGAATAGAGGGTTGGTTCACAGGGATGCCCTTTGGGTTATTACATTATTTTCATTTCTTATTCATGTGTCAACAAATCCTGGGGTCAATGACAATTAGATGTATTGGTTACGTTACCAATGTCATATGGAGATTGTTACAATTACAACTCAGAATCCGAGAACCCATGACTTTCATGCAAAATAATTCTTAATAAGTACCTTTTGGTTGTTGTTTAATTTCTAGTAATCCTCTTCATTCTGTATGAAGGATAGTTATATTCAGTGAATATCAATCTCTGCATGCTAGCTTTCCTAAACTCTGCCAACACCTGGGCAAATCATTAAATTATGTTGTTTAACTGTGTTTGTGAATTCATTATCCTAAATAAAAGCTTACTATTTTAAGATGTATATGAATAACTATTTTATATCATTGCTTCAAAAAAAAACCTTTCTGTTGTTTAAAGGTATTTTTTTAAAGGCAAATTCTGACTTGGCTTGATTTTTCAAGACTAGAGTGGGTTCTGGACAGAGAAAGGGAGGAAAGTTATGAAGATGTATTAGGTATTGGGAACTGTGTTCTCTGAATTGTTTTATTTCATCTTCAAAGTGGCCCGTGAACTAAATAATATTCTCCCTAGTTTGTGAATGACAAAAAGAAGATGAGGCTCTGAACATTAAGAAAACATGTCCAAAGTTGTGCAGCTAGTATGTGGTGGAGCACTCAGGGCCATCAGGTGCTAAAACTATGTGGGACTGTGTGCCATTAAACCACAGTCTCTGAAATGGTACATTAGTTCAAGTACTGATCGGCAAAGTGGACAGGCAAAGCAACTTTCCTCAGCCAAAAAAGGTTGATTGTAGAGCTGGCTTTCCTATTTCTGCCTCTGGGCCATTAAACTAGTTGGTACCTCTTTGTTTACTCCAAAATATCGACCATAGACACTCAATAAATGTTACATACATATTAGACACTTTCTGACTAATAGAAGTAGCTGGAATTCAACCTAAAATAAGTTATGTGCACATATGAAAGAAAGAAAAGAAAAACATAGAGGTCGGACTGACTGCAGGCCCAGATGGATCAAGGACCTCAAATGGCACAATCTCGCCCATCATTTCTATTTTCCATGTAGAGGAAAGCCACCAGCAGCGCAGGAGACACACTCCTGTAGCTAGCAGTTCCAGCAACAGATGGCATCCTCCCTGATAGCCTGGGCTCAGAGGTCCCAGGAAAGACTAATTTCCCTAGCTTGCCCCATACACCTATCTCTGAACTGATTACTTTGTCCAAGAAGAAGTATTTTAATTAGGTCCACTTCTGGAGTGAGGGATATTGACTCTGAGATTCCCAAAAGAATCAGTTGCCAGAAATGAGGAATAATTCCCAAAAGGAAGGCATAAGGATGAGGGGCTAAAAATAAAGCAGACATCTATTACTACCTTGCATTGAACTTCAAAATTAAAAGCTTTGAGAGGACTTATTCCAACATTCCAGTAACACACTGAACGTGTCTTATTCAATATACAGGTAAAATATCTGAGATCCAGAGAGGAAAAGTGACTTTCCCATGGCCACACAACCTCATGGGCTCAGAGCTGCACTTTATATGATGCTGAACTACCCTCTGATTTTATTAGATTTGGAAAGGAGGCTGCCAGGGAAAATGTTCAATGCTAAAAAATAATCACAGCCTTTTTATAAGTCAATAATTTTGGCTACTTTGTGGAGTTTCTTTTCTGTGCTGCTGCAAAATGGGAGAAGTCTCAAGGGAAGGAAAATCGTCAGATAAAAAGGAACGCTAAGAAGTCCTCCAAAGACCACTCTTCCCAAATCAAATTTGATCTGGCACTGAGAAGGCTATAATAAACATGAAAATTATAACAAGTAGTGACGATGTAGGGGTCTTGGCACCTTCTTTCATTGCTGATGGAAATATAAAATGGTACAGCTGCTTGTGCATGAATGTTCTTAGCAGCATTATTCATAATAACCAGAAAGTAGAAACAACCCAAAAGTCCGTTAACTGACTAATGGATAAACAAATGTGATATATACATGGAGTGGACTATTATTGAGCTATAAAAAGGAATGAAGTACTAATCCACGCTACATCTTGAACAAACCTTGAAAATACTATGCTATGAATAAGAAGCCAAACACAAAAGGCCACATATTTTATGATTCCATTTATATTAAATGTCCGCCATAGGCAAATCCATTGAGACATAAAGTAAATCAGTGGTTGCCAGAGTATTAGGAAAGGGAGGGATTTGGTGGTACAGGGTTTTGGGAGGATGGTGGAAATGTTCTAGAATTAAGCAATGGCTGCACAACTTTGTGAAAATAATAAAACCCATTGAATTTTACAATAAATAAATAAATCCTAAATCCATAACTACATAATACATCTAAATACATAAATTTCCAAGTGAAGCATACTTATTTAGGGCTCACCATGTGCTAAATCTTTTGTTACCTGCTGGAAATACAGACACAAACAAAATAGCTATGAGTCCTGCCCCCAAGGGCAGTCTTTTTTTTTGTCCAAATTTTTATTTAAATTCCAATTAATTAACATATAGTGTAATATTGGTTTCAGGAGTAGAATTTAGTGATTCATCACTTAACATACCACACACATTACTCATCATAACAAGTGCCCTCCTTGATGCCCATCACCCATCTAGCCCATCCCCCACCCCCTCCCCACCATCAACCCTCAGTTTGTTCTCTACTGTTAAGAGTTTGCCTCTTGGGGCGCCTGGGTGGCTCAGTGGGTTAAAGCCTCTGCCCTTCAGCTCAGGTCATGATCTCAGGGTCCTGGGATTGAGCCCCACATCGGGCTCTCTGCTCAGCGGGGAGCCTGCTTCCCCCTCTCTCTCTGCCTGCCTCTCTGCCTGCTTGTGATATCTCTCTCTCAATGAAATAAAATCTAAAAAAAAAAGTCAATTTTAAGAGTTTGCCTCTTAACAGGCAATGGTTTGCCTCTCCCTCTCCCTTTCTCTCTTTTTTCCCCTTCCCACTCGTTCATATGATTTGTTTTCTAAATTCCACATATAAGTGAAAGCACATGATATTTGCCTTTTTCTTATTTCACTTGGCATAATACACTGTAGTTCCATCCGCATCACTGCAAATGGCAAGATTTCATTCTTTTTGATGGCTGAGTAATATTCCATTACATATATGTATGTTTGTGTATATATATGTGTGAGATATAGATATATATATATATATCACATCTTCTTTATCCATCCTGTGCATATATGTGTGTGAAATATATGTACATATGTGTATATATATATCTCACATCTTCTTTATCCATCCATTTAAGGGCAGTCTTAAAGGGAAGGTGTGTTTAGTCTACCAAAGAAAACACAAAGAGTAATGGCAGCAAAGAACAAAGTGGTCACATTGGTTAAAAGACATTGATAAAATTCCCTTTAGAGACAGACCGAGGATCAAAATCAAGCATGTGTTATCTCTACTGCTTTGTCTAATCTTCAAGAGAGAAAACCTAATTAAATGTATATTAGTGAGTGGGTTACAGCTGCAGGAAACCGAGCCTTATGCTCTAGGACCTGAGCTATCCTGAATCTCACACTGCAGAATTCTCCCACTGAAGAACACTGACCGCTCCCACACCATAGGTGGCATTACCCTCATAAGAAATGAGCAGCTCCTATCACACTGGAGAGCCTCCAGCAGAAAACAGTGTGTACAGAAACTGCCCACCACAGCCACCAGTGAACTTAGAAGTAGACCAAGAGGATACGGACGGACACTTAACAACTGTTAGAGAAAACATTCATCAAAAATCTGTGTATACGCTAAGGAAATAAGCCAGACAATGGCAAATACCATGTGATTTCACTTATATGTGGAATCTAGAAAACAAAACAAATGAACAAACAAATAAAGGAAAAAAAAATAAACTCTTAAATACAGAGAATAAACTGGTGACCGCCAGACAGAAGGTCAGGAGGTGGGAGAGAGGAGTGAAATACATGATGGGGATTAAGAGGTACAAACTTTCAGATGTAAAATAGATAAGTCACAGAGATGAAATGAACAGCATAGGGAGTATAGTCAATAAAAGAAATCTGTGTACAATCTCTTCTACCCTATTAGTTTAACCAATAAAACACCCACTGTTTGTGCTGGGAACTTCCATCCACAATGGGAGCATACTAAAATGGCAGACCCAATATCTGAGAGATAAAGTTTGTTCAAATATTTGCCTCATAAACCCTAAATCTATCAAGTGATAGCAAATAAGCATTGTGATATTAATATTCTAGACTGCACTCCAATCTCTAAGTAGTGGATAATTTTCTTTTGCATCCACATGATCAAGCTTCCATGAAGATGAATATGGACCATCCTCAAATTTTCTTGACATAGAAAACCTCCCACTTTTGAGACTGCTTTGCATATTTCTTTTTTTTTTTAAGATTTATTTATTTGACAGAGAGAGAGAGATAGATAACAAGTAGGCAGAGAGGCAGGCAGAGAGAGGGGGGGAAGCAGGCTCCCTGCTGAGCAGAGAGCCCAATGCGGGCCTCGATCCCAGGACCCTGAGATCATGACCTAAGCTGAAGGCAGAGGCTTTAACCCACTGAGCCATCCAGGAGCCCCTGCTTTGCATATTTCTGGCATATCTTTCAAAGACTCATTTTACTCACCAAAATCAAGTCATGGGCATATTTACTTAAAAGTCTAATGAATAAAAGAAATAGATGCATTTGACCTTTAAAAATGAAAAGTTTCAGCAAGGTAATGCCTGTGGGACACTTATTCTGGCTCAGAGTGAAGAAATGAGGAGGAAGGGTCATTTAGAAGGTATGGGCTGATAAAAGAGGGGTAAAAACACAATGTCAAAAGAAATCTTTGTGAATACATATTTTTAATTGAAATTTATTTTATCATTTCAATAAATTTGTGAAATTTTGATGCTCCATAGAAATGGAACATACGAGACACTTTGTTTTCCAAGGGCCTCACGGACAAAAAAAAAGTTTCTTACCTGCAGAATGCCTACAGAAATCCAGGAAATCTTCAGAATAGAGTAGGAAGTGTTGACATGACTGGGCTGAGCTACAGCAAGGAGCATTAACCAAGGCAGTCCCTGAAACTCGCCAGTAGACCTGATGAGAGCTATCAGATTACTAGGATTCAGTCAGCATCTGTAGAGCACTTGTTTTTTCCCAACATTGCTTCCAGCTAAGGACAACCCTGAAGAAGTCCAAATCAAATCCTAGTTCTAGGTCTTAAAGAGCTCATTAGCTAGTTGAAGACACAAAATGAATGTGAGTAAAGCAGAATAGAGGGCAGACTGACTTTTGTTAATTATAAGCCTATGCTTGATTTTCACAGTTTTGGAAACTCATTTGAGAAGACAGAGATCTCAGATGTTCCAAGATGAATTATGCCAGCTTTTAGTCTATAATTTTCATTTCCTGTACTTTCCTGGTAACTAACTACTCTTCAGATGGTCACACTCTTTCCGTAAGTATTAAATGCATCTGGTTGAGTGTGAACAAGGTTAAGCCCTTGACGTTGGGGATTAGACAGTCCAGGCTTGAATCCCTTCCTCTCTGAGTGACTTTGAGTGTGACCTAATCGCTCTGAGACTCTATGACTATATTTAAAAGGTGCAAATGAAAAAAGAGACTTATTAATAGAAGCTTGGAATGATTAAATGATTGAACACTTGTGAAGTGCCATGCTCGTGCCTGGCATCTAATAGGTGTTGGGTAAATGGAATAACTGTGTCACTGACATTATTGACACTGTTTCATCTGGTGTTGGTGGCCTTGAAGCCACAGGCACAATCTTGCTTCCATCATCTCCAAGTTCTTGAGGACACTTCATTTTTGTTTGCAAGCATTGACAGTAGCAGACTGTGGTAGTCAGCTTGGACTGCCTTCACAGAATTCCAGACTAGGGGCTGAAACAACAGAAATGTATCTTCTCACCATTCTGGAAGGTAGAAAGTTCAAGACTACCTTCAGGGTCCAAGACCCTGTTTCCAAAGGGTTCAGATTCTGGCAAGGCTCTCTTCCTGATTTTTAGATAATCTCCTTCTCCCTCTGTCCCCACATGGCCTTTCCTCTCTGCACGCAGGAGAAGGACAGAAAACTCTCTGATGTCTCTTCTTACAAGGACAGTCGTTCTCTTGGATCAGGACTCCACCCTTCTGGCCTCAATTAACCTTTAGAGGCAGTTTTAGAAGAAATAGTACTTTTCTATTTTTCTGTCAATGTTATCTAAGGTTCTTATCTTATTTTTTAAGCCATTTTCTTCCTTCTTCAGCATAATCATTAACACATCCTCATCATCACTGTGTATCTCACAGCTCTTGTTTCAGAAGATCTGAAAGCATTTTCAGAACACTGTCTCCTTTATCTTTACAACTTTCCCGCCACTCAAGTGGAGGACAGAAGATCTTGATCAGGTAAATCGGAAGGAGAATGCAGTTGGCTGTCTCAGTGGGGTGCCTTCCATTATGTTGAATTCCTGGGATAAAAAGACACTTTTTTTAAGTTGGAAAATGGTCATGCTGAACCCTAGTAAACAAACTGAGGGTTGCTGAAGGGGAGTCTGGTGGGGGGAAGGGATAATTGGGTGATGGGCATTAAGGAGGGCACTTGATGTAACTAGCACTGGGTGTTATATGCAGCTGATGAGTCACTAAATTCTACCTCTGAAACTAATTTAAAAACGGTCAAAATGACAATATGAAAGCAGTGAATGAACAAATTTATGAATAAACAAATTAATAAATAAAAAATAAAACCAAAAGATATTTGATGTGCATATCGCAAATGTAATTTTGCAATTACAAGTTACATATTTTTTTAAAGATTTTATTTATTTATTTGGCAGAGAGAGAGATCACAAGTAGGCAGAGAATCAGGCAGAGAGAGACAGGGAAGCAGGCTCCCTGCTGAGCAGAGAGCCGGATGTGGGGCTCCATCCCGGGACCCTGAGATCATGACTTGAGCAGAGGCTTTAACCCACTGAGCCACCCAGGAGCCCCTTTTACATATTTTTTTACAATGCCTTTCATATTATCTGAGGAGTTGAAAAGCTATAGGGTTTGAAGCATTTCCTGCGACCATTTTATTCTGTGCCACACAGAAAATGGCTTTAAATGAAGAGCTAGACTTCTGTACCCAGGATATAAAGATATTTCCATGGCACTACTGAGAATCTGTCTGCAAATCTTTAAAATATATATCAGTCATATTTACTTCACTTTTCTTCAGAACAAAAATTAAGGAAGGCCTTGGAGAGTATTTCTATGTAGTTATTGCTTTGATATTAGGAGCAGAAAAGGAGGAAAAGATGTCAGAGTGACAGAATAAATAAATGCCATCAGGGTTTAAAATGTTATTTTTTCCAGGAGAGACTCTCTCTAACAAATCTAATGGTTTTGGAAAAGTCTTTGCGAGGTCGGCTCATCACAATGAGGGAATTCAGTGAGTACTAAAGAATAAAAATAAATGAATATTGGAATCCGAAGCACGCAAGTGGCGATGAGTAATTATAGGCAGTTGATCAGGTGTTTTAAAAATAAACACACCTTTATAGATACAAGAAAACCGGATCATTTCAGTCACCATCTCTAACAGCTTTACCCAGCGGGATTGCTCTTGGAATGAAAGCACTATGCTGAAATACAAAAACAAACGGAAACGAGAAAACAAGATGTCTGGGTCTGACTGTTGAGTCTATTTGAGGGTGCATTGACCCTTTCTGGGCCTCAGTTTCATTAGCCATCAAATAGGGATAATGCCACAACACAGTGTTTGTGAACAGAAATGAAAGCAAAGACAGCCAATCCAAAGCAAGCTTTCAGCCTCTTTTGGCTAATAACTCCGGGACCCTTTTTTCCTTAGCATTGGCAATATCTGATGGCACCATGGTTCTTGCTCTCACCTGTTGAACTGGGTTTACTATTCCAAAGCTGTATCTTTCCATTGCAAAGACACAGTAGATCCATCCTGTAAATCGTGCAGACGGCTACTGTCCTTTTCTGAGAAGACCAGGCCATCCTACCAAGAGGTCTTCATTGGCAGGACCAAGGAGAGGAGCCTAAGCAGGGACAGCCCAATACAGCAGTGTCACATCACGTGGTGGCTGAGTGGACCAATCAATCTTCCTCGCTTAAGGATACTGGAGACAGGGGGCAGAGATCAGGCAGGACACCTTGAGGGGTACGGAGAAAGCCCAGATTCTCAGATGGCACTGCACACCTATTTCATTCTGCCAAACCACGGGACTTAGGAGCAGTTCTGTCAGCCTAGACAAAGAGACACCTCCAAAAATTCACCCGTTTAGTGGCACGGCTTTTTCTAATTTGCATCAAAACTCCTTCTATGTCAGCTATGGCCTGGGAGAGACTACAGAAGGGCTGAGAACTAGCACAGAAGAGCTGAAATTTTTCTCCAGAAACCCCCTTACCTAAGACTTCTCTGATTACTTTATGTACCTCTTAGGGGACATAAGGCAAAGCCTGGGGTCTAGATGCCACACTACTCATATGTTCAATAAATGTGTATTAAACTTCTGATCTGGATAAACAAAGAAAACAAAGGTTCCCTGTTCTTCCAGACTTTGCATTCTACCTAAGGAGACAGTCGATGGATGACTAGGTAAAAAACAAAGAACAAACAAACAAAAAACCACACTTTTAAAGCTAGAAAGGGAGCTGATTCTTTCCACCCAGGGGTGGGAAATTTTCTTAGCGTCGGTTTTACCATAAATGCTGTGTGCAGGGGTGGGGGACTTTTCATATGAAAACTAAAGCAAGTACGATAGAGTATTATGCAAATATATAATGACTGTTCAGGATAAAACATGAGCCTTCAAAGACTTGGGGAGGAGAAGGGACTACAATGGTCTGCAGGAGGCTGAGTTCTAGATCCCTGAGGGAGCACATTTCCTCTCCTTTGTAATTAACGGTAATTTAATGAAGATTTTGGAAAACACTGACTTAGGATTACTTGGGTACCCCTCTGCTCCATTCGACCAAATGAACCACACAAAATGCACACCCCAGTCATTGCTTCACACCACCTATTTTGTCCTATTATGCTCATGAGACTTTGCATTTTTTTAGATGAGTGCTCCTGAATTATTCCTTCTAAGTGACAATAACTCAGTCCTTGCTAAGCGTAAACAAGGTATCATGGAGTCACCCTGCCACTTAAAATCTTTTCAAGTGATTTTCAACTACTGCCTCACATCCCGTGGGAAATCCAAAGTTCTCACAGGGAATATTTAGAAATTACAGGAGTTCCATTAGTCCTTAGCCTCCTCGGATTCCAATGTCCAGCTTCCACGCATTTCTCTCTCTGTATTTTGTGCCTGGGACTGTGGCTTTTTCCTTTTCATGGGGGCTTCTCTTTACTTCACTTCCATCCTCTCAATACGAATACACACCCTATCCTACTCATATGAGATGGCTCCGGAGATAGAAACTTGCTGGGAAGGGGGAATAATGCTATGGAAATGTTCAGCAGACAATTTACAATTGGGCATTTCTCTTTTCTATTCTTTAACCAATTCTTTAATACTTGTTGTCAACTTGAGGTGCTCCTAGGTGGCTCAGTCGGTTAGACGTCTGACTCCTGATTTCTGCTCAGGTCATGGTCTCAAGGTTGTTAGATCAAACCACGTGTCAGGCTCCATGATCAGCAGAAAGTCTGCTCTTCTCTCTCTCTCTCTCTCTCTCTAATGAATAAATAAGTCTTTTAAAAAATTAAAATAATTGTTGTCAGCTTGGGATCCAAATTTTCACAAATTGACCCACTAACCCCTTGTTTCCCTTCCTACACCACTATAGCCCATCAGCTCTCCATGACCCCTCTCCCCGCCAACTCATTTTTTTGAAATGAAGGTTAGCTGTGGGGGCAGCTGGGGGGCTCAGTCGGTTAAACATCTGCCTTCGGCTCAGGTCATGATCCCGAGATCCTGGGATCAAGCCCTGCATCAGGCTCTCTGTTCAGTGGAAAGCCTGCTTCTCCCTGTCTTTCTGTCCCTTCCTCTGGTTGTGCTTGCTCTCTCATTCGCAAATAATAAATAAATAAATAAATAAATAAATAAATAAATAAGATCTTAAAAGAAATAAAGAAGTGTAACTGTGTTTCTATTGCCTCCCTCCAATCTATTACTAAAAGCCTAACTTTCCACTTCCAATCAGTTTATCGAGGCATTTCTCCAAATAAATATAATATTTTTCCTTAGGGGAAAGAAATTTCCAGTCAGTAAAATATGTTAGTAACTTCCTTATGTAAAGAAACTCTGAAAAATTAATCTATTTCAGATAAAACTGTGAGCTTCCCAATGTAATCCCTCGTTTTTCGTGCAGGTAGAAAAACGTGATGCGTCTCCCCCAACTCTTGCTCCATTATGGCATTTTAGTAATAGACGGTCACATATTTTCCTATCATATTTCTTCCACTAACCAGAGGAAACGGAATGGCAATGCATTTTTTAAAAATTTGATTTGGCCTCGCTTAAAACCAAGGGTAATTTCGAAACTGGGCTTTTTGTGCTAAGAGGCATTCTCGATAGGCAAATGACTCAGTTATGGCCACAATCTTTTAGCCAGTCCCTAGGCTCAGGAAGCACAAGGACAGGGTGTGAAATTGAAAATAAAGAGTAACTGTGTCTGTTCTGCAAAATATGAAAAAAAAATTGGCATCATTTCTGAGCAAAGCTTTAGCATGAAACAGTTAGAAAAATGTCATTTCCATGTATATTTAGATCTCACTATCTGTGAGAATTAAGTTTGTCCTTGATATGAGTGCGAGTGAGTGTGTGCTCACATGCCTGCCAACGGTTATCCACTTGATGCCAGAAGAATTGGGAAACATATCTGCAACTCACATGGGTGGAAACTTTTGAGGAGATGAAATTTAAATATCCATGCATCTGTACCATGGCATGAGACCCAGACTATCAAAGATCATCGATCCAGACCTATTGGATCCTCCAGGACATTATTTTAGACTCATTAGCCCCAACTTGAGGAGAAGACTGATGAGGGAGGAAATCCTGGAGTGAGATCAATCGTTGGTTAAGAGAGGCATTTCCAAAAGATGGATGAAGTTCAAGGAAGCTCTCTTCCAGACGAAAACTGAGCACAGGGGGAGAAAGGAATGCTGGGAACTCTGGTGGACCTATACAGGACTTTGTTTTGGTAGGGACTCAGTTTCCCTCATCATTTTCCCCACCTGTGATTTCATTCCTTTTGACTTGTCCCTGCCACAACAGACGAGAGAGCCATGTAACCATCTGTGCATAGTGCAAGTTGGGGGACAAAGAACAAGGCAGTAAAGGGAAGTGGGTTCTACACCTCATTTCCCACTCTTCTGGGCCCACGAAGGAAGCAGCCCTTCCCAACGGTCACCGCCAGGTGTTCGGAGCTAAGAAGTGGGCAGAACCGAGCAGTGTCCCCTGCAGAGCGGGGAGCCATGAGACAGTGAATGAGGTGTGGATAAGCAACTGACAGGGGATGACTCAGGAAAAATGAGAAAAAACTACTCTATTCTCCAACACACACAAGGGGTGGTGACCACGGTACGAAGTAGTCTTGACTAAGTCCTGCAGAAGAATACAACAGCATCGGCATTTCCAGGTACATCAGCACAGCAACTTGGCGGTAAGGGCATTTTATCCTAGTGATGTTAAATAAAAGAGCTATTCTTTCTCTAGCTTATCTTTAGACACATTCAGTTCAGGAAAGGAAAATATGAGCTCTTTGGGAGATGGAATTTTGGAGTTGAACTCTTGAAGGTATTTTGGAGGCAAGTGTCAGCAACGACTTTAATAATATTAATTTCTCACAAAAGCCAAGGGCTTCCTGATTTTAAAAGGGCTAAGATTGGGTTACCTGGCTGACTGAGTCAGTAAAATATGTGACCTGATCTCGGGGTCCTGACTGCAAGCCCTATGTTGGGTAATTACTAAAAAAATATTTTTTTTAATTTAAAAAAAATTTAGGGGCGCCTGGGTGGCTCAGTCAGTTAAGCTGCTGCCTTCAGCTCAAGTCACGATCCCAGGGTCTTGGGATTGAGCCCCGCATCGGGCTCTCTGCTCCGCAGGAAGCCTGCTTCTCCTCCCTCTGCCTCCTGCTCTTCCTGTTGGGCTCTCTCTATGTGTCAAATAAATAAATA
>CM053605.1:11743846-11792039 GCA_028646535.1 Procyon lotor | reverse complement strand
ATGCCCTCCATGTTTTTCCTTATGCTCCCCATGTAAGTGAGACCATAAGATAATTGAATCCCTCTGCTTGACTTATTTTACTCAGCATAATCTCTTCCATTCCCGTCCTTGTTGATACAAAAGTTGGGTATTCATCCTTTCTGATGGAGGCATAATATTCCATTGTATATATGGTTGTATATATGGACCATATCTTCTTTATCCATTCGTCTGTTGAAGGGCATCTTGGTTCTTTTCACAGTTTGGTGATTGTGGTCATTGCTGCTATGAACATTGGGGTACATGTGGCCCTTCTTTGTACTGCATCTACTTCTTTGGGGTAAATATCCAGGGTCATAGGGTGCAGTCACTTTGGAAAACAGTGTGGAGATTCCTCAAGAAATTAAAAATAGAGCTACCTTATGACTCTGCCCAACTGTTGTAGACGAAGTGCTTTTAGGAGATTGGAAACCATAGTTTTCAATTCTAGAACTTGAAATAAGCAAATCTGGGAGCTGGGAAATTTTCCTTTCTCTAGGACAAAGGAAAATTCAGTGTCTCAAAGTAGGTGTAATGGGGACAAAATTAATGTGTGGGTGTTCCCAGCCGTGCCTTAAGCTTCTTCTACCCCACACACAAACACCTTTTATCTTTGCCACTCAGTTTTGTCTCTCAATTCCCCAGCCCACATAGGAATTTATTTTTTTTAGCAACCTATTCTAGGCTTTTATGATGCATAGTAGGTCAAATAATTAGAGCAAGACAAAGAATCAGAGTGGTCTGAGATAAGGGAGAAGGGGAGGAACAGGGAAGGTCTCACTGGGAAGGTGAGGGAGGAAGGTCAAGTGTAGGTTTGAGGAAAAGTCTCTTTAGAGCAGCCATGAAGTAAGAGTTTAGAAGACGAGAGAAAAGATATTTTTTTTTATAGCTGGATTTTTAAAAATTGAAAATACAAAAAATTCAAACATCACATAGAGTGTTTAATAAAAAGTCATACAACTGTCTTGGTTTGGGTCTGACCCTCTCTTTTTCAATTGTTGTTTCCATAACATTCCATTTAGCATAAAGAAGAAGGATGGCAGGAAAATAAGAGGAAAGGAGGCCAAAGGACGCAAGGTAATGTCTGTTGCTACGCACCCGCAAAGCATATGTGACATAGGTTAGCTTAGGTTACGAATAAAAAGCGACAGATACTTCTCCTTTCTTTTCTTTGAGTTGCTACCTAAAATCCATCAAAATTATCAAGGAGAAACCTTCCTAAAAAGGTAAGTAAAAAAAAAAAAATCCACTAAGTAAGTAAGTAAAGTAAAGTAAGTAAATCCACTAAGTAAGTAAGTAAAAAAAAAGCAATCCTGTGTTGGCTGGTGGGTAGGTGAGGCTTGGCTGGGGCAATTGATGGAAAGGTAGTATTTATTTATAATTGTGGGGAAGTGGGAAGTGGGGAAAAGAAGGATAAATAAGACTATCTAAACCATAACATAATTAAAAACAGTGGAGAAAGGAAAAAATCCTGGATTTTACTGAAGAATTGTATTTATTATTTTGAAAAGAAACATAGTTTCTGCAGGAACATATAGGACATATTACATGCAAAAGCATCTAAAAAATTCTTCTGGTTTCAAATTGTTACAAATCTGCCAACTTGGCTACAAGCCAAATGGGTGCTGATACCTGGCTTTCCTTTAGGCCGTTTATTCTTGACTTTGAGAATCAGATGGACAGAGGGCAATCTCAGGTTGCATATCAAAAGTCGAATGATGACCCCATGAAGAGTTATAGATCTCATTCCATTCTTCAAAGTAGACATGCCATAATCTAGAAAGGAGGAAAAGATTTACAACACATGTTAAAAATAGAAAAATTAATGGAAAAAATGGTTTAGAGATTAATTTTCAACTTTCACCCAAACTCTTCAAAATCTTAGAAAATGACTTGGAGATGTGCCCAATTACCAGGGTACATATTTACTTCGATTCAGCTCTCTTCCCCATAAGTATTAAGATTACAGGATACACAGAGCAAAAATCAAACTCAGCTTTTTACCCATTTTAAGAAGATTAAAAGAGAATTTGTTTTGGGGGACAAGTTTTCCTGTGCATGCATATGTGCACGTATATATGTATTGTGTTTGTGTGTATGTATATATTTATACATATACATACATTGTATGTACTTTTGTGTTTTCCCATGTAGATAAATTGTGCCTACCATCTTTTTTTAAGCTTTTATTTATTTATTAGATAGAGAGAGAGAGATCACAAGGAGACAGAGTCAGGCAGAGAGGGAGGGGGAAGCAGGTTCCCTGCTGAGCAGAGAGCCCAATGTAGGGCTTGATCCCAGGACCCTGAGATCATGACCTGAGCTGAAGGCAGAGGCTTAACCCACTGAGCCACCCAGGCGCCCCATGTGCTTAACCTCTTTGGATCCTAACAATTAAAATGTAATGTATCAATCAATCTGTTGGCTACTGACAAATTTAAGGCTTATCTACTCCACACACTCTGGTTTTAGAATTTCTGGGGATCCAACTATAATTTCAGATTAGCCCTAATTTTATAAAAATGCAGTTGCTATTTTCCATCGGCTCTGGTCTCTGGGGATAAAATGCAAAGAATCAATGCATTGTTTCATGTCACTCCCTTGCAAAATTATATTTCAGTTACAGTAATAGAAAAGCTTTTTTTTATACTGGCATCAACTCCAGTTTTCAAAAGCAAATACATAAAAAACATGTTTCAAGAATGAAAAGATGATATAAGCTAAAATAAATAAGTCCTTCCTAGGACATAAGTAATAATTGCACTGTAAGTTTTATAGGCCTCGGTGACAGTGCTCTGGCAAAGACATCCATTTATCAGTCGAAGCAAGTAATTCCGTGTTCTGTGGATGGCAGAATGAGACCAGCTTTGACTGATTTACGGAGTGATTTTTTTTTCGTTCTACTGAATGATTGAGACAAAAGACCTGCAGGAATGGTGGTTCATCTTTTCTATTCAAGTGCCAATTCTTTTTATTACTTTTGTTTTGTTTCCAACGTAGACATTGTTGCCTCATTCACCATCTGCTAATGTTAAATAAGAAATGTTTAACTCTGGGCTAGTCACAATGAATTGCCCTGAGAAAGTAATTTAATAGTTACTATCCTTCTTACATGCTGCTTTGAATGTCAGGGAAGGGAAAAGTTTCTGGCCTGGGAGTCAGCAGGGAGTATGTCTTGATTCATCTTTGTATATTCTTGTAAGTCTAGCCTGGTCCCTGGGACATAGGAGGTACTCAAAAGAAATTGCAGCATCCAGTCGAAACAGCCTCTAAACCTGCTAGAGAGGCAGAAACGTGTAATGGGAATAACACAGAGCCGGAGTCTCTTAATCCTGACTGCCACTTACAGGCTGAAGAGACTATGGGCGAACTTCGTAACCTCTTTGAGACTCAGTTGGCTTATCTTCCAAATGGTAATAACCCATCTCTACCTCACAGGGTTGAAATGGGATTAAAAATTACAGTGAATGTAAATTGCCAGTTACCAAAATCAGGAGGATGGACCAGCCTATCTTTAAATAGTTCTAGGCTCGGGAGAAAATGGTCTAGAAGAATGACAGTCTGTCTTTTCCTTGCCCCCCCCCCCACCCCTAGCTTTTATAGAGGCAAATGGATCCCAAGGATTGCTTTTTTCTTCCCCAAAGATTTTATTTATTTATTTTTGAGAGAGAGAGAGAGAGAGAGAGCGCACGCACAAATGGGTTGAGGGGCAGAGGGAGAAGCAGACTCCCCGCTGAGCAGAGAGCCCGACATGGGGCTCAATTCCGGGACCTCGGGATCATGACCTGAGCCAAAGGCAGACAGTTAACCAACCGAGCCACCCAGGCGCACCCAAGGGTTACTTTAAAGCAATCTGTATATATAAGCACAAGCATGAGTGCACACACACATACACACACACAATCTCAAAAGGCAGCCTGAACCCAGGAAATGAAGAGTGGCTAAAGACAAGGTTGATCTATCAATCTGCCCTGGCAATAAACACAAGTTGCAAGCCGATTTCCATATTTTTATCCACAGTTTTTTGTTCTCATTTTCCTCACCCTCCTCCTCCATATCAGCTGGGAGAACCACTTCGTCCTCTCTCCCAGCTACCGCCCAAGCTCACTGCTGAACTGTAATCTCAGCCATGCAATGATTCCTCAGAACTCCAAGGCTCAGGACATCAATCCTGATCCCATAAGTGCTCAGAGTGCAGTACCAGAGCCCCTGCATATTAGTATATCAGGGGCACAAACAGCCTCTGAAGAAAGCATAGTGTACCTAATTAACTGGAGGATTTGGACGGAAGGGCATTATTTTTACATGGAAACAAATAGAGAGAAATTATGGAAAAAAATAAAATATTCTCGTGAATTTTTAAGACAAAATAGTGGATGTTAAAAAAAATTCAAGCAAGCTGGGATCAATCAGAAAATGAGGCTAGGTCCTAAATGCTCCACTTCCCAACCATGAGTACACCTCCTCTCTGTTGGACATCCGGAATAATTTGTGGACAATGACTGAGAAGCACCACCTGATGGATTTCCTCAGATACAGCTTTAGATGTTTCACAAGGAAGTGAGCGTTCTTAGGAAAAAGCTGTTTCTTGAAGGTGGAATTCCATTGTGCCAAATAACACAGGAAGGTCTAAAGTACTATTTCACCATCTTGTTCTATTTTCAGTTGCTGATCTGTAACACATATTAAGAGTGCTAATTTTTTTTAAAGATTTATTTATTTGAGAGAGAGAGCGGGAGTGTAAGTGTCGGGGGCGTGGCAGAGGGAGAGGGAAAAACAGAATCTCAAGCAGACGCCGCGCTGAGCTGGAAGCTTGATGTGGGACTCAATCTCATGACCCTGAGATCATAACCCTGAGCTGAAATCAAGAGTCAGAAGCCCAACTGACTGAGCCAACCAGGTGCCCCATTAAGAATGGTAATTTTAGGGGTGCCTAGGGGACTCAGTCTGTTAAGTGTCTCCTTCAGCTCAGGTCATGATCCTGGAGTCCTGAGATAGAGCCCCATGGGCTCCCTGGTCAGCAAGGAGTCTGCTTCTCCCTCTGCCTCACATCCTGCTCATGCTCTCTCTTGCTCTCTCTCTCTCTCAAATAAATAAAATCTTAAAAAATAAAAAGAACGTTAATTTTAAACCAGCTAGAAAATCTGTCAGGTGAAAAATATCATGTATTAGCCACAAATACAGTTGGTAGAAATTGTGGAATGAAAATCCCCTTTGGCCCAATTTTATGCATTGGTACAACCACACACACACACACACACAGACATATACATATACATATATATGTGTGTAAGTATAAAGATTTATATATTTATTTAAGAGGTGGGGGACGGGCACAGGGAGACAGAGAGAAACTCAAGCAGACTCCCTGCTGAGCACAGAACATCAAATGGAACTTAATCTCAAGACCCTGAGATCAGAACCTGAGCTGAAACCAAGAGTCAGATGCAATATATATTTTTTTTATCAAATAACGTTTAATAAGGGGCTCCTGGGTGCTCTCCAATAGAAATATAATGTAAGCTACATATCTAATGTAAAATTTTCTAGGAGATGTATATTAATGAAAGGAAAAAACAAGTGGAGGAAACTAATTTTAATAATTTAAAATTAAATTAAATAATATATTTATTTTACCCAGTACATCCAAAATATGTTTCAACATTTAATTAAAAGTGTTTATTACGCTTAAATATGTATGTAAGACATTTATTTTAAACATAAAAGTATTTTGCATTCTTTTTTGATTTGAAGACTTAGAAATTTGGCATTTTCCACTTTTAGTCCCTTTCACTTTGGACTAGCCACATGGCCAGTGATCAATAAACACATGTGACTGTTGGCTACTATATTAGGCAGCACAAACTGAATCACTGAGAAATATTTATTAAGCACATAATTACAAAGTTGCAGGTGCTCTACTAGTTCCTGAATGTGTGACAACGGATGAGACAGTATCCCTGCCCTCGGAGAGCACCTTTTAGTGAAGAAGGCAAAGAATAAGTAAAAGGTGATTACCAGTGGTGAGTTTTCCTATAAAGAATTAAGTGAGAGACTGAAGTAGAAACTAGGAGGTAAGAATGAGGAGAGATGGGATAAGTGAGCAGGGAGGAGTTCTACTGTAGGCAGTTGTTGGAGGAAGGACGCAAAGGGCACAAAGAGACTTGTGTCCGTTTCCTACTACTGCTGTAAGCAATAACCACAAACTGGGGCCGCCTGGGTGGCTCAGGCAGTTAAGCGATGACCTGATCCAAAGGTCATGAGATTGAGCCCCACAGCTTGAGATTCTCTCGCCCTTTCCCTCTGCCCCTCCCATTTGTGCTCACGCTCTCTCTCTCTCTCTCTCAAATAAATCTTAAAAAAAAGAAAGGAGGGAGAGGAGGGAGAAGGGAAGGAAGGAGGAAGGGGAGAGGGAGGAAGGGCAGGAAGGAGGAAGGGGGGAGGGAGAAAGGAAAGATGGAAGGAAGGGAGGAAGGGAGGAAGGGAGGAAGGAAGGAAGGGAAGAACCACAAACTTAGAGGCTAAAAACAACACAAAGTTATTACCTTACAGTTGGGAGCTCAGAAGTCTGAAATGAGTCTTCTGTGTGGGGCTAAAATAACATGACATTAGGGCTGCATTCCTTCTGGAGGCTCGGGGCAAAATCCATTCTTTGCCTCTGCCAGCTTCCAGAGGCTGCCTACATTCCTGGGCTTGTGGCCTCTTCATCTTTAAGGCCACCATATAACCTTCTGCTGTCACGTTTCTTCCCTGACTCTGGCCCTCCTCCCTCCCTCTTTCACTCAGTACTCCACGGATAACACTGGCCCACCCAGATAATCTAGGTTAACTGTCCCATCTCAATCACCTGTGCTTCATCACATCTGCAAAGTTCCTTTTTCCATGTAAGGTAACGAAGTCACAGTTTACGGGGATTAGGCTGCGGACATCTTTGGGAGTAGAATGGATCCAGGTAGAATAGAGTGGCAGTGGGAAGACCAGTACAGGAATAATACCAGCCCAATTAAGACAGTGAAGTAGGTATGGACCTAAGTAGCTCAGGCAATTGTGCTGGTCATGAGGTTATATATTTATTAAAACTTATTGAAATGTGCACTTAAAATCATGCATTTTATTGCATGTGAGTTATTCAATATTATAACATTATGAAATTAATTTTTCCTTTTTTACAAGAAGGACAGACGCCTTCTGGCTTTGTGGGTTTGAAGATTGACTTGTCATTAGAGCTTGATTTCCCATGGTGGATTATACAAAATATAGTGATGGTCTTCATCTCATGATATCCACCCATTTGACCTATACCTATGCAAGTTGTCATCCAATTTGATCACAGGGCCAAAACTTTTAGGCGCATCTCTACTCATGCATTCATTTTAAAAAGAGCTATTGACCACCTTCTATGTGTCCATACTGTAAAGGCACTAGGGAGGCAATGGTCTGCAAAAGGAGACAAAATTCCTACGCTACTTAATACAGTCTACAGTCTAGTGGGGAAGATAAATTATGTTATAAGTGCTACAAATATGATCCTATCAGAAAAGTTCAATGAGAATAAATGGTAAAGTATTAGGGGGTCACAGACATTAGGGGATCATAGACATAGACAAGAAAAAGTAAATGGTGGTTCAAAGAAGGACAAATAGAATCCAACCAGATGATGAAAGTGAAGAAAGAAAAACTTTACAATCAAAGTGAATGGTATATGCAAAGGCCCTGGGGCAAATCAGAAAAAAAGCTTGCTTTGTTACTAAAAGAAGGCTACTGTAGCTGGAGCGCAGAAAATCATGTTCAGAAACAACCCTGTCATTCCTTAGACTGCTATCTTGACCAAAAATAAATATGGTCCTCTTTCTATATCAAAACCCATACTAATAATATTGGCCAGCATTGAGCATTTACTATGCATTAGTTACTATTCTAAATATTCTATATTTACTTATAATATAGATATATTCTATATCTACTAACTCATTGACGCTTCTTCACAATCCTATTAAGGAGATCCTTCTATCATCTTCCTCTTATAGACAAGCAAATTGAAACATAGAGATAATAGCTTGCCCAAGTGGTAAAGCCAAAATTTGAAATAAGCATCCTGAGCCCTCTGTTATGTTATATCTGTTATATCCCACCATTATACCCATACTTCATGCACTGAAGGTAGCCTGTCTCCATTTCGATCCCCACTGTAGGTCATTTGCGGAGCTTCTAGAACATCTTTTCCAGGGAAGAGGTTGGTGACTAAGAACTATCACTAACCATCACCAGCGGATTCAGCAGTTCTTAGTTAGTGCCCAGTGAGAGATGAGAATGTCTTGTCACCACCTGTTGGAAGGAGGTCGGAAGGACAAATGGATTGGGGTAAGATTGCAGTCAGCCTGGTAAGAGACAATGAGTGCTCACAGTAAACTTATAGTCAGAAGCAGATCTCCAGCATGTGGGACTGTCTTTATGAGAGATATGACTCTTATAGTCATTAAATTGCAGAGAAAAAGAAGGACCTACAAGGCAAGAATGATGTAGTAGAAAAATCACCCCACCTGGGGCGGGCAGGAGACCATGGTCTCTGTTTTAGCTCTGCCATTGACCTCAGACAAACACAGACCAAACTTTGTTTTTCTCACCTATCAAAGGAGAGGGCTGGATCGAGGGTCTCTTCCATCTCTCACAGCTTCAGAAGTTAGTGAGATACCAGAAAGTCAAATGGGGCTCATCTCTGACTTTTCTGAAAAAGTAGGATCATAGGCAATAAATAACCCCAAACAACAGATAAGCCAGGCCCTTCATGCTATGGGGACCCAGGACATAAAGATTATATAAGTAAGTAAATTCAAGCAAAGAAAAGAGAGATTCTGCAACCTTTACAAAACATGAACATTTTTATAAGATGATCTAAAATTGCAATATATATAATATAATACAAATATAAATATATAAAAAAATAAAAGAGATACAGACATCCACCCTTCCCAATGCCCCAGATACCCTCAAACTCTGCATTTGCTAAAATCCACTTATTTCCTTCTCCCCCTACCTGAACTTACTAATTGTACAAATAAGAGGGAGACTAAGCATTTGTTTCAAGGATGCACATTTTAAAAATAATGAATAGTATTATAAGCTTCCTTTGTGTTCCATTGTAACAAAATCTGTTGTTTTATCAGTCTCATTAGAGCAGGTTTTGACCTATACTGGGAAAACCACTCAAATGTGCAAGCTCATCTGTGAAATAAGAGGACTCAGGGGGACAATTGCCCCTGTCTCTTCCCCCATGGAATATTATATGATTCTCCATGGAAATGATCATAAGAGGTCAGCAGCATTGTTGTTTTACACAAAGGGTAGGACCTCACTGGCAAGCTCGATGCCTGGAAATAGGATGTAAATAAATATTTCAGTGATACAGAAAAATCTTCTCACATTAATGATGTGTTTTTCTAATCGTGATATAATTTTAAGAACTTACAAGTCTCATAGTCTGTTTCCTTGTCAAAGGACAGAACCTAGAAAAGTGCTATTAATGAGCTTTTCTGTTATTCACAGAAAAAAACTACAAATTACTGAAAGCAGAGACATTGTAGAATTTACCTCCCAACCAGGTTTTCAACAAGTTATATTTCAGGCTTGTGAAATGAAAGTACCAGAATTTTGATTATGCTTAGATTATGATTATGTTTTTAATTTGGAACCATATGTGGCTCTTATTTTTAAATTATGTTCATCCAAAAATTAAGGCCTTTAAAAAATTCCTTTTTTTTTACTACGTGACAGTGGATTTATTTTTTTTAATTCTTATTGAGTACCAATATTCCAAGATTAGACTCTATTTCCTATTCCTCACTGTTGCCAAGGTGTCAGATCATTTTGCCAAAGGTTTCCCTCATTTTTGTCTACTATTGCCACAATGAAGGCAATGAGTAATTGAATCAATAAATTAAGTGAATAAATTGAACACGCAATTCATATATTTCTAGCAGAATGCAACAAGCAACCTTTCGGGCCAGACAATTCTATTGATTTTTCTTTAGTCTTGTTTATACCATATTATTACGTAAAGTGAACAGCAACCTAAGCAATTATTATGTCTTATTTTTGACAAAAAAACAACATGCATTAGAAAGAATTGTTAAGAAAGAAATTAAAAGCAGAGTAATACTTTTATCATCCTAGTAAAATATTGACAAGTGATGATATTTTAATAATCACTCAGGAGAGAGATTTGAGGTTTTTTTCCTAATTTACTGAATTCCTTTTTTCTTCATCGTCACTGGGAAATCTATGAACTGAAGACGGTCCTAAGGTGGCACTAAGGCCCCAAGCATGCATTCACGTGATTCTAGAAAAGTGTCTGAAGGAAGGAAACTGGATTTCCTTCCCTTGACAGTCGTGTGGGTGAGATAACCAGCTGCTGCTGAGTGGGGCCATCAGCCAACCATTTGGTTAGGATTCTGCCCTTCACCATCAACCCAGGCACCGACCTCGTTTTACATACTTCGACCTGATCAATGCCTCCAAAGACCCCAAAACCACCTAAGAAATTCTGTCCTTCCAATAAAGGCTAACTTATACTTCCTGTCTATGTTGTCTGAAACCTTATATGCCTGCATTTTTACAACGACTGGCCATAATTAATATAATTTTGTACAGGCTAACTAAAATAGAAAGTCCTATACATTAAGAAAACATAACATTCCATTTTAAGAAATACCATCTTCTAAACATCAATGTCTTTAGATTATCATAAATAAAACATCAAGGAAGATGCTTATACATGAATCTCTGACCACATCTCTAATTTTCCTTCAGGATAGAACTTTTCAAAATAATTCTGTCAAATTGGGGGGAAATAAAAATGTTCACACTTAGTTCACACTTAATTTTCTTTCTAATTAGAGATTAAGTCTTGTGCATACGTTCAATGACCACATGTATTTCTCTTCCTGTTAATGTCCTTTGTTTATTTTTTGGTTAGGTCTTAAGTTTTTAGTATCTCATTCAATTGCATGTTTATTTAGTAATTAAAAATATGGTTGGGGGAAAGGTAATTTACAAACGTACTATACACCATTTATTTCTGTACAGCTTTCTCTTGAAGTTATTCGCTTAAAAATATCTCTAAAAAATTTCTGTTAAAATGCCATTTTAAGAATCAGTAGTTCTAAATACCAAAGGCAGTATTAGACTGCCATCTAGTATTTCAATGTGGAGCTGCCCAAAACATTCACTGAAGGTTTTCTCATATTCCTAACATGCAGAAGACAGTAAACATAAAATGTCACCTTATGTCCTGAATCCAGAAAGACTAGAAACTAATGTCAATGAATGCAAAAACTAAGCCTCCCATCGACTCAGAGACAAGGTATGCTATATATACCCTCTATATTTAACACTTGTCTCTATTTACTTTAATTGCAATAAAAAGATCACCACTCTGAAAGTGAAAAAAGCTTGAATCTTCATTCTAAGCTTACTGCTAACAGATGTAATTATCTCTCGGAACACATTGAGCTTCTTTGGGACTCAGCCTTTCCATAAAATATGGGTAAAGACAAAGGAAAGCTCTTCTCTCCCTTGGCCTCCTCTGGGGGGCATATTAGTGTACCCTGGGGAGAACTGTGGGTTTCTGGGACTGTACTTAGTTTTGTAAAGTCAGATTTGGCATTGGTCCCAAGCTTGGCCTCTTCCTGGTCATGATCCTTTTCTTCCTGCTCCCGTTCCCCTCTGAGTTGGAAGGCACTTCTCAGATGGAAATGCTTGATTACAAGGCTTCAGGGAAGGCAGGGGGGAGGGGGCAAGTGGTATGAGAATTAAAGACCTGCCTTCAAAATCGGCCTGTTTGCAATGACAGTGACAATGGTCAAAGTCCCCGCATCACACAGTGTAAGGTGCCCACATTGGGCATGCACTACTCCTGACAGCTCTCTGATGTTTCTCACCAGCCCCTTCCCACCTTCTTTTTTTTTAGATTTTTATTTATTTGACAGAGAGAGATAGATACCACAAGTAGGCAGAGAGGCAGGCAGAGAGAGAGGGGGAAGCAGGCTCCCCACTGAGCAGAGAGCCTGATGTGGGGCTCGATCCCAGGACCCTGAGATCATGACCTGAGCCAAAGGCAGAGGGTTTAACCCACTGAGCCACCCAGGTGCCCCCCCTTCCCACCTTCTATATGTGCCCTTCCTCTTCCTTCTGCAGGTTGTAAATCCTCCCTGAAGCATAGTTAGTTGCTCTTCTGTCTTCATACACTTGCCCTGAAAGGAATTCCTATTTACACATCTTAAACTCTTGGGAGCTAAAAATCTTTAACCCCTGGGGAGAAATTTCACTTGAATGGCCAGCCATGTGTGTTTGGGTGCCTGCTGGAATTTTTGATGTCTCACCATTCTTAAGACCATCCACCTTCTTCACCATGTATAAACAAACTCTCACAAAGTCCTCTTTCTCCTACTCACTCCTTCCTTTCCATTGACAAAGGGCTCATCAGGCATGCTTGGATCATTATAATCCTGTCTTTAGTCTTTTGTTCTTTTAACCCAGATCTTCCCAGAGCAGAAGCCCACTTTTTCCCCACTGTGCTTTCTTTGTGTGCCTCGATCTGATGAGATGGTAAGCCCTACTAGACTCCATCCTGCATATGCCTGCCATGTTAGACATTTCCAACGTTGGCTTTGTTGCTAACAGCCTAGCTGACAATCTTGGCATTCTAGGCCCACCTCAATATAGTCCAAATCTTCCTCTAAACCTCCTCTTTCATACTTTCTCCCCACCTCTTCTCTACCAGGATTTCTGTACTCCAACTAGCCTGATTTTCCCCAAATTCTCAGATCATCCCATCTAAACCCTAGCTACTCAAAGTGTGGTTTGTGGACCAGTAGCATTGGCAACACCTGGGGTATTTTGAAAATACAGGCTCTTGGGCTCTCCCTAGACTTTCTGACTCAGAATCTAAATTTTAATAAGATCTCCAGGAGATCCATACCGACATTAGAGTTTGAGAAACACTGAATATAACCCCACCCTCACCTCCCTGACTTTATCACCTTGCCTGTTTATTTCCTCAATTGCGCATTCATATTCTAGAAATATCTTGTTTATTTCTTTTTTCTTTTTATCGTCTCCCTCATCACATTTAGAATGAAGTTGCATTGAGAGTCAAGACCTCATTATATTTACCATCATTTTCTAGTAGGCATTCAATAAATAATTACTGAATAAATATATACTAAGCTCCTTCCCTTATTCTCACTTTTATTTATGCCATATACACAATCCATCTATTTTTTTCTCTTCTTTTTCAGATTTTATCTACCCAACAAATCCTAATTTCCCCAAACATTCCAATCACACTGTCCCCCTGATCTCCTAGTCCCAATAAGACTGATTCAGACATCCAATCACACACACACATGCTTCTTCTGCAGAGGTCTTATATCTCCAACTAGAATATAAACTGCAGGAGGGGGGTGCCTGGGTGGCTCAGTGGGTTAAAGCCTCTGCCTTCGGCTCAGGTCATGATCTCAGGGTCCTGGGATCGAGCCCCACATCGGGCTCTCTGCTCAGCAGGGAGCCTGCTTCCTCCTCTCTCTCTGCCTGCCTCTCTGCCTACTTGTGATCTCTCTCTCTCTGTCAAATAAATAAATAAAATCTTAAAAAAAAATAAAAAAATAAAAATAAACTGCAGGAGGGCAGTGTCTGTGTCATACACTTTTTTGGTATTTTTCAGAGTTTGTCTGTCTGCCAGCGAATGCATTCATTCTATGTGAAAAGAAAGATCCACCAAAAGAGTTAAAGAGAAAGCATAGAAAAATGATTTGGGCAATTCTCTTCACAAGAAAACTCTCCAGTGATTGGACTTTGGATGGGTCCGATAGCTAGCTAGCATATGATTTCCCATTATAATTGCATAAATGTGTGTTATTTAATTCTTATAATTTAATCATATCACTTTCCAGTTGTGTTTTACATTTTAATATTATTATATAGTCTCACTGAGATTACCTTAAAATAATCTCTTATCATAGAATGAAATTTGCATGTGGAGCTCTGTTTGGAGATCCTATATTACATTCTTGTTACAGTAAGATTCAGTTAGAATTAATTTAGGACATATGAGATCCTAATTTCCACTTTGGTTTGCTAATAATACCCTTTTATATTTTTAATTTGAAAATAGGGCTAATCTTAATGATGGTGGGGTAGGAAGTCTTTATTTTAGGGGCTCCGATTTTATGATCCTGTTAGTGAGATTTGGAAGTCTTAGTCCTGTGTCACAGCACCTTCCTGCCCATTCTTTTTTTTTTTTTTTTTAAGATTTTATTTATTTGACATAGAGAAACACAGCGAGAGAGGGAACACAAGCAGAGGGAATGGTAGCAGGAGAAGCAGGCTTCCTGCTGAGCAGGGAGCCCGATGCGGGGCTCGATCCCAGGATCCTGGGATCATGACCTGAGCTGAAGGCAGACACTTAACAACTGAGCCACCCAGGCACCCCTTCCTGCCCATTCTTATAGACTGTGTGCTGCCCACATCCCAAATATGCTAAGAGGGCTGACTAATCAATTCACCAACCTTGATAAAACGCCTGGAAATGCCCTCAAGAATTTCACAAAGTAATCATTCATATCAGAGACACAACACAAGCTGGAAAAAGTTTCAAGCCTTAGATTAAATACTCTTCCTACACCAATTATCTAACTTTATTATGGTTTTCCATCTTCTTTTCTGTCTTCAAGGTGGCATTTAGCATAAAATATTCACCTGCTCTCATGATACTAAATAGAAAATACCTTTATATTAAAAAAAGAAGTAGAAAATTGTCATGAGAATTCAATAAAAAGAGTCACTAAAAATGAGGTGTAGGGTGAGTCTGAATTTTCCACCAACCCACCAATCACAAAGGCCCAAAATAGAGAAAATGTCAGGGAAATAAATTGGACCACATGACTTTCATTTCCAATGGGTTTGATTTCTAGCAAAGTCAGATGTAGCATTTCCCTTACTAATCATTTGCTTGGAAAGGAAAGAATAAGAACATTATTTTCTCCATCTGGACCCAGAACTTAAATGAAATTCAGCAAGGAAAATGAAGTCAGTCATCCAAAGACTAGCAAAATTTCCCTTCTAAGCCTCTGAACCGAAACTTGGATTAAGTAATGTTCTGATAAATCACTCGTCTAATTACAACACACATTATAATTAGAAACTGGCCAGACTGGTTCAAGTTTCTTCAAGTCTGAAATGAGAGTGGTGCTTTCCTATTTGGTTATCATCCATTTATGAAGTTGCATTGCTTATTAAAAACCTCAGAAGCATGCTAAATTACAGGGTTTGGTTTGGTTTGTTTTTTCCCCTGAACAGTATGAGTGACTATCTTCTACTAGGCCTGGAGCAATATTCTCCAGGGCCTCCTATAGGACTGAGAGAGAGACCTGACTCGACACTTAATCCGAGGTGCTTAAGCCTATGCTTGCAATTCTGCAGGGACCTGGAGCCTCCATTCTAAGTTGGCTCATACGTGCTTGATGTGTATTTCTCCCTTGGCCATGCCAGTTTTTAAATTTAAGCTACTGATATACCGGGGATGGAGGTAAAGTCACATTTCAGTTACACATTGAAAGAGGACTATTGCATAACTGTCTAATAATATGAAGGATGATCATTCCAAAGCAAGGAAAAGTGGTTCCCCTAAAGAGAGAGCAAGGGTTGAATTTCTAAAGAGCAAAAAAAAATTGCAGCTTTGCTTCTATAACCCAGTGCCCATTTTGTAAATGTTTGTTTGCTTTGATGAGTAGGCTAAACTACTACTTTCTCAGATAGTAGGCCCTGAAAGGATGAATATAACTTGGAAATAGTAGCTGAGTTTACAACTTAATCTGCAGTCCAGGAAGAACTCAAAAAATTTGATTCCTTGTATTGTGCTCTTTTCCCCAAAGGTACAGTCAAAATGACAATCATCACTGCCATTTACAAAATTTAAAGACTTCAAATTTTAACTGATAATAAGCTACAGGTCTCTTAACTTCTCAGAGCACTCCTGGGTCAAGTAGGGCAAAATTATAACTAATTACTCCCTGTCCCAAAAATGACAAACTTCAAAGCAAGAGACCTAGGAGATGGTTCATAAATCACAGTATGAGGGGAACAGGTACAACACTCTCCATCTTCAAATTCTGGACTCAGTAAGTTCCTCAATAAGCAAGAACCATTTTGAATAGTTTACCCAGTGCCTCTAAGAGAATCTGATATGCTGCACTCACTTGATCTTAAGTCATTGGAGACCCATCCACTTCACAACTTTATTTCTCCTGTGGATGAGATCAGCATGAGCATAGGTGAAAATCCTCTCAGTTTTCTGCCAAAGACTTGTTCCAAGAATGTTCTCTGGAGAGGAAAGAAATGGGAAGAGAGAGGGAGAAAAAAATTAGACATCTGAGTTAATTTCTTCTGAAATTCTTGTTTACAGGACTCGATTTCCAAGAACAGAGGGGGTTAAAAACTCAGGAGGGATTACCCAGACAAATAAGGATTACCTTGATCAAGCTCAAGATTATTTCATTTATATGCATGTTTTCTCCTTTTCAGAAATTAAAGACTTACACAACTGTATGAAAAGGACTCAGGGTCCCTGCTGAATCAAACAAGAGACAAAACTGTCTGCCTCAAAATACAAACATTTTAACTGACATTTTTTAATTGATTTGATTTGCTAAATTTACAAAGGCTAACAAGTAACTTTCGGCTCTAACAGCTCTGATAGAGCCAAGACTTAATATACCAGCCAGATGCCGAGAAGTAGACAATATTCCCCACCTGCATCCAGCCACATTTTCTAGTTTAATCTATTGTCCCCTTTCTGTTTCTCTCTCTCTCTCTTTCTCTCTCTCTCACCGCTCCACAGCATGACCTGAAATATTGGACATAAGACACGGAACAGTAGATGAAACATTCATTTTCCTACAGCCAAAGAGCCCAACAGCCATATGCAATGCAAGGACCGCCTAATGTTAAGCAGCTCTTGGCAGCGATGATGGAGAGACAGAGACAAAAGCAGATTCTCCAGGGCTGTCGTTGGTGGATGTGGGTCAGCGCTAGCATGTGAGTGTCACAAGTGGGCAGTACCAATGCCATGAACAGAGAACAGTGGCAAGGGCCTGGATTTAGAGGGACGGGATGAGCTGCCAGCTGGAAGAAGAAAAAGATGGAAGCAAATGTCCCTTATACTAGAGACTTGCCATCTTTCCCTAACCACACTTTAGGGTCCACAAGAGAGTGTAAGGAAAGAGAAAGCCTGAAGTTTGATGCCCTTTTCTCCCTCTTCCATTTCTTTGTTCTCTAGCATTGAACGGTCCTTATTCATGGCTTCCAGGTCCTCCCCTCCCACACCCTCAAATCCCTTCTGCAGTCAGGCTTTCCTCACCCACGGACATTGCTCTTGTGTAAGCCAGCGTGGGTCAAATCCAACTTCTGACCACTCATTACAAGGCACATTTTCCCTATGAGTACTCAATTTCATAAATAGTCTCATTCAGCCCTATGGGCTTTGAATGTGCTGGTGCCTCCTCAGTTTAATTCATCATCCCCCAAATCTCCCCTGAACATCAGATGTGTATATCAAAATGCTTATCTGACATCACTGATTGGAAGTCGAATGAGCATCTCAAAGTCAATACGTCCAAAACCAAACTCTTGATTTCTACCACCACTCACACACCCAAAGCTGCTCCTCCTGCAGTCTTCCCTACTGGAGAATCAGCCAAAAACATGGTGTTATTCTTAATGCTTCTCTTCATCTCACACCTCACCTCTCAGCTCTACTACCATCTTAAATCTGCCCACTTCTCACCATTTGCATTGCTACCATCCTACCCCCAAGCCCTCATATTGGAATAGCTTTCTCATCATCTCGTTGTGTCCACTCTCACCCTACTAGACTGTTTCCCCCCACAACAGCGTGATTAATCCTTTTGAAAAATTATTTAAATCACGTCTCTTCCCTAAGTAAACCAACCATTCAGAATACAATTCATAATCCCTATTCTTGCCTGCAAGTGTCGCATGCTCTGACCCCCAGCCACTTTTCCAATCTAGTCTCCTATTAACTTGTCATTAAGATCCACCCATGCTGGCTTCCTTGTAAATTTAAAAAAAAAAAAAATTAAAAAGCCAAGCATACCCTCAATTCAGGATTTACTGTTCCCATGCCTGAGACACTTTTCTCTCCAATCTCTGAAAACCTTTGTCCTAGGACCCTTCAAGGCTCTGGTATTATCACCCCTTCAGAAAGGCCTTCCCTCATTCTCTATGAAACAACACACCTCCCAGCTTCCCCTTACCCTGCCTGGTTTTCTTCCTTTGCCGTTTGATACCTTAAATATCCATGTGTCCGTGATGGTACTTCTTGAACTAGAAGTTTACCGAGGACAAAGAATTCTGTGTACTTTATTGCTGTATCCTCAGTACCTAAAACCATGCGTGGTCATCAGAAGATTTTCAGTACACAGTTGTTGTTTGTTGCATCCAGCTGTTAATCCATCAACAAAATTGATCTTATCTTAACAAAATCGTTAAGGTGACCTCAGCTAGGATTCCCAAATTGATGGGGCCTTGAAGATACTCATTACATTTTGTAGAGAGGAAAAAAAGTTGGTTCCAGCTACAAATATAAGAAACAGAAAACTACATTTGATAGCAGGATTATGGAAATAGAAAATGGTCTTCATTGAGCACTGGGTGGCTCAGTGGGTTAAGCATTCTGCTCTTGATTTTGGCTCAGGTCATGATCTCTGGTTGGTGAGATCAAACCCCGCAAATGGGCTCCAGGTGTAGAGACTGCTTAAGCTTCTCTCTTTCCAGCTTCTCTGCCCCTCCCCTCTAAAAAAAAAGGAAAAGAAAATAGTCTCCACTAAGCACAAAGGCTACTGCAGTTAAGATACCCTGAGATTGCCTAGCCATTGCCTAAGAATTAAGGGAGAACACGAGCTCTCAGACTTCAAGGCCAAGCACCAAGTGGTTTTGGGAGCATATAGAAACCAAGTGTTCCTTTTACACTCCAAATGTGACATTGCACACTCAAATGGCTACAGACTATTCAAGTAAGGCAAGAGAGTGAAGGAGGCCAGAGGGATAAACTGGAAGGCTCAGCTCCATCCAGGGGGGCAACTGTGCTCCTCAGCTCCAGCGAGGTTCCATGTAGGAATGTTGGAGTGAGAGGATTCGCAGTGCAGTTGACAAAATTCCTGGGGTCTTCCTGTCCTTTTGACTCCTGATTTTATAGAGTGAGCTTGTTGTCATTGCCTTAGTGTTAAAGGGAGCCCTTCCTTCCCTTTGGGGCCAACACTGTAGGACAGTCACAGAAGGTCTGCCTATGGCTTCTGCTTCTGCCTGCAGTTCACTCATTTCTAGTCGTTAGCCATTGCATTGGAAACACTGTTATATCACAACCAGCTTTGAAATATATCACAAATAACCTTGTTATTCTATAAGCATTGAAGGACCAACATTTGCTAATTATTTTCTTTTTAATGAACTAGATTATTTGAATCTTGCCAGTGGCTTTCTTGTTGCATATTTGCATTCTGATAGGCATCTTTGAACTGGAGATAAAAGGGTGGAGTTAACATTTAGGAAATTAGAAATATCCTATCTCTAACGTATGGGTTGTATGCTAACATCATTTTTTTATTTCTACCATGATAGAAAAAAAAAAGTTTGAGAGCAGTTGCTGTAAAATTACCCTGTAAGAACATATAATATTTTCCATTAAACTGGGACTAAAAATTTTAATTATATATAAATTTAGTTCCATTAAAATAGAAAAGAATATCTTGGCAGGAAGTCAAACCAGAACACTTAGTCCTAACTACAAGGTCCCTGAAAAAACGTTCCTTAATACTTTTCCAACTTTACCTCCCACTCTAGACCTTTGATTTCAGCCACAACTCCCACATTGTACCTTTCACATTTTTACATCCAAGCCTAACCCATAATATGCTTCACTCCCGGTATCCATTTCCCCTTTTTCCTTCCTCTTGCTTAAATCCTAACCAGCTTTAAGCTAAAGTGATTTTCCTGTCATACATAAACCCCTCCTCCAGCACTATGGCCCAAAGTGGTATTTTTTCCTTAGAGATTCTAAGATCATACTATCAAGCATTTATTATATAGCTTTATATGGGCAGCTCTCT
Organism: Procyon lotor; assembly: GCA_028646535.1. Lineage (NCBI taxonomy): Eukaryota > Metazoa > Chordata > Mammalia > Carnivora > Procyonidae > Procyon > Procyon lotor. Next base: position 11,771,841 of record CM053605.1, on the reverse strand, counting down.
CCTCATAATAGAACACAGTAGACTAAATGTGTTTCCCAAGCAATGCAACAGATGGACTGCTTCAGATGTTGTTGGTGCCTTCCTCATAGTCCCTTGGATGACCCCAGAAGTCACTTTTAGCTTGATGCACAGTTCCCATATATGCTAATGGTTTCTTACCCCTGGAACCTGCGTAACTGCCTGTCCCCAGCTGTGTTCTCAGCTCATGGGCAGAATGGGTCAGAAATGCCAATGAGTTAAAACTTTTAGGGGCAACCTTCAATCAATGAAGGATAAGAGTTGCTGGATCAATACTCCACAACTTCTTCACCTTTGGTGGGAAGATCCTGAAGCATGCTCCACATAGTTCCTCAGAAGATTCTTTTCTTCTTTTTTAAGATTTTATTTATTTCAGAGAGAGAGAGCACAGAAGGAGAGTGAGAGGGAGAAGCAGACTTCCCACTGAGCAGAGAGCCCAATACAGGGCTCAATCCTAGGACCCTGAGATCATGACCTGAGCCAAAGGCAGATGCTTAACCAACTGAGCCACCCAGGTACCACTCCTCAGAAAACTCTTAACATGATTGTGCCCTGGTTTCCCAGAACATCAACCTATTTGGTTACTTCTTTTCCTTCCTCCCCATGCTTCCTGGGATCATCTTACAAATAAACTACTAGTACATAAATCTTTATCTCAGGGCCTGCTTTTTGGAGAATCTTTGGGACAACTGGCTACCTGTGCCACAACTGATATGTCACCTAAAGGTAAGACATTCCCTGACTAGATTTCACTTCTTGAAAACAGGTCTCTATATAGAAACTTGCATGGACTCTTGAATAAAACAGATACTCAATAACTATCTGGAATCTGTTGGTCAATAGTATACCCTTATTTGATTTGACCAAAATTGAAAAAGATTTCAGTGTTTTTGCTCTTGTCTTATTTTTCCTCCCCTCCATATAAGGAGATCAATATAGTGTTCATAAAACAGCCAGAACTAGACAAGTTTATGATCCATTTTCCTTCCAGCCTCACGCTTCGGAAAGAAGGTTTGAATATTGGAAACCCTATATTGACCATAGTCTCTGAAACAGATCTGGCGCTAGTAATTCACCCTTTAGTGAATATTTAAAGCAATGTTTATAATGCCTCAGGGTCTCATGTTCATTAATTCTTTTAACAAACAGTGAGATGATGGGCTTTAGGCCTTTTTGAAAGAATTCCAAACATTAAGAAGTAGAGTCATAAAGGAATTTTTTTTTTTAAAGATTTTATTTATTTGAGAGAGAGAAACACAGTGAGAGAGGGAACACAAGCAGAGGGAATGGTAGCGGAAGAAGCAGGCTTCCTGCCGAGCAGAGAGCCCGATGCGGGGCTCAATCCCAGGACTCTGGGATCATGACCTGAGCCGAAGGCAGAGGCTTAAGGACTGAGCCACCCAGGCACCCCAAGGAATTTTTGAGAATTGAGGAACACTAATGAATTACTTAGTATTCATTTTGACTCACAATAACAGAAAATCCAAAATAAACCAGGGAGTATTTATATATTTTTCTTAAAAAGTTGGCACTGGGTGGCCCAAGGCTGGTATGACATTCAGCAGGGCCAGGGATTCAGCTTCCTTCTCTCTTGCTGCTCCTCAGTCCATGGTTCCATTTCCTAGATCACCTCTGTCTAAGATGATTGCTCCAGTTCCAGCCATCATACCCACATTCCAGCTAGCAGAATGGAGGAAATGAGAGAAGAAAGCAATATTGCCTCCCCGTAAGGGCACTTTTCAGAAGTTCAACAGCCTGCTTTAACATACACCATATTGACCAGAATTTATTCCCACAGCAGTCCTTAATTGCAAGGGAAGCTTTACTCCAAGCTGCCTAGGCTAAACTACAAGTTAGAGGTTGTATCACAAATATTTCTACAGAATGAGAGAATGGACACTGGGGGACAATTGGCTACATCTGCCACAATTGATATGTCACCAAAAGCTGCTCAGATCAGAATCTGATGCTAGAAAATAAAATATGTACATAATAAGTGAGAAGTAATATGGATTATCATGCAAATGTCTAATTGCCCATTACTGATGCACGAACAATTTCACAATCACAGAATGGGGAGGGAGGGGGAGGGACTGAAATGGGATTTCAAAATGTCGATGACTAAAATTTAATCTAAGCTTATATTGGAATGCCATGTGCATGCTTCTTTTGATGAAGCCAGCTATTAAAAAGGAGACCAAAACTAGAAATTATCAGAACAGAGTCCAGTGTGATTAGATAATCTGGGTATAGTGCTAGCAGAATCGTTTAGAACCTTTAAAAAAAAAAAACCTTCAGAACTCTACGTCATACATTGGGTTATACTGGGCCAGAAGATAATATAATGAGGGATTTGAAGATCAGTAGGCATTCAAATCAGCTCATAAACCAGGCAGAGTCTCCAGAATGGTACCATCTACAAGCTGATAGATAGTACAACAGTTTGCCATCTGTCCCTTCTGTTACCCTACTTCCAGGTGCCCTACTGAAATAAGCATACATTACAAAGATTCTACCCCTCTTTATGTTATGGATACCTCCACCTTAGCACAGGGGAACCAGGATTATCATGTTGTACAAAGCTGCAGGCTTTGAAAAAGGACACTAAGAAAGTACAAGAAGGCAGGCTTGTACTAGAGAAGCTTGAAGGGCCTTTGAAAAATCAGACAGAAGCCATAGTACTGTTCACTATGTTGGTTCTAGAATCCTTTTATTGAGAAATGCTGTGAGCATTGCAACTGGACCATGAGAACCAGGCTAAATCAAGTTCTTTCTGACCTCTGTAGTGATATAGTACATGCCCCAGACTCTCAGGGACCATCAATTTTCCAAAGTGGTGAGTTACCCATATGTCACCTCTTTGGCTGTCTTATGAAATTCTGTAGGAGGAAACAAGATAATAGGCATCGAATAATTCTATTAGATGGTTATCAGTTGTTTTAAGAAAGATGCAAAAGGTACCACTTTTTTCTTTAAAAAAATTTTTAAAAGACCATCATTGGCAAATAACCAGTGAACAAGTTTTATCCTTTTTCTCTCTTCGCAGTTTTGCTTGGTCAGCCTATTACACACCAACCAGTTTGAGCTACATCAGACTTTATGGGTTTTTCCCTCCTTTTAATTAACTTTAAGATCTTATTAGCCCAATTATTAGCAATATGTTACAAGGCACCAAGACCGAAGCTGTGAATGTGTCTTTATTAAAAAGGCACTGCCATGAGTTAAGAAACTTTCAGCATTATTATAAACTCTATCAAGGCTAGAGAGATAATTCAGTTTGCAAATTGGTCCCAATTCAAACTTGGCAAGGGAATGCAAATTAGGTTTGAATTAATTTGCTCCCCCCTCCCACTCTTCCCTCAAAACATCTAATTTCTATTAGCAATTAGCATCAGTAGACTTTACACTGGCACTTGGAAAGGTGTACCAACTCATAAAATAAGAACCAAAGGTGTGACGTTGTTTTAACTTAAGAATTGATGTGCGAAGAAGGAAAAGAAATGGGCTTTTAGATATATCATCCTTCCTAAGGGACACATAAATAACCCTAAGTTTTACTCGGCTTGAAGGGCTAGAATATAGTAAATTGTTCTCTGCTTTACAAACCAGGCAATTCTAAGAGGAACAAGAATGAATTTGTCAAAGACTCAGCCCCATGGAACATTCTAAATATAGAATCAGCTTGCCTTTGTCCATAGTTATTCCCTTCTAACAGCTTCACCAAGGGCTCAAACAGCAGGTTCCTTTATTAAAAATGGAACTACTGTCTTCAGGTACAGAATATATTGAAGGCCTTTTCTAGGAAAAAATTAAAAAAAAATGCTAAACTAGTGAGCTCCGGGGATCTATACATTCTAATCCAGGTTCACAGACTGTCTGATACAAAAACTAAGACCACAGGACCTCAGCTCTGCCTGCTTCCCTTTCACACCTCTTGTGTTGTACTTCAGCGGTTCTCAAACATTAGAATGCTTTCAATCACTTGCAATCTTTCGGAAAATACAAGCTCCCGCTTAGCCCCCCAAAATGCTGACTCAGTACATCTTGGGTAGAACATAGGAATTTTCATGGCCCTGGGATGTTTGGTGATTCTGAGCAGGGAGTCTTTGGATCACACTTTAAGGAACACAATTCTGTTTTTGTTTTGTGTGTGTGTGTGTTTTTGTGTTTTGTTTTTTGTGATATGGCCCTGGTCAAGTAAAAAAAAAAAAAAAATAGGTGAATAAAACAATTTGCCTCTTCTTTGGTTCCACTAGAAGTGGGCAATTTGGCAATTATCAAAAACTCGTAACGGACATAAATAACAAAGTCAAATAAGCTTTCTTAAAGCTTTCTTAAAGTCATATAAGCTCAATAATTTAATTTTAAAATGTTCCTGCATGTAGATGAGTTCACCAGAACAGCTAAGAAGCCCATTTCATACCTAAAAGCAATTAGATAAAATAGTTCTGAGCCACTGGAACAATACCTCCTATACACCTACTAGCAAGAAAGAGCTACAAAAAGGAAATAAAAAATCTGTTAAATTTTCATATTCATCAAGAAAAGTGAAACACCTTCATTTTAGATGTATTTGTGTATTTCAGGATTTCTACGGTGTCTCCTCTAAGTGATCTCACACCTTTACCATAGAGTTTCTCAACCTTGGCACCATTGACATTTGGGGCAGGATAATACTTTGCAGTTGTGAGTCATCTTATACCATTGCAGGATGTTTAGCTGCATCCTTGGACTCTGTGCAAAAAATGCAATAGTAGCTCCCCCCCAGTTATGACAACCAAAACTTCTCCATATTGCCAAATGTCCCTTGGCCAGCGAAGAACTGTTAGGGCACTAGTATTCCACAACATCACATGGCACTTCTCAAGTGCTAATGTGCACATTATTACAATGGGTGGATTTAATGCTACTGGCGCAAATATAGCTAGCATTTATACATGCCAGGCACTATGATTTTTAAAAAAAGAAAAATAGCATCTTATATGTCTGATCTTGCTTATCCATCCTTATTAACTCTTTTTCACGAATAAAAACACTCAGGTTTAAAGAATATTTATTTATTTACTTATTTGACAGAGAGAGAGAGAGATCACAAGTAAGCAGAGAGGCAGACAGAGAGAGAGGGGGAAGCAGGCTCCCCGCTGAGCAGAGAGCCCGATGCGGGGTTCGATCCCAGGACCCTGAGATCATGACCTGAGCCGAAGGCAGAGGCTTTAACCCACTGAGCCACCCAAGCGCCCCAACACTCAGGTTTAGAGAGATGAAAAGACTTGCCCAAAGTGGTAAGTCATAGAGCACAGCTTCATACCTAATGACTTTATCTCAGAGCCCGCATATTTAAACTCCACTCTTGATGAAGTGAAATTGATGATGTCTGTAACCCCTCATAGTTTTCATCCCCAAACAGGCAATGTTAACACAGGCATTCACATGAAAATAAACACCAAGCCCAGAGACGGCTGCTCAGCAAAGGGTGCAAAATTCTGCAAATGAATGACATTACAATAAACCTCATTAATTCTGATTCATTCATTTAGAACTTACCATAGTTCAAGAGGGAGCTGGACTAGCACGGACCTTTCCACTATGTACAAAAGAAATATCTGGGAAGTGATAGTATATATAAAGTTCCCAAGGGAATGCTTTAGAGCTGGAGAAAACACACAAACAACTGCTTTGTGGAATGGAATATACATTCCAGTTACCATCTATGCAGTGACCGACCCTGCTTAGAGGGTAAATGCTAATAGCTCTTCTAGTTATTGAAGTAGGTCCTCTACTGGGCCACATTTTGCCTAACTACAGCGATGGTATTCACTCAAAATTAATAAAATGGCATACCTTTAAAAATCGTTTTCAGGGGCTCTCTGCTCGGCGGGGAGCCTGCTTCCCCCCCACCCCCCGTCCACCTCTTTGCCTACTTGTGATCGCTCTCTCTCTCTCTCTCTCTCTCTGTCAAATAAATAAATAAAATCTTTGAAAAAAAAATCGTTTTCAGATATATTCCAATACAATTTGGGACCTCCCTCTCTGGGCCTAGACACTGCTGATCACTTTCAACAGCTGTCAACACAACCATGACAGAAAGCCATCATGAATGGATCCGGACTGGCCCTCAAGACAATGTTGTAGACAACACCTACCCTAGTACCTGGGAACAAACAATGTTTTGAATTTCTTTTGTATATAGGCATATCCTTGACATCTTAAAAATGTAAGTATTTACTGTGTCTCAGATACTGTGTTAAATGCTGGAGATACAGACAGAAGGTAAACACTGTTGCTCCCCTAACTGACTTTACAAACTAGAAGGGGATATGGATGGGGGAGTCAGATGAGTGCAGTATATGTGCACATAACGTGTGTGCTGGGTCTAGCCAAAGCACGGAAAGAATGATTAAAGAGAAAGACTTCCTGAAGATAGTGCCTCCTGGAAGATGGCCATGAAAGGACAAGAAGGAAACATCTCAAGACAGTAGCCGGGATTCCCCATAGTGACGGGATGCTGAGAAATTTTCACTTTCTTTTTACTACTTTTCTGTATTAACTGAAAATTTATCAGTGAAAATAGATTTCTGATATAACTAGAAAAATATATTAAAGAGCAAATGACAAGTGGGAATAAAGTGTACTCTACCATTTCTGGGAACTTTGCTGTGCAGGGAAACAATGAAATAATGAAGCATATAAAGAGTGATGTGGGGGCACCTGGGTGGCTCAGTCGTTAAGCGTCTGCCTTCGGCTCAGGTCATGATCCCAGAGTCCTGGGATCGAGCCCCGCATCAGGCTCCTTGCTCAGTGGGAAGCCTGCTTCTCCCTCTACCATTCCCTCTGCTTGTGTTCCCTCTCTCGCTGTGTTTCTCTCTGTCAAACAAATAAAATCTTAAAAATAAATAAATAAATAAAGAGCGATGTGGGTCAAGAAATGCACTTTTTCCTTGTTTTGTTTTTTTGTCATTTTGTTTTGTTTTGTTTTGTTTTGTTGAGGTGGGGGGAGAGAGAGAGAGAATCTTAAGTAGGCTCCCCACCCAGTGTGGAGCTCTATCTCATAACCCTGAGATCATGACTTGAACCAAAATTAAGAGTCCAACACTTAACTGATTGAGCCACATAGGCACCCCTCCTTTTTTTTTTTCTTTTTTCTTTTTAAGCTGAAAGATAATTGAGCGTACTTACAAGCTGTAAGAAAGGTGGCAGTTGAAAGTACAAGAGAAAGGACAAACAGATAGAACAAATGGAATAAGACCTCTGCCCTAGTCCTGGAAGATGTAAGAATCTATGGGCTCAAAAGAGCCATTTGGAAAGGTTAACATCAGTTAAGAGAAATGACATCTCTAAAGAAAAAGGTGGGAGTGGGGAGACCTACATATGGTGTGAGACACTGATTGGGATCTTTGTCTGTTCCCTTGAGGTCACCAAAGATAGGTCTACAGTGGAAAAGCTCCCCTCTATAAATAAAGTTACTAAAGTCTGCAGAATCTAGCTCAAAAGAGCCGCCCTCCTCTGCTTGAGATTCCCACAAACCATGGAGTGAGGGATGCTGACCCAGCTGACAATTTTACCATCAAAGCTATCAGACAATTACCACAAATATGGCAAAATATAGCAATTCATGAAGCAAGACTTCCTTTCCTTCTCAGAGTGGATGAAGGTGCTTCCCTCCCCTCCCCAGTGTCAGGGAAGAGAGTCCCCACAAATATCATTTCTAATACTCACTTGTATATGCAAGAAGGGGACTTGGCATTTTGCTACTTGATTAGAAGTTTACTTAACACCAGGCTAGGTTCCTATCCTGGTGGTATGGAAGAAAAGCAAAGAGCACAGGGCAAGATGGCATTGGGGTACGTTCCATCATAGAAAGATCTGAGACCAGCTTATCAAATCCCAGTTCACAGGCAATAGCTCTAGTTTCCAGAATAGAACAAATGGGATAAACTTGATGAGAATCACCACAAACTGGGTCAAAGAATTGAGTGAAGCAGAGAGCTGTGATTGGGGGCCAACATGGGCATCAAAGGAAAGATATGACTGAGCTTGACAAGCAAACACAAAAACCTAGAAAAACTTCTGGAAGTTGAGTCTCTCTTCCATGTACCTCTCAGGACCTGCACCAATCCACCATGAGCCTATAAACTCATTAGCATGCATCATATTAGTGGTGATTACATTCCTTTCCCTTCTCTCCTCCCCAATGCCAGAGAAGAAAGAAAAAAGGCAGGGGGTGGTGAGAGAGAGACCACCCACCAGCACCACTCCCTTGCTGGCTACTATGGCCACAAATCGCGTCTGCACTGGGAAAACGGGGAGAAGGTTGGAGGTTGAAAAGAAGTTTTAATATTTAAATATTTTAATTATCTCAAATAGTTTAATATTTGAGAATAGACTGTTTTAATATCTTAATTCAATCATAAATATGGAATCATACTAATTTGAATTTAAAGGTAACTTCCACCAGTGAGAAAGGCTGGGTCTTACAAAGCCAAGGCAATTGTTGGGGGCAAAGAAAATATTTCTTGCTTTATCTCATGGCTTAAACTCTTTCAAGCTAATTATACATATATGAATCTACATGTATACATATATGTATGTTTTTTAAGGCATTATTATAATGACCAACAAGGCTGCTGTGAAAGAACATTTAGTTTGAATACTGATTAATTCTGTCACTTTGTTTATAGTGTTCTTGGAAAGAGATAAGATGACAAAGGGAATCAAGTAATATAATTCAACCCTTGTCTGCAAATAGAACCCTCTTTAGAAGCAAGATAGACAGTTCTCAAAGACCTAACACGAAAAGGAGACAACATTTTCCTTTCTTTTATTCATAGGATGACCAAAAGGCACTTGATACCTACCCAGAAGTCTGGCCTGCTCTCTGAAGCTGGAATCACTTTGATCTTAGATACTAGAGTCCTGACCGTTCGGTCTCACACCACTGTCTTACCAATAAACCCTTCACTGGGGCCTCAGAACATGTCCTCCTGGTTCTGGATTATTCTCCTGTTGGACCAGTCCCTGTTTGGGATCTCTTTCCTTTGTCCTATCCTCTATCCTTCCCCCAAGGTCATCCTCCTAGCACAAAAGCTTACTGAAACCATTTTCCTGTCAGAAATCCTCAGAGGCTTTCCATTGCCCGTAAGGCTGTTTGCAACATGGGGCCAGCCTGACCTTCCAAACACAACCCTGCCTTGTTTCCCGCCTCACCCAGTTCTCACCATTTATCCCAACATCCAGCTAGCAGCCACATTGAACATTTGCTTTTCCCTAAACACAATATTTTTATGTCTTAGTGTCTTCTTACATGCTCTCCCAACTCCAGTCTCTGCCTGGCAAAACCTACCCTCCTGAACCCTGTCAGAATATCATCCCCGCTGAGGGATCTTCCCTTGACACCAAGCCAGTCATGGCTTTCCCTGTAATCATTGACTGTGCTGGACATACTGTGGTGTACTTGGCAGATGGTGTGATGTGGTGGCTGGAAGGCGGTTTCTGACTCATAGCACCTGTTTTCCCTTCGGTAACGAATGTGTAGTTGCAAATTAAGATAAGGCTATGGCAGAAAGGAACATGGTACCAGGGAACCAAACCTAGACAGGGGAGATTTGATACATGAGTGGGAGATAACCAGCAGCCTGGAAGTACAGAAGTAGAAGCCACATGTGTCGTGGCTCTGTGGCAGAAGTGTATGTTTCCTGGGAATAGGGAGGCTCCTGATTGGAGCGATGAGTAAGGAAGAAGATGATGGTGTTGCAAAGGCAGGCAAGGTTCAACCCTGCAGAGCCTTGTGGACCACCGAAAATGCTTTCATCTTTATTTTGATAACACTGAAGAGGAATTGAAGAGTTTTATGATAGGGCAATGACATGATTCGATTTGCATTTTTAAAAAAATTTCTAGCATCGATGTGAAGAGTAGACAGGACCGAGGCCAGGATATGGGGAGGCTTATTTGGGGGCTATTCTGGATAGGAAACAAATAACAGAAGATTCAATAGGCAAGTGAATTGGGGAGTGGCACAACAGATGGGGAGAATTTAGGTAGATTCAAATTTAAATTATTTCCAGAACTCCTAAGAACCAGATTAAGTACTCACATTAAATACTCAGGTAGCATTAAAAAAAAAAAAAAGCATCCCCTTCAAGTTATGATTGCTCTATGGAGCTTATAATAAAATAAAGTCATTAAAAATGCATTTGGTTAAATTTTACTATTGAGGAGAAAGCAAAGGATGAAATTATACATGTATAATAGAGTAAAAATTGTAAAACTATCTCTTTTAAGCTAGCTAGTTAAAGGAGCATTTGTTACTGTAGCCTCCAAGGAGGCTCTGAAACACAAAAATAAAAATTACAAAATTTTAAGAGTCTTATTTTATAGCAGCTTCTTGAGATATACTTTACATACCATACAATTCATCCATTTAATTTAAAAAATTTCATGCATTTCAATGGTTTTTAGTATTTTCACTGAGTTGCATATCTCATCACCAGTATCTAGTTCTAGAACATTTTCATACTCCAGAAAGAAACCCCATACCCATGAGTAGTCACTATCCATTTCCTCCTAAAGAGATACTGATCTTTACTACCTAATGTGGACATTTCATATAAGTAGAATTATACACGATGAGGTCACTTGTGACTAGCTTCTTTCTCTTAGCATAATGTTTCTCCCAGCACGTTTCTCTTGTAACGTGTATTCTACTTAATTCCTGTATAATTCCAGGTAATATTTCATAGCATGGATAAACTACCTTTTGTTTAACCATACGTCCATCAATTGACAGATATTTCGGTTATTTGCACTTTCTGGCCATAATGGATGATGCCTCTATGAACATCCAAGTACAAACTGAGTGAATATATATTTTCATTTCTCTTGGTTATATACCTAGAAGTGGAATGGCTGGGTCATATTTAATCCTGTATTTAATCATTTGAGGAACTGCCCAACTCTTCTCCAAAGCAGCTGCTCCATTTTACATTTTCTTCAGTAATGCCTAAATATAAAGTGACCTCTCTATATCCTCATCAACTCCTCTTATTATCTGTCCTTTTGGTTCCAGCCACGGCTCGTGGGTGTGAAGTGATATCTCATTGTGGTTCTGATTTGTGTTTCCCCGGTGACTAAATGTGTTGTATATCTTTGCATGCACTAACAAGCCATTTGTACACCTTCTTTGGAAAAGTATCTATTCTTCCATTTGGAAAAATGTCTATTTCCTTTGCCTATTTTAAAATTCGATTATTTGTCTTTCTATTGTTGAGTTAAAGACTTGTTTATGTATTCTAGATACAAGTCCCTTACTAATTATGTTTTACCAACATTTTATCCCATTCTCTGGGTTGTCTTTTCACTTTCTTGATGGTGTGCTCTGAAAAACACCTTTTTTAAAAATTTGCATCATATCTGATTTATTTCTTTTTCTTTGGTTGCTGTGCTTTATTATCTTTTAGAAAAGAACGATTTTTATGAAACTATGGGATCATTCAACTGAGGTGTATTTAAGATTCTTTTATATCTTTCCCTTGCCTACAAGAACAGAATTTAAGTACCATTTTCCTCAAGAGTTCAGTCATTTTCCCTAACACTTGGATTGCCTCTTCAAAGCTAAAAGACTATAAGTAATGCCAGCCAACTCTAACTTTAGCAAAGGCAATTAAGCAGCATGTTTCAGGCTTATCAGTTCTATGTCATTTTATTAGCTAAAGCAATTAGAAGAACTTATCATTTTTAAAAATCACATAATTATTGACTATCGCAACCCCTGTTACTGAGAAAGGTGATGACTTGTACACTGCTCAGAGGTAAAATGGAAATAAAGAGTGAAAAAGAAAGCCTGAAAGATAAAGGTGAAAGGAGGAAAGAAACATAAATTATAATTAGAGAGAAACGCTGTGGAACCCTAATGCAGTTTTTAAGACCCTTTAAGTCAAATTAATGAAAATGAAAGAGGCTTAATATTTGCATGGGTAGAATTTTGATTTAGAAAGTTAAATTATTTCTTTTAATTAAATCTCCCACCTATTCGTTTTCACTTAAAAGCTTTTAGGGGACCAAGTAAAATGTTTTCAAGATCTAACTTATAAAATAATTAATAAATAGCACGGGATGTAGGCATGAATTTAAAGAGCATGCAACAAATCTTAATTTAAGTCATCTCAAAATCCACATGTTCCTCGAGGGCTGGACTCCTCAATTATTCACCTTTGGGGCTCCAGTGCTCAAGTTGGACCTGCAGTGAGAAGGTGCTCAAAGACCAAAACTCTTCCACCAAATTAACCTTTGTTACAAAGTGTTCTGAACAAACTCAGAAGTAGCATGGACCTCTTAAAGTTCATTGTGGAGATTACTTCTTAGTTTTACTTTTAATAGCATAGGTCATTCTGAATGTGTGCCTTTCCCCCTCAAGTTTTCACTGAATGTCATTGAGAGAACTCTTTGTAATTATCCATCTTGCTTTACTGTGAAATAAAGGCTCACCAGCAGGACTAACCTATTGGTTGATCTGGGTAACGTTAATTAACGTTAATGAGATTATGCTCTGGGACCAACCTATCTATCACCTTTCGGCTTGAAACCTGCCGTCCTGCTTCTGTCTGTTTTTCAAGCATGGCCTCCTCTCTCGATTTGTCTTCCAGCAGGGGACAGGGATCCCACCACATTGGGAGGTTGGCACAGCAGCCACATGAACCACACATCCATTCCAGATAACCTCTTCTCTTTCTTCTTGTCCTTCCATTCTCTGTGCCTGCTCATATTCAGATCAGTTGATCCCCCATCCTCACATACGTTTCTGCCTGAGAATCAAGGCCATGAAATCCAGATGGTCTCCTGCCCCTGGTCCAGCTGTGCCCATTCTGCCTAGGGCAGGGAGTCCGTGGAGTGAAGGGACTGTGCCCACCCAGAGTCTAGGACCACCACCCCAAGCCACACTTTAGTATCCTGGAGTTTGTTGCTCAAATGCTGCCCCAAGTCCACTTTCAGGACCTGTACAAGGCTTCTTTCCTGGGTCCATCCTTCTGTTGGCAGACCTTCAGGCCTAAGGACCATCCAGAGGGTTACTATTTGCAAGAGGGACACAGACAGCTTGAGTATATGGGCAAAAGTGTCCAAACATGTGCTTATTTAATATCTTCAATGGGTGGGAGGAGAAGAGTGTGAGCCCTTAACATGGATGGCCAGCCAACGCCAACTCTGCTCATGCCACTGCATTTCAGTAATTCTGGAATTTTAGGTAGTCTTGGAATCCAAAATTATGTTTCCCTAGGTTATCATAAAAGATTATCTATTAAAGTAGGAGCATAGAACAGATTTTATTTAAAATATTAACTTGATTTCTAAATATGGTATATAGGTGTCCATTTCTACTTCTTCCCTAGACCCTGGTAATATGAGCAGTGGGCCTGGTAGATTTAGAGCCCAAGTTCTGTTGATTCATTATAACTCTTTATTATGTCCCTATGTTGTGCTAGGCACTTTTTTAGGCCCTACACGTCAGCATCAAACCAGACAGATGAAGTCCTGCTTTCAAGGAGCTTATGTTCCAACAAAAGAAGACAAGTGATGTCTAGGTAAACCAATGTATGCATTCATTTACTCACTCAATTATCAATTACCAAATTCTGTTCACAGCATTAGGGTCTATGAGCAAAACAGACAAGCATCCCTGACCTCATGGAGTCTATATTATAATTTCAAATATTAATAAAAGTAAACAAAGAAATGGGTAAATTCCTAGAGAATAACACTTGAGAGACATTGGCCCCATAGATGAGGCTGTCAGGAAGCCATCTCCAGTGGGATCTACAGTATGAGAAGAAGCGAGGCGTGCAAAAAGCCAAGAAAAGAGCCTCTTACGGAAGGCAGAGCAGTTGCAAAGGCTAGGAAGTGAGAATCTGGGGTGTTCAAGGAACAGAGGAAAACGTGCATGGCTGAAGCATCATAAAGCAGATGGTGGGTGTTGCTATACAGTCAAGAGGGAGGCAACTGAAGGTGTTTTTATTCATCATGCATCAGAGCTAAGTCCCCGCTTCCTGTGTTTTCTGGGAGTGTCAGGAACAAGACAATAAAAGACTGCATGCAGTAAGAAAACAGCACCTGTGAAAGGAAGGCCACCCCAAAATCTGGCCCATTCCTTCAGACCGTGCAGTCAGGCTTGGGAGTCCTCAGCAGCAAAGTGAAAGGTGTGTCAAGTCCACAGCAGACCCCCAAGGGTCTGTGGCTGCCAATAAGCTAAAGCGGCACACACTATACATCTCCATCCAACAAGTCTCTGGATGAGCCTAGACATGGTCCGCCTCTTTAACTACTGACTGACATACTTCATGTTAAGGAACACTGGCTCTTGGAATAAACTAACCTACAGGCTTGTCTGCGTGCCAGACACTGACTCAATGCTTCCTGCAACTTCCCTCACTCAAATGAAGTCTCACAAATTAACCAGAGGTATCATTATCTCTCTTTAATAGGAGAGACCAGAGCTCAAAAAGGAGAAGCAAATTATTCCAAATCACATGTTGGTAAATAGCGGATTTCTGCATCAGGACCTGATGCCACCTGCCTCAGCAAACAGAATATGGTCATTGGCCTGATTTGCACCAAGAAGTAAGCGCTCATCTCTGAAGCAAGCCATACCTGGAATCTCAGTTTAGCTGCTGTGCCACTGTGTGACCTTGAGTGAATTACTTCACTCCTCTGAGTCTCAATTTTCTTCTCTATAAAGTGGAGATAATTGCATGGTGATTTGCTCTACCAAATTAGTTGAACCCAAAGAGAGAGTCTTTGGAACCTCCAGTCTATGGCCAGAAGCAGAGGTGATAAGGCCAGCATGTCATTGCCGTCCAAAATGGGGAAGAGGGCAGTTTTGTGGGATTGAGCCCTTGACCGATGGAATCTGACACTATGCCCAGGTAGATAGTGTCTGAATTGAGTTCAATTGTAGGACATCCAGCTGGTATCAAAGCATTGCTTGGTGGTACGGAGAAATATGCCCCACCACCGTGGTGGAATTGGATGCTCAGATTCTTTAGCATGTCAAGCGCCTGGATTGTATCAAGCACTAAACAAATGTTCACTGGTTGTATTACTATTCCCTTGCTTTGCCTCTCTTCTCTTCAGCACTTGCCATGGAGTCCCATTTGTTTATCGATTCTAGGTATTCTTTCAATAGCAACCAGCAGACATTTACTTAAAGATGTGCCAGAGCTTGTCAAATAGAGGGTGCTACAAGTGAAATATGAATCGTGAACTCTTGAAGAGCAAACCATCCATCTCGGAAGAGTTCAATGTTAGGCAGTTACTGAAACAGTTGAGAAATGGTCATCCTTATGGGGGGTATGTCTTCTTCATTTGAAGCACCTCTTGATTTTTTGCTGAGCAGCCTGAGCTTCAGTGGGACACTCTAATCCAGAGCCTGGTAAATGTCACACAACTGTCTTTCTCCTCTCTTGCTAAATTAACCTATGATGAAGATAACATCCACATAAGCACTAGTGATCATCCTTAGAGGTTTCACAAATAAAACCCAAGAACTACTGGAGCAGAATACAAATCTACTATATATTTATGCACACTTGAATATCCAGGCTTCTCTATGGCTTCTAGCAAGGTTTAATTAAATATTTCTCCCTTGTACCAGATTTATTTAAAACATTGGGCACATATACTTTGGGCAGGTAGTGTAAAGGGCTGCATGTATTTAGGAGAAGGTAGGGTGATTAGCTCCATCTCCACCTTCATGCTTGTGCACATCCACTTGAAGGCTTTCTAGCCAGCTCATTCACAACCCTCATAGGAGTCTTTTGTGGGCTTCCATGTCCCATCTGAGACAGCTGCTCTCTGCATTGTATACAAGACCCCTGTCTTTATAAATGAGATCATATTATTCATGAAGTACTGGGAGTCCATAAGAGGAAGGAGTAACAGGGTACACTTAAGGTATTGGCATTCACATTATTTTTTATTCCTTTTTTTTTTTAGAGAGATAGAGAGTAGGGGAGGAGCAGAGAGAGAGCGAGCAAATCTTAAGCAGGCTCCATGCCCAGTGCAGACCTCAACATGGGGCTTGATCTCACAACCCTGAGATTATGACCTGAGCCAAAATGAAGAGTCAGACGCTTAACTGAATGAGCCACCCGGGTGCCCCTTTATTATTTCTTATTCTTAGTGGCTAAAGGGAGACATGAGTGATCTAAAATAGTGGCTCTCAATCCATGTTGCTTGCAAGCCACAATAAAATATACATATAATGTATACTTTAATGCAGTAACTAATTCTGAAACTAAAGTTTCATGTTTTATTACTTATCCTTCCTAAGGACCATATATTCTGATAGTTTCTATTCTATTAAAAAAAAAAAAAGCACTGGTTGCAACCGACTCTGTTGATTTTACGACCCATTAATAAGACAAAACTTGCAGTTTATAAAACACTGTTGAAAAGTCTAAAACAGATCCATATCCATTAGCATAAGACAAAGTAGGGTCAGGTCACATATATTTCCCTCTCTCAACAAACATGTGCACATATGCACTCAGAAACTTCTCATTTTTTTAGAGTACATAATATTAATCCAAGATAATTGGTCACTTCCCTGATTAGTCTCATGGTACTCAAGAGAGAACAGAGTTGCTCATTAGATGAGCTATTTGCATCCAATTCCCAATATGTCATTTTATTTTAGGAACGCAAAAACCACAAACCATAAGCCTTCTGAAAAGTATGCATATTTACATGTACTTCCAGTTTAGAAGTATTCCACAAGAAGATTTTTCTCCTGAGATTTTGGATGGGTTCATCTGTTAATATAAAATGCAAACATGAATAGTCTCATTTTTAAAACATTGAAAGTTTAACTTTAGTATGAAAAAAGGATGAGTATAAGAAAAAGTGGAAGGGGGGGAAAAAAGGAATAGAATCGGATACAAATACAAATTTAAAGCATACTTTGTTGCAGGGTGCCTGGGTGGTTCAGTTGGCTAAGCGTCTGCCTTCAGCACAGGTCATGATCCCAGGGTCCTGGGATTGAGTCCCTCATCAGGCTCCCTGCTCAGCAAAGAGCCTGCTTCTCCTTCTCCTTCTGCTGCCCCCCGCCTCCCCAGCTTATACTCTCTCATGCTCTCTTAAATAAATATATTTTAAAAAAGACATATTTTGTTGCTTGTAAATCTTTCAATGTATTATTGTAATTAACATTAATTAAATATCCCACGTTTATAGTATAATACCAGCCAAAATACAGCTCACTAAAGGCAATGTTGGTTTTTACTTATGAATAGAATTTATGACATATTTACACCCTTGTTATATAAATTCTTTTTTTTTTCTCAAGAAGATTTTGAATAAATTATGCTTAGGAGTTTTGTCTTGTTTTTCTAATTAGTAAACTTTATTTTTTACAGCAGTTTTAGGTTCACAGAAAAACTGAGGGGAAAGTACAGAATTCCTACATATCCCCTACCCCTAGACATGCACAGTCTCCCCTACTCCAAACATCCATCCTACAGTGGTACATCTGTTATACCCTATAAACCACACTAACACACCATTATCTCCCAAAGTCCATAGTTTACATTACTAGAATTCATTCCTGATGTTGTACATTCTTGGGTTTGGATAAATGTATAATGACAAGTATCCACCTTTATACTATCAGAGTAGTTTCATTGATCCTCTGTGCTCTACCTATTCATCTTTATCTCTAACCCCTGGTACCAGTGATCTTTTTACTGTCTCCATAGATTTTCTTAAGCTCTCTATAGCTTTGCCTTTTCTAAAACATCATTTAGTTGGAATCATATAATATGGAACCTTTTCAGATTGGATTCTTTCACTTAGTAATATGCATTTAAGTTTCTTCCATATTTTTTCATGACTTGATAGCTCATTTCTTTTTAGCACTGAGCAATTTTCCATTGTCTAAGGGTATCACCATTTATTTACCCATTCACCTACTGAAAGACATCTTGGTTGCTTCCAAATTTTGACAATGACAAATAAAGCTGTTATAAACACCCATGTGCAGTTTTTGTGTAGACATCAATTTCTTATGCCTTTGGGTAAAGAGGCACAATTGCTAGATTACATGGTAAGAATATGTTTGTAAGTTTTGTTAAGAAACTGTCAAACTGTACCATTTTGCATTCCTGCTGGCAGTGAATGAGGGTTCCTATTGTTCTGCATCCTCGTCAGCATTTGGAATTGTCAGCGTTTGGGATTTGGCCATTCTGATAGATATGGAGTACTATCTCCTTTTAATTTGCAATTCCTTGAAGACATATGATGTTGAACATTTTACACATTTGTTTGTCATCCATATATCTTTATTGGTGAGTAATGCCTATCTTTTGTCATTTTTTTTCCAATCAGGCTGTTTATTTTCTTATTCTTGAGTTCTAAGAGTCCTTTGTATATTTTGGATAGTAGTCCTCTATCAAATGTGTCTTTTGCAAATATTATCTCCCAGTCTATGGCCATCTTCTCATTCTCTTTATGCTTGTAGATTTTGGTATTCCCAAACATGTTAAGTTAAGCAGCTTCCTAAGAAAATAGAAATATTTATATAATTTTCAGATTGAATTCTCAGTTAAATTAATCTCTGGTTATTTCATTTGTGTCAATATAGATTGTGGAGCCCTTGATAAAACCACGTTCCATTCAAAAATAAAGGATAAGACCTAAAAACACACTTTTGTCTTCTCCAGTCTGTTTTATATAGCTCTTTAATTTTCCATAGCAAGTAAAAATTTTTTTAAGATTATTTATTTATTTATTTGACAGAGAGAGAGAGAGAGAGAGATCATAAGCAGGCAGAGAGACAGGCGGAGAGAGAAGGGGAAGCAGGTTCCCTGCTAAGCTGAGAGCCCAATGCGGGGCTTGATCCCAGGACCCTGAGATCATGACCTGAGCCAAAGGCAGAGGCTTTAACCCACTGAGCCACCCAGGTGTCCCTTATAGCAAGTAAAATTTAATCACTCACAAACTGTTTTCCTTTTTAGGGGGAAGTGTATGAAACCAAAATGGCGTTTTTAATAAAATAAAAAAATAGATACTATTGGGATAAAAATGGGCAAAGAGATCAGTAGAACAGAATAGGGAGGCCAGAAATAGACATACATACATACAGTCAACTGAACTTTGACTAAAAAGTGAAAGCAATATAATGGAGCAAAGATAATCTCTTCAATAAGTGGGGCTGGAACAACATGGAACGAAATGCATTTAGACACAGACCCTTCACAAAAATTAACCCAAAATGGATCACAAACTCAAATGTAAAATGCCAAACTATATAATTGCTAGAAAATAATATTGATAATATTGGGTATGACAATAACTTTCTAATATTGGGTATGACAAAACTGCTTGTGGTGTGATACCACACCTAAGGCTGACCCATGAAAGAAGTAACTAATAAGCTGGAATTCATTAAATTTAGAAACTGCTCTACTAAAAAAAAAAAAAAAAAAACATGTCAAGTGAAGGAGAAGACAAACCACAGGCTGAGAGAAAATACTTTTAAAAGACATGTCTGATAAAGGACTGTTATCCAAAATATCCAAAGAACTCTTAAAATTCAACAATAAGGAAATAGAAAACTCAGTTTGAAAATGAGCAAAAGACTTTAACAGACACTTCACTGAAGATATGCAGATGACAAACAAATGTATGGAAAGATGCTCCACATCATATATCATCGGGGAAATGCAAATGAAAACAATGATGAGATACTACTCCACACTTATTAAAATGGCCAAAATCCAAACCACTGACAACACAAATTCTGATGAGGATGTGGATCAACAGGAACTTTCACTCGTTGCTAGGGGAAATGCAAAACGGTACAGTCACTTTGGAAGACAGTTTGGCAGTTTCTTATAAAGCTAAATATATTCTTACCATACAATCCAGCAATTATGCTCCTTGATATTTATCCAAAAGAGTTGGAAACTCACATTTACACTAAAACCTGCACACAGATGTTTATAACAGCTTTATTCATAATTGTCAAAATTCAGAAGCAACCAAGATGCTTTTTGGTGGGTGAATAGATAAACTATGGTATGTCCAGGCAATGGAATATTATTCAAAGCTAAAAACAAATGAGCTATCAAGGCATAAAAAATCATAGAGAAATCTTAGGTGCATATTACTAAGTGAAAGAAGTCAATCTGAAAAGGCTACATACTGGATGACTTAAACTACGTGACGTTCTGGAAAAGGCAAAACTGCTTGCAAGGGTATAGAAGGGATCAATAGGCTGAGCCCAGAGGATTTTTAGGGAAGTTAAAATATTCCATATGATACTTTAATAGTGGATACACATCATTATGTATTTGTCCAACTCCGTAGCATTTACAGCACTAAGAGTGACCTCTAATGTAAACTATGGACTTTGGATGATAATGACAGGTCACTGTAGGCTCATCAATTATAATAAATGTGCCACTATGGTGGGAAATAATAGGAGGAGCTATGCATGTGTGGGTGCACGGGTTTCTAGGATCTATGTACTTTTCCCTCAGATTTGCTGTAAACCTAAAACTTCTCTAAAAAATAAAGTATTAATTTAAGAAGAAAGAGAAAAGCATTAGAACAGTTGTGTAAGACAAAACTCTAGGTTGACTTTATTAGTAAGTGGTTGAGAAATACAAATATTTTATTTGAGTATAGATACCTCTCTATATGTGAAAAAGACAAGCCCCATTCGTCATATAAGTTTACATAACTAAAAATATAAAAACAGTTATTTCTGTAATTGTTGTATACAAGCATAAGGAAACACTTAACAGATCCTTCTTTGTTTCCGTATTTCTCTGGGTTGTCATAAATTCTAACTTTAGGCATGCATGAAGGGTCAGGTTGATTTTCAAAAACACAGAAGAGGAAACTATTCTGACTGTTGAATGAGGTTTAATATTTAAAGAGCATTTTTATGCCTCCAAAGTACTTCATCTACATTAAACACTGAAAATCAGAAAAGGATGATGGGTAACCTCATTCAATTCTAAGCAAGAATTCTTCAATCACTAGTGTGCTACAAAGCTCAAAAAAAAAAAAAAGTATTCAGTAGTTGTCAGTGTTTAATTAGATAAATTTCCTTTCTAAGGAAAGTTTATTTTTTTCAAATAATGTTTGTGCCTCCTGCCCCTGGAGGTCCTTTCTACCAATGCTAACATAAAGTCCCATGAAAAATCTAGCTTGACCTTGCATTTTTGATTGGGTATGATTTACTCACCAACATTTAAGCTTTCAATAGTAGCATTCTGGAACTATCTAATGATAACTTAGCCATTATGCAAGGGGAGTTTGGGGTAGGATGTAAACACATTTGAGATTCTTATGTGATCACAATATATTCTGGGTTTGACTAAAAGAGCCACCCCTTAAATTACTCAAATTTATAGGCATTAATACACAGATCTGGGGTTTGGGTAATAGAAGCTGTCATTTTTATCTAGAAGCAGTTCTGAATGAATAACCCAGAAGTGAGACACCTAGAAGCTGAATAAATCAAATGGGATTTCTAACAACTATCTCTGTAATTACTTCAATTATTCATGAGGCTCTGGATGTGGATGTTTGACCTATGAGATCTTGGAGGTCAAAAGACTTAGCTTCTATCCAGGACACCAATAACTATCAAAAATTACTTATTTTCCCGCTCTACATGTCAGCTGGAATGTCTTCACCAAATTTATTTTTACTTCCTCTCCTCCAATTTAGAAAAAAGAACCAAGCAGTTATAAAAATATATGAGATTCAACCATGTCTGAAACCAAGCCTTAGGAATTCTGAAGAAGTAAAAAATGAGGCCTCTGAGAATAATCAGCTTGGGCCCCATGGGCAAAAGGCTTTGTCAGGACTCTGCAAAGCCAAGGAGAGGCAGTATCTCCAGCATAGACAAGGGTTACATTACCCAGGACTTTTGAGGTTCCTATAAAAACAGCATCTAGATTTTAAGTCAACACTGAGAGCTAATTAAAAATAAGGATGTGCAGAGAGTAGGAGCAAAGTCCAAGAGGAGGAGAAAGGAAAATGGTGTTCACTGAGGGCAGACTATTCTAATAATCACTGTTATTATCATTATTAATAATAATAATAAACAAAAAAAAAACCCAACATTTACAGGGTGCTTAAAATGTAACAGGCACTGTTTTGTGAGTTTTCTCTAGACATTGTGTCACATACGCAAAAGGCCTCCGAGGTAGGCACTATCATTACACTTCAGAGAGCAGCTTCTCTTCGTGCCTCGTGGCTTTTCGGATGCTAGACTCAGTTCTCCACCCCAACCAAAAAACAAAGACAATAAGATGTAACTGCAAACACATGAGAGCATGATGTATATTTCACAGGAAGATGGGAAAATATACCAGACATCCTATAAGGCTTCATTCATCTCCATGCTAGACATTTCAGTTCTCATTTCACAACTTTCTCCATGGATAGAGCCTCTAGAAATTATCCTCTCATCTAGACCCTCAGCATGAAGTCCACTCAGCAAGACAAAGCCTGGCTGCCACCCCTCACAATCTCCCTTAAGGAAGATTTTATGTGCTATCTATTTCCCCTCACAACTGCCCAGGTCACCTTAAATGCTCATCAAACTAGTCATCCAACCAACAGGTCCTTTCCTTGGAGGAGAAAGCTGATGCCAAGGAATGAAGTGTCCTCTACATTGTCACATAGTGTTTCACACACCATATATCAACTGTTCCTAGTTTTTCACAACCACATTAACAGGTAGGTATTATCACATCCTATTTTAAAGCTAAGAGACCTGAGCTTTAAGTAATTCAGAGTTCCAAGTAGGGTTCCATCCCAGTTCGCCCGGGACTATTCTCATTTTAATATAGAAAGTTTCAGGCTCTGGAGCACCCCCTCAACCCCAGACAAATTAGGGCCATTGGTCACCCTAATATTAACAAAGTAGTAATGGGTGGTCTCCAACCCAGGTCTTCTGACTCTCCAAGAAGTTATCCAATGAATACTTGCTGAAAGACAGAGAGAGGTTTGGAGAAAGATAAGAGGGAAAGAAGGATGCAAGGAAAAAAGGAAGAGGGGGAGAGAGGGAGGAAGGGGCATAGGGAAGGCAGAAGGGAGGGAAGGAAGAAAAACAATGAAAATAAAAGGGGAGTAGAAGCTTCATGGTGATTTAATATCTCATGAATCTTAATATTATACTATCTATAATTTACTTTGTACACAGTGTGAGTTATAGGTAGATGAATAGATATGATAATGACGACGATGATGATGATAGAGGAGAGATAAATGAGGATAGATGATAGGTAAATAAGAAAGAAAGAAAGAAAGAAAGAAAGAAAGAAAGAAAGAAAGAAAGAAAGAAAGAAAGAAAGAAAGAAAGAAAGAAAGAGAAAGAGAGAGAGAGAGAGAGGAAAGAAGGAAGGAAGGAAGGAAGGAAGGAAGGAAGGAAGGAAGGAAGGAAGGAAGGAAGGAAGGAAGGAAGGAAAAGAAAGAAAAAGAAAGAAAGAAAGAAAGAAAGAAAGAAAGAAAGAAAGAAAGAAAGAAAGAAAGAAAGAAAGTTGGCTAGTATGTAAGGGGCCCAAATCATAAACAACCCATGATGGTTACCTAGCATCTGAGCCACAAACACTTGAACTCTGTGTAGATCAGCACTATAGAGGTTGCTTATTGGCATAAGAAATATTAGAAATAATATTTCATAGATGAAATGAATGATACTTAATCACGATGGATAAGATATAGGAATCTAGCCAGCCCAGCAGCCTGACATGTTTCCAAGTAGTGTCCTTGGCCTCCAGTTTAGTCCTAAATCCCAGAGCTTCCAGGAGGATTCTGTCACCTTATTCCAGCAGGAGGATTAGCCGAATCCTCCTGTTGGAAGAGTTTCAAATCCACCTCCAGAGAATCTTTCATGCAAAGAACCTGGTGCCAGATGGTGTGATACAATGAAAGATAGAGACTGAAGGACAGAGAATGGGACCTCACCTACCACAAGAGGAGGAAGAGCCAGCCAAATGGTTGGTTTCTGGCTGCTTGCTGATAATTGCTTGTGGAGTAGAAGACTTCAGCATGAAGGTATAACAAACCACATGTTGCAGGGCTGTAGAGGAGGAAACCTAGAGCCTTAACCTACCTCAAGCTACCGGAGGCTTCTGATATCTACCAAAATAAAGTTTTGCTTGCGACTGGCCAGGCTAACACGAGTCTGTTCTATCCCCGATCCGCTCTTGTGGGCAACCTCACTCATACCACAAAATAAAAAATAATAATAATAAAATAAAATAAAACCTCCTCCTTTAAGGAATAATATGTAAAACTTACATGCTTTAGCCAGAATGACTTTAGACAGTTGTCTATGAAATAAGACTCCTACTTCTACAAAGGCTATAATATATGAGCTCTTGAAGAAAGAATAGAATGAGCTATGATGATAGTTACTCAGCATCTAATTAAAACAAAAGGGCCTGGAAATGGCTTTCTTATTATAAGTGGTATTATTAAAGATGACGGATTGTCCTAGCTGCGCTGCCCCAGCAAAGGACACCTCTTTGCTTCTGGGAAGAGGAGAGTTAATCAGAACAAAATATGACTGTTAAAAATCCCTCCAATGTCCGTGCTTGGAGATTTGTGTTCCGTTCATTGATTCTTTTACCACCGCTTCTACTTTTGCCAACCCACTAAAACCCTTGTTGCGCCAGAAATTCAACTTCTATAAAATGGTAATTCCTTCTCACTATAAAACATTTAATCGAGTTAATATTTCAAGGTTTTCATTACGATCATAAGGAAGCACTAATGGTGAGGGGGGAAAAAAAACAGTCAGCAAAAATTCTATTACCTTTCCTTTAGTGAGGGTGGTCATTAGATCCTTCCTTAGGAAGATCTCATTTCCTGAAGGACCTGAACAGTGATGAACTAAGAGGGATAGTTGAAACAGATAAATACATAATCTTAACCAAATATAGGGAGAGTCAATCTAGGGCAAATTCAATAATGTCTTCTCCTTGAGCAGGGTCCCTACCCCCATTTAATGTATTTCTCCCAGAAGAAAGAGGCAAAGCAAATAACCATCCAGTGGCTCACCATCTGCATTCTTTTGCAGGTTAAATTTCATATTTCCTCTGTGGCTTTTCAATCTTGCATATTTAACTTTTTTTTACAGAACTATAATTTCTTCTGGATATAAATGAGTGTGGCTATTACTATGATGCGTGGCATATTCTTTTAATGGAACTATTCACTTTGCAAAAATTCTTCAAGTGATGCATAGGGCTGAACCTTTTATCCAAAAGCAAATTTTTTTTTTATTCTTTTTTTTTAGGGAGGGAGAGAGTGAAGAGGAGCAGAGGGAGAGGGAGAGAGAGAATCTCAAGCAGGCTCCATGCTGACTGTGGAGCCTGAGGTAGGGCTAAATCTCACGACCCTGAGATCATGACCTGAGTTGAAATGAAGAGTCAGATGCTTAACCAAGTGAGCCACCCAGGTGCCCCCAAAGCAGAGATTTTTTAAGGTAGTAACAAAAATATTTCTGAGCTCATTATGCTTAAGAAGTATAGAAAAGGAGGTGTTTTCTTTTTGCCCTGCCCTCAATTTTAAGGCCTCCACAGAATCAGCTCTAACTGGCCCACTGATCTTCATGTCTAAGAATTCAATCTCAAAAATTCTGCACAGAAATAAAGGAAGCACTTGGTATAAAAACAATTTAAAATCAGGAAGGGGATTGGCATAAGAAAATCTGAGGTATTAAACTCTTTGGTTTGTGCAAACTTGTAAACTTTCCAAGCCAAACATTTGAGACAAGAAAGGTCAAGTTGAGATCCACTGAATACAGTGTTGACAACAGGCAGTGGCAGAACTTACAGGCTGAGGGGGCACAGCTGGCTCTAGATTGGCCTTCTCAGATCACACCCGGAGTGTTGTATTCGATTCTAAACACTATACATCAAGAAGGGTCTTCTCAATGTCACATAAACAGCCGTGGGAGTGAGAGAGCATGTGAATCCTGGAGAAAGGGAAAAAAACAGGACTCCAAAGTCACTGCAGCAGAGGACAGGTCCCAAGACAAAATGAAGACAACTGGAGAAAAAAGGCAGGAGGGCATATTTCAGCATAATCTCAGAAAGGCTTTTCTAACTTTTGGAGCTGTCCAGAAATAAAAAGATTTATCGAGGTATTATACTTCCCATTCCTGGAACTGTTCAAACAGAGACTAAGGCTCTTGTGTGAGATGTTGGAGAGGGGAATGAGGAGCTTCTGGAATTTCTTCTGTTCTGCCTCTGAATTCCACAATGCTCACCAGGATAGGTAGTACGATATGCTAGACCTCAGAAATACAGAGTATGTACCTGAAAGTTAAATTAAGAACAAGAAAGTCAGCATACTAAAACTTGACTTACAATGTCTCCAATAAACTGGGTCTTATTTTTCTGTCCTAACAGGAAGTCTGCAGATAGTACCTCTGTCCATTCATAGTAATGTTCCATTTCTTCTCCTTCAAGGTGGGAATAGATTTTAATCCATAGTAGCTTCCCCTTTACCCTGTATTTGTACTTTCTCTTCTCTATGCTCTTTCTCTCACAGTATTTGGAGATATTCACAACTTCCCAAACTTAGAAAAAGAAAATTCATTAATTACCTGGTGCCTCTTCTAGCTACACCTTGTCTCTCTCATTCCCTTTATGGTTAATCCCCTCAAACTAGTGACTTACAAGCACTATATCCCACTCTTCAACTACACCATCCAAACTACCCCAACTACACATCCAAACTAGGTCAGGATCCTTGGTCTTACAGTCCATATGTATTGGTTGTAATGATATGGTTAAACCCTTCCCTTCCTGATATGCCTGATATGCCTGATATGGTTAAACCCTTCCCTTCCATTCTGGTTGTCCGCTAGCCCCTCTGTTATCTTCTTCCTTTGTTGGCTTCTCTTTATATTCCAAATCTACAAATACTGGTTTTGCTTCTTGGTTCTGCTCTTACTCCCTTCCATGGGAGACCCCATCCACATCCTTGGCTTTACTCACATCTATTTATACATTGTCGATGCTAAGACCCATATCTCTAGACTCTCAGGTGTCCCTCCAAAGCTCCTGTCCTCCAACCACCCTCCTTTACTCAACTAATTCCTACTCATCTTGCAGCATTCATCTCAAGTGTCACCTCTGCTGAGAAGCCTTTTCTGATTTCCCATTTAGTGCTTCTTTGTGTCTGTATTCTTCTCAATCAAAGCAGTTATCACACTGTATAGGAACAATGGGTCAATATAGCTTTCAAGACGGTAAAATCCTTGAGGCAGTAATTATGTCGTATTTATCTTTGTGGCTGGCATATAAAAATATTCAATAAAAGTTTATTGAAAGAATGAGAGAATGGTGGTTGTCGATTATGGCAGACTGTACACAGGACTATTTTGTGGAGTAATGCAGTAGAACAACATTCTAGAATTTCTTCCTCATAAATTTGTAAACAGGGATGGCATTTTGGAGCCTCAGTTTTAACAAATATCTTTTCCTGAGATGAATTACTCAGTGACATTTATTGTGCAATTCAAATAATATTATTTATAGACAGTGTTTATATCTTCCTGTAAAATAATAAGAATCATACATTTTTTGCATGGCTCAGTGGGTTAAAACCTCTGCCTTAGGCTCAGGTCATGATCTCAGGGTCCTGGGATCAAGCCCCACATCCGGCTCTCTGCTCAGCAGGGAGCCTGCTTCCTCCTCTCTCTCCACCTGCCTCTCTGCCCTCTCTCTGTGAAATAAATAAATAAAATCTTTTTTTAAAAAAATCATACATTCGTGAACGTGAACTATTTTTTCTTAGGTTAATGTGCAATTCCTCAGTGACTTCTCCTTGATCTTCTGTGAGATGAGCCAGTGGGCAAATATTAGGAAAAAGGAAGAGGAAGAAGAAATGGGAGTTTGCATTTATTAGCTTATTACACTATGCAGTTAAAAGCAACTCTATTGAGCCCTTCCCCC
>CM053605.1:11706830-11743346 GCA_028646535.1 Procyon lotor | reverse complement strand
AATACTTCCAACACGAGATGTGTGGGGTTTTCTACACATCAAGCAGTTCTGTGACACAGCTGGGTGTCCTGTAATTTAATTCAATTCTGACACTGTCTACCGGGGTGTCTGATCCCAGCATGGAGATTATGTTCACCAACCCAGAAGCTCTCCAAATCCAGTACTTTGGGGATTTTTATGTAAACCTCCTTCCATAGGCATAATTGATCATTAACTTAGCCCTCAGCCCTTCTCTCCTTCCAGAGTATGGAGGGTGGAGTGGAAAGTTCCAAGTTTCTAATCATAGTTTCGTCTTTCTGGTGAGCAGCCCCCATCCTGAGGCTACTGAATAGCCCACCGTGAATTGCCTCATTAGAAAAAAAGAAACTCTCTATTACCCAGGAAATTCCAAGGGATTTAGGAGCTCAGTATCGGAACCGAGTCAAAGAACAAATATTGGAACAAAAGCTGCTCCGGGTGCTCTTCTTATCAGCCAGGAAATTTCAATGCTTTTAGGAGCTCTGTGAGAAGAACCAGAGTGAGAGACCAATATATACATCTTTATTACTTCACAACAGAAATTTGTTCCCTGTATCCATATTGGAAGCGTAAAGTCAGAGCAACTTTAGTAACTGGCTCTATCTACCTGGATGACTTCCAGATCGAATTTCCAATTCCGAGCTGTCTCTGGTAAACCCTGAACTTATACTTTCACCACTTTCTGGAATTTCCACTTGGATGCCTTATGGCGTGCTCCACTCAACACCTACCCAACCAAACATACCATTCCGCTGCTTCTGCCCTGCCCTACCCTGCTCAAACCTGCTTCTCTTATGGTCCCTTTGTTCACTAACATCAGCACCTTCCTCCTAATGCCCTAAGGCAGAGAGCTGGGAGTCATCCTCTACCCCACCCTTGCTCCATCATTCCAAGTCCGATGGAATACCAAATCCTGCCAATCCTCTTTGACCGTATTTATCTTTAGGACCCTATGCCTAGCACAGAATCAGGGGCATCTTAGCATCTTCATACATTTTGGATGAATCAGGTTAAAGTCCTACTTGGCAGTATCAGTGGCCAATGTGACTTCCCAGGTCACCACTCTGGCTGCTTTCCATCTGGAGTCCCTTCGTCACCCAGCTCTACCGGTTGGTGGAGGCTACTGGGAAGCCTGCGAAAAGAAGCCCTTCCCCTCCCACACGGGCGGCTACTGGATGGGAGAGAAATCAGCTCTTAACACAAACACCTCTGCCTGGCAGGTCTTTCACAGGTTTTCCATCCCTGCTTTTGTCGTTCCTGTCATTGTTAGGACATTTCTCCCCACGCAAGCATCACCGCCCTCAAAGCTATGGAGAGGTCGGACTGCCCTACAGACCCCAAATGTTTCCTTGCCCTGGGGTTTTCAGATGAGGCAGACTGTATTTAAGATGGAAATCCCAAGCACTGGTGGCAGAGAGACCAAATGTTTTGGAGACGCCACGATAGAACATTCCAGAGAACATCCTGAGCAATCCCTGTAGATTAAGCCAGGCAAAGAGACTAGAGACCACAGGGTGGTCTGAAAATATGAAGCACAAAGAGCCTGTGCCTGAGCCAGAGCTGGACACATTGTGTTAAATCTGAGGGGACAAAAGGAAATAGTGCAGGGAGGTGAGGGGGAACGAGAAAGAGAGTTGAGGGGGAGAGGAAGAGAGGAAGGGAGAGGCAAAGGGTGGCTCCCTGGGGAAAGTTCAGGGGAAAGATAAAAGGGAGAAGTAAATAAAGACGAGTGACCTTTACTGGGCAAATAAATGAAATACAACTTATTGTAACTTTATTAAGACTTTGGGGAATCACCCAAAGTAACTTGCCTCAAGCAGTCAAATGAGGGTAGGAAGACAGGGAAGAGGTCACACTCTGGGCCCCATGCATCCGAAAGGTCTTGCCTTGTACACCGAGTACTCCTTGTACACCTTGCACTCCTCCCCTTCATGTCGGGAAGGTAATTTCACACTGAATAGAGTGGTGGTACAGATGCCTTTAATGAAAGGTCAAACAGCCACAACAGAAGACAGCCCCGAGCCCTTAGCACTGACCACAAGACATGAAATTACAGAGAAGTTGAGAGATCCCTTTAGGAAGCCAGGAAGAAGTCTTGGAGGCTCCCAGCAACAACAGCTACAGGAAAAAATATGCACATGGAAGGGACCTGGTGAGAGCAGGACGGTGGCAGAGAAACAAGACAGACTCGAGTTTCCCCGCTGAACACCCAGCAGGTACCCAGAGACTCCCCCAGGGGGCAGTTGGCTGCACAGCTCTGACCTCAGAAGAGTACAGGAGTTCATAGAATTCACATTCTCCCAAGGCTCAAATACTCTGCATTTGGCTCCTGTAACTTCTCTCTAGGAAAAGCTGGGCTAGGCATAAAAACCCTAAGTTACACGTCTTGCAGGTCCCAGGAAAACAGCAAGACCCGACAGAGGCAAGGGCAGAACTGTCAGCCGCCATGTAGGTTGGAGATTAAGGAGGAGGATGTTTGGTGGGGTGACAGAAGAAGAGAAGATTCGTTTCGTTTCGACGGGTCTGAACCCAGGGTCAGCCCATGGTGAGCCCTCCGTCCGCGCCAGCGCTGGGGGAGCCCGGCTTTCTCAGGCAGCACGCAGCCTCATTTCCGGTGCAATTAAAGAATGCGCACATCTCTGGATATTCCAGCATCTCCGTGACCTGCGCCGAAGCTCCCAGAGGAAGAACA
The DNA here is from genome assembly GCA_028646535.1 of Procyon lotor. Taxonomy (NCBI): domain Eukaryota; kingdom Metazoa; phylum Chordata; class Mammalia; order Carnivora; family Procyonidae; genus Procyon; species Procyon lotor. The sequence continues at coordinate 11,740,636 of CM053605.1, read as the reverse complement.
CAGCAGAAGTCTCTCTCTCTTCAAGTCTGAACTCTGAGTGTGGTCGAGAGACTAAATTGTCCACATGAGTCGGGATGGAGCCTAAACCAGCAGGTGACACCAAAACAGATCAGAAAGGGAAGCAGAAGAAATTGATCTGAGCAGAAAAGCAGGGTCACTCACCTCTTAGCTCAGCGTGGCTCGCAGGTTCCCCAGCCCCTTAGAGGAGAGCCGATGCCATGATCGTCCACTTGGGGGGGGGGGCGGCATGTTGTGTGTCATTTGCTCTTTATACATATACACACACGTGTCTGTGGAGAGAGTAGAAATAAGCATCTCATGTGTCTGTGCTTGTGTGTGCATATTTGTGTTTATGCTGCAAAAACTGGATGGAAAGCCGTTCCATAGACTAGTTTCTGCTTGGCTGAGCTAATCCTTCTGTCGTCCCTGCAAACACCAGAGATGTTGTTAAGGAGCGGTCCCCAAGACCTGCTTGAGGCCTAAAGTCAAGACGTACTCAGGGAAGGGGAACCGAGTAAGGAACCCAGGGTACAGAATTCCCCTTAACCGTCTGGGTGTGACATCCTTTGTGGGTGTGATAAAGCTTATGAAACTGAGGGCTGACGGAGGGAACACCTGCACATGATCACCTGGCGCATTGTTTACGGACAGGACGGCCTTTCTTCCAGTGAGCTTAAAGCCCTTTGAACATTATCTTATTACTGCTCTCAATTCCCAGGGGCCCCAGTGGGGCGGGCCAGGGGGAACTGAAAAGCATTTTCTTTAGACTTTGAGCTGAACAGCAATGAGTGCACAACCTCAATTCTGTTTCTGAGGACTCATGGTTCCTGGTGTTGAACCAAACCACTCCGGAAGCTGTCAGACAACAGGGTTAAGTGACTCGTGAGACAGAACATGTGTGGGACACGGTGGAGACGCCTGACAGCCTCCATCTCAAGGGGCCATGTGCTGGTTTATAGTTTCACGAAGTGGTGGCTACTTTTTTCCAGAGTGGGCCTGGACTGAGGTAAATGCCCCTCTTTTCCTCCCGCTTCCAGACATTTCTCCCTCAAGAATCCCAGAGCTGTCGAAGCCCATATCATTAGACCAGTCCCATTGTTACCATCCCCTCTAGCGATAGTCTTCCTACCACCTGGAGAGTACCCCTTATCCTCTGATTTCAATAGTTTTCTCTGCGTCGCTAATCCTCATATCAGTGACTTCAGCATCCACATAAATGTCCCCAGGAATGAACATGTGTTGGCCCCACCATGGGACAGACTTGGACCAGACCTCCATGTATCACCTAATCTCTAAAAGACCTGCTTTAGCTGCAGAGTTGTGATGGTGTCTAGGTTCTTTCTCCTGATATTCCTGAGAGCTCAGGCACCCTTGATCCGGTCGGTAGCTGTTAGAAACTCTGGGCACTTCCCTTTCTCCAGTAGCCTTTTAATTGCGAGGTGGCCACAGGCCTCTTTGGGGAAAGTTCAGGAGAATATTTAACAGATAAACTGGAACATTCTTTTCTTAGTCAGTTTGGGCTGCTATAGCCAAATACCACAGTATGGGCAACTTATAAACAATTGACATTTATTTCTCATGGTTCTGGAGCGTGGGAGTCTGAGATAAAGAGCCCAGGGGCTCAGCTTCTGGTGGGGGACCTCTTCCTCTTCTCACTACATCCTCACATGGTAGGAAGCTCTGTGGGGTTTCTTTCATAAAAGTACCAAGCTCATTCAGGAGGGTTCCAGCCTCATAATCTAAACTTCCCAAAGCCCCACCTCCTAACATCATCTCACTGGGCATTGGGATTTCAACACATGAATTTCGAGGGGACACAAAAAGTCAGTCCACAATACTTCTTCAAGGGGAACTGAACTCCCCTTCTGTCAATGGGTTCCCGTCTCTGAACTGACTTTGATTCGGGAAGTGGGTGAAGAAATTGTAACCTCCTATTTCAGCAGCTCACAGTCTTAACGGCATATGGCGCCCATGTGACCTGTGTGAACATTCATCAGATTGTTTTGTTATCCCGTTCTACATCCTCCCCAGTGGCTTCCATCCACTTGGACTAAAGAAGACTCCTATTCATGGATGACAGAGTTATTCGCGATCTGCACTAGCCTATCTCTCTTTTTTTTCCCCCAAATGTTTATTTTATTTTTTCAGTGTTAGGGTTTAATTGTTCATGCACCACACCCAGTGCTCCATGCAATACGTGCCCTCCTCAATACCCACCACTAGGCTCGCCCACCCCTCCACCCCACCTCTCCAAAACCTTCAGTTTGTTGTTCAGAGTCCACAGCCTCTCATGGTTTACCTACCCCTCTGATTTCCCCCCATTCCCCCTTCCCTTCCTTCTCACAATGCCCTCCATGTTTTTCCTTATGTGACACAAAAAGGTGGAAAAGCATTCCATGTTCCTGGATCGGAAGAATAAACATTGTTAAAATGTCTATACTGCCCAGAGCAATCTATACTTTCAATGCCATACTGATCAAAATTCCACCAGTTTTTTTTTTCAAAGTGCTGGAACAAACAATTCTAAAATTTGTATGGAACCAGAAAAGACCCCGAATTGCTAAGCAAATGCTGAAAAAGAAAAAGCTGGAGGCATCACATTGCCTGATTTCAAGCTTTACTACAAAGCGGTGATCACCAAGACAGCATGGTACTGGCACAAAAACAGACACATAGACCAGTGGAACAGAATAGAGAGCCCAGATATGGACCTGCAATAGTCAAATAATCTTTGACAAAAAAGGAAAAAATATCCAATGGAAAAAAGATCAATAAATGGTGCTGGGAAAATTGGACAGCTATATGTAGAAGAATGAAAGTTGACTATTCTCTGACACCATACACGAAGATAAATTTGAAATAGATAAAAGACCTCAACGTGAGGCAGGAGTCTATCAAAACTAGAGAAAAGCATAGCCTATCTCTCTTTAACTCCTTCCCAGTCTCTGCAACCCTCACTCCATGAACACTGGCTTTCCTGCTCTTTCTGCCCCAGAGCACCAACACTGGCTTTTCCTTCTGCCTGAAATGATTTTTTCCTCCACCTCATCCCCATTATTTTTGTGCCAATGCTTTGCTTTCCTCATAGTGTTGAATGCTACCTAGCATTGTGTATGTGTGTATTTGTGTGTGTGTATCATAAGATCCATGAGGGGGCAGTGCAACCGTTTTACTTCTGTATCCCCAGAAAATAGAAGAGGAATTGTCACGTAGGCACTCAGTGATGAAGAAACCAGAGACTCTATAAATGATGATATAAGGTAAGACTAGAGGTGATATGATCACCATGAGAAACAGCAAAAATGTTAAACAATATGAAAAATAAATTATTATTAAATTCAATTTATTGAATTTATTGAACTAAATTATTAAAGTCAATAACAAGCTGAAAGGAAATTGGAGGAAGTTAAAAACTCAAAGAGGAAAAGAAATGCAAAGAAAAATGCATTCATTTTAAAAGGTAGGTATTTGAGGCCCCTCGGTGGCTCTGTCAGTCGAGTGCCCGACTCTTGGTTTCAGCTCAGGTTGTGATCTCTACATCATGAGGTCAAGTCCTGTGTTGTTGGGCTCTGAGCTCACCTCAGAGTCTCCTTGAGATTCTCTCCCCCTTCCCTCCTCCTCTGTTCCTCCCCCTGCTTGCACCCTCCCTCTGAAATAAATAAATAAAATCTTTTTTCAAAAAAATCCTTAAAACAGTGGGTTAAAAACCAATAATAGAATCAGCAAAATAAAAAATAAATAAAATGTAGATATTCAAGAACGGCGAGGCTCTGAAGATGAGGACTGTGTCATAAACACCCTCCACTTCGAGTTGATATCTCAGATCAGTTGAAGGGCGGTGACTAGTCCCTTCTTTTTGCTAGGTGACTAATACCTTGCCCTTGCCCCACTTCACGGCTTAAAAACGCTTCCAGGTGAATTATGTCATGTGACCCTCCAAATGGCCTTGTTGAGTTTGTCGAGCGAGTATCCCCTCCCCAGCCATGCTTGTGGAAACAGGCTTCCACCGGTTGAAAGTCTTGCCTACAAGACCTAGAAGCAGCTGTTAAGAAGCAAAAGGTGATTTTCCAACAAGCCTTTTTGACTCCAAAGTCTAGGACACTTCCATTCTACTTTGCAATTGCTAACACTCATCGTAATGGTTTTTTAAGCATTTCATATAAGAGAAAAATAATTCCATCTCTGTGAAAAATGTCTTATATAGAACTTTTTAAGATTATCCTTTCTGCCATAATCTATATTTCCCACAAGATGGCTGAGGATGGCGTTCCGTGCTTACTTTTGACCTTATCAAGAAGAAGCTGTTTTACAGCTCAAAATGAACCTTAAAGTTCTCATTTCAGTTAGAAATCTACCAGTCTTGATGTTCTAGATCCCTGGTGAAGTCAGTAATTATTTCATATAAGCTGATTTTTCAGCCCTTTGGCTAACCGACTTTGCCATGATTTGGTTCTTTCTCCTACAAATTGTTTTTATCTTCTGATTCCGCATTTCAAGCTGAACAGCTACAAATATTTGTTTGCATAATATTAAAAACCTACAGTCCTTTTTTTCTCCTTCCTTAGATGTAAATATAGGAAAATGATTCTTTTTTTTTTTTTTTATCCTTTAGCATTTCTTTGCACAGAGAGGAAAGCATCTGGGACTGTTTTCTTAGGAGGGGGCTGTGGCTATACAGGAAATAAGAGATTTTGTCAACTATTTTGAGTACAAGCTAGACTATCGCTTTACTATCTTACCTGAATTTACAATAAAAAGTATTTTCATTCACTTTAAGGAGAGAACCTGAAAAAAGCATTCTGGAACACAGCAAACTGCTCCACAGAAATGAGTTTTGCATGTTTTCATTCATACAGCAACTTTAAAAAAAAAATTATATTCTCCTAGTTAGTCTGAGGATAAGCGGTCCAAACTAAACTCTCACCATGTGGGAGCCACCAATAATGTAGGGCTGATGAGCCTAGATTTTGGCAAGTCTGAAATGACTTATTAGGGAACTTTGTCCTTTCATAATGAGCATTGTTTTCAGACTTCCATATTTAACCTAGGGCTGAGTAACAAACAATGCAAGCTTTTCTTTCTATGGCTGGCAAGGGCTACGTGTCACTGGACCTGAGTCTTGGTTTTCAGTCATTACCTGTTACGCACCCTGATGTTTCTGCCTCTTTGTGACTTTTCCAATAGATGCAAAGAACACAGAAATTCATGGAGCCAAAAGGATTCAATCTGCTCTGCTTCCCATTGTAGCCAAAATTAGTCACGTCTCTAATTAGGACTTTGGAGTAGAGGCTGAGTAACTTTTAGGATAGATCGATATTATTAGGGAAGACTGAGGAATTGTTAGCTAGATACTAGAGTTCTAAAAATCAAAATGAGTGAAAGAGGAACCATGATCTCAAGTCTGATAGAATATAAAATATATATTATGCTAGAATATATGATAACGAACAGAAGTAGAAAACACACACACACACACACACACACACCCTTACATTATAGTGCTATGTAATTTTTCCATGGGTTTCAAAACATTTTCTCCTTTAAATTATTCAAGATACAAGAATTGCTGGGTATATGCCTCTCCACCAAGAAAGGAAATCTATTATGCCTGAACACAAATTTTTACTCACATTTACCATGGTCACATTTTAGAGCACTAGAGTTTTGAAATACCAAAGTGACTCAAAAGTAAAATCCAAATATTGAAAAGATATAATATTTTTAAAGGAGAATAAGTTTAAGGTGCCCATTCAATAATATGGACAGTAATGACTATACTTTATCAACTTTAGAATGCATGATTTTCCATATTTTTATGATACCTGAAATTGGCATGTATCTTACCATTAATGGCGTCTTCCAATTAAAATTGGCAGCAATTTTGTTCTTTCTCAGTGGAATGCCACTACTACCGGGAAAGAAATAATGCTGCATCTTAGAATCGATGGCTTACTAAATTTGATGAAATGTTTCCTTAGAAAGGAACCAAAAATATTCGGAGTGTGATGAGCTCCTAAAACAGCATCTTGCATCCAGCAGAAAGTACACCTTCGCTGGATGATGTTTATGGGCAGTTGAATAAGTTCTAATTGGATGTTTCAATCTGCAACTTATTAGCCCCAAATAGTGACAATGCACTTGGTTGCACCAAATTAAACACGAACATCGTAACTGTGCCTGCCAGTGGTAAAGCAGGGTTTTCCAGTAGCTCCTGTTCTTCTCTGGCCCATGAAAATAGGCTTAGGGTAGTTGACAGAGACACAAAGGAGTAAAGGGAAAAATTTGCCACATTCCATCGTCCAAGGCTTAGTTACCTATTTCATGTACCTTTGGCCATGTCATGTCACCTAACGCAAGACAATGAAAATGAAAGAAGTTATCTAAGTCAGAGTTTCTCAACCCCAACACTGTTGACATTTTGGACTAGATAATTCTTTGCTGGGGATGGGATAGTCCAGCGCATTATAAGGATGCTGCTCCTGGTTTCCACCTATTAGATGCCAGCAGCACCATCCTCCCCACCACCACCCAGGTTTTTTTTATTTTTATTTTTTTTATTTTTTTTAAGATTTTATTTATTTGACAGACAGTGAGAGAGGGAACACAAGCAGAGGGAATGGTAGTGGGAGAAGCAGGCTCCCTGCCAAGCAGGGAGCCCGATGCGGGGCTCGATCCCAGGACCCTGGGATCATGACCTGAGCCGAAGGCAGACGCTTAACGACTGAGCCACCCAGGCGCCCCTCCCAGTTTTGACATCAAAAAGGTCTACAAACACGGCCAAGTAACCCCTGAGGGCCAAAACCACCATGGTAGAGAACCACTGCTCTGGGTCTTTTCCCACACTATAGTATTTCCAAAGAGTAGATGAGGGATACAGATAAAGAAATGTGAGAAACAACTGAATTCGTAAAACCTCCCCTTGCAAATGAGAGAAATGATCTGGAACTTCAAAGCTATCTCCAAGTTTTGGGGTTACCAAAAATTCTAGTAGAAGCAAGATTAGAAATTTTATATATACTTATTAAAATTTCTAATATATATATTTCATATATGTGTATATATATAACATTTGGATGTGTAATTGAAAAAACTACATGGCATTTATTCTCAGTTATTAGAACTATGAAAACTATATTGATATGTTCGTGATCAAAGAGGAATCTGAAAAAGAAAGTAACTGATCTGTTTGCTGATGGAATTGTGGGTGTCTTTAATTATTGTTATTTATGCCACGAGTAATTAAATATGTCCTGCTTTTATTTGTTTGATAATCACCAATAAAGATCCATGCAAAAGGGTCAGAATGATTAAATATCTGGTATTCTCTAGGTGATTACTAAATACCAGGCACAGAGCTTTATGCTTTGTATGTATTGACCCGCTAAATTTTGACAACAATCCTGAGAGTTAGCCATCATTTCCAGGAAGAAAATTTGACTTGTCCAAGATTACCCAGTTTGTAAATAGCAGAGCCCAGAATGAACCAACCCCTAGGCTATCTGCCTTCTTACCCAATCACTTCTGACTACCACACTCTACAACAATCATGTTGCCCTGGCTGCCAATTCTTCCCTATTTGAATCCTCTATCTCAGCTGGACTGGTCTACTCATAGGGGTTAACCTATGAGTAGGTTAAAAGCCTTCCAGGCCTTTGCTCACACTGCTTTCCTCCCTGGAAAACTGACTTCCCTCTGTTCCTCTGTTTGTGTTTTAAACCATATCCTCCCTCTGATGCTTAGTTTCAGGTCCATTTTCTTCATGGAATTGTCTGAGATTATTCTAGACACAGTGATCTCCCTGTTCTCTGTGTACTTTTTACTTCTGCCCAATTAGACACTTGTTAGATAAGATTTCATTTTCTAACTCCTGGTGACAATAGCTAATAGTTCTATACCCTTTAGTAAAGAGTTGTATGTACATGACCTTATTTTATCCTGATCGCAAACCTGTTTTTTGTTACAGTCATTTCACAGATTAAGGTGTCTAATGGTTAGAATTAACTGGATTATTCAAGGATCCACTCGATGTGGATCGAAGTCTGAAGTGTCTTACCTCCATACTTCTGTTTTTTCTTAAAAATCAGGATGTGTGGGTGGCTCAGTTGGTTGAGCATCCGACTCTTGATTTAGGCTCAGGTCATGGTCTTGGGGATGTAGGATTAAGCCCGGAGTCAGGGTCTGTGCTCAGTGTGGAGTCTGATTGTCCCTCTCTCTCTCTCAAATAAATAAATAAAATCTTAAAAAAAAAAAAATAGGACTTGTAGCCCAGGTGTATATAAACACATAAGTCAATCTCACCAACTAAACTGCAAATTTCATGTTTTAAACCCTTCTACTTCCCTCACTCCTACCCTAGTACTTAGTAAGCACACAATAAGTACTTAGTAAGCACTCAGTAAGTACTTAGTAAGCACTTAGTAAATACTTAGAATAATCATTTATCAATTGGATGATTTTTGCTTCCTAAACCTCAGAGCATAAAGCAATATAGTAATATAACTAATGGACACTAATCTCTATCTGTGTACCAGTCACCGTGCTCAGCACCATATAGGGACTGCAAATGAAGAAACTGAGTCTTAGTGAGACTGGAGGATTCCTAGAGTCTTGTCAACTGAAACCCCAATCCATCTTCACTCAGATTTCTGCTTGAACTTGGCTGTTCCTCTTCAGGTATTTCTCTTCATTTAGCCCTAAAAAAAATCCTATGGGACGTTACTATTTTATCTGCATTTTAAGGAGAACAAAATGAGTAAGAGTTAAGAAGTAGAAGTTTGAAACAAATCAGAATCCAGAAGTTTGCTGGATTTCAATCCAGCAGGCTAACTCCTGACTTTTAATAGCCCTTCACAATAGAACAGACAAACATCTCTAAGACTTGTGTTTATACTGGTATGTGTATATAATATATAATATATACAATATAATATGTACATATGGGTGCCTGGGTGGCTCAGTTGGTTAAGAATCTGACTCTTGGTTTCAAATCAGGTCATGATCTCGGGGTCATGAGATGGAGCCCAGTGTTGAGTTCAAGGTTCAGTGGGGAGTGTGCTTGAGATCCTGTCCTTCTCCCACTCCCTTCCCCTCTGCTTTTCCCTCCCCCCCATGTTCTCTCTCTAAAGTAAATAAATGAAGTCTTAAAAATGGGGGTGCCTGGGTGGCTCAGTGGGTTAAAGCCTCTGTCTTCGGCTCAGGTCATGATCTCAGGATCCTGGGATTGAGCCCCGCATCGGGCTCTCTGCTCAGCAGGGAGCCTGCTTCCCCCTCTCTCTCTGCCTACCTCTCTGCCTACTTGTGATCTCTCTCCTCTCTGTCAAATAAATAAGTAAAATCTTTAAAAATAATAATAATAATAAAATAATGACATTTTAAAAAATAAATAAATAAAAAATTTTAAAAATCTTAAAACTGTATGGATAATATGTATATATATGTGTGTGTGTGTATATATATATATATCTTCTGTTTGTATTCAAGTTTTCAAAGCAGATCTAATTTGTAGAATATCGAATTTTCTGATGTCCTAATGTCAATAGACCTTTAGAAGCTCCCAACCAGAGGAAATCGCCCGAGGGACAAATGTCAGATTCTTTGTTCTCAGTTGAAGACTCCAGAGCTGTCTCAGAGCACCAGCCCATCAGAGAACATGATCTTCCTGATATTTCCCTAGCCGGGTGGAGGCGGATCCGGGCAGACCTGCTGCGGTGTGGAATGAAGTTCATTTCCTGGAACAAGTCTGCCCCTCCTGGCAACACACGTGACTTGAAAAATGCGGGTGCCTTGGTCAGGCAAGTATTGTTGGTAATCCCCAGTTGTCTGAGAGCTATTTGGCACACTCTCAGGTAGCTGACATGCAAACAATAAGTAATCTGGTTTTCAGCAAGATAATTACCGAGCAGACCGGCATGGTCTCCAGACCGAAGCAGCGCATTACAACACACTGAACGGCACACCTGAGTAAGCTTACAGTCACGGAAACACTCTTCTCTTTAATCACAAGAATATGTCAAAATTGTGGCTTTATTTGTATGTGGACTGAAACCACCTCTCTAAACCACCTACCTCGTAGGGACCTGCTCACTCTTTCTTCTTTAGGGTACTGTGGATCTCAAAATTGGTTTTTACCTAGCAGCTGAGTTCAGGGATGTACCCCTGAGAGTGTGACCCAGATTTGCTGCCCCCAACCAGGGACCACTCCTGCCAAGGAGACCCCAGGCTCCTTGGGTCTGTGGCTTCATCACCAAAGTCTCCTGTCTCCAGAAATTGGGCTGAACTTCATACCAATCTATCTATCCCTGAACATCCTTTCAGCCTTTGTATGTAGAAATAATAAAGAACTACCTACAAATATAGTTATTTTTCAGAGACTGGTGGAGACTGGTGATATTTTTCCAGCAGTGCTCATAAATCCCTCGACAATGGAGAATTTGACTCATTAGTGATCACACCTGAAGAATTTTTAGAACATTTTGCTGAAGTCAATCAACTTAGAAATGGTAAGTAAATTCTAGAATCAGTTTGCCAATATGGGGAAGTTTATTACATATATGTGAGTTTACAGAAAATAAATTTTATTGTGATTCTATAATGTAAAAGAATCAGGTCCAAATTCAGGGTATTCACTTTTCTTGAAAGCAAGTCTATCTCTTTTAGATAATGTTTGTTAATTCGCTTAATCTCCCCATGCCTCGGTGTCCTTCCACTCATTAATTAGCAATGTATTTATTGTCTTGTATGTGGCAGACTATAGTCTAGGACTAGCAGATAAAATGTTCAAAGAAATGGACAAAAACCAAAAAAATCTGATTCAGAGAGCTTACATTCAAGTGGAAAAAAGTGTACAATAAACAAATACATAGAGTGCATCAAATAGCTACAAATTCCGTGAAAATAAAACAGGAAAGAAAACTGAAAATCCCAGTGTAGAAAGGCATGAAAAGGCTTACAGTTTTCAAGGGAGCCTAAGATCTCTCCTAAGAAGGTGATATTTGAGCAAAGTCCTGAAGGAGTGAGGAAGTAAGCAATGTGGATATCTGGGGGAGAACATTCCAGAAGGATGCACAGAAAAAAAGAAATGCAAAGGTCCTGAGGCACAAGGATGCCTGGTACATGCCAGGAGTGGCAAGGTGGCTGACCAGTGTAGCTGGAGCAGAGTGAATAAAGGGAGAGGCAATGGGAGGCCAGATTTTGTGAGGCCTTTTAAGTCATTATAGGGATGTGGGGTTAAAGCATTAGACTTAGAGCATCAGAGTTTAGAACATTTGTTTTCAGTAGCCTACATGATCTGACTTGCATTTTTTTTTAATTTTTTAATTTTGGGGGAGTAAGGGGGGGGGAGACAGACAATCTTAGCAAACTGCGCACTCAGCGTGGAGCCCCACATGGGGCTTAAACCCTACAACCCTGAGATTATGATCTGAGCCGAAATCAAAAGTCAGACGCTTGACTGACTGAACCATCCAGGTGCCCCAATATGACTTGCATTTTGAAAGGTTTATGCTAGCTTCTGTGTGGGGATTAGACTACAGAGGAGCACAAAGCCACCCAGTTACTCATCCAAAGACATCGAGTAGTTGTGATTGCAATAATCCAAGCATAAGAAAACTACAACTTGGATTAAAATAAGACCAGTGAATGTTGTTGGATTTCCAGCGGTATTTTTGAAGTAGAGTCAACAGAATTTCAACGGAATGAGTGGGGAATATGAAAGAAATGAAGGGTGACTCCAAAGTTTTGGCATAAGGAGCCAAAACAGACTTGCCCTCTGCTAAGGTGAGGAACAGAGTGTGAGAAGCAAGATTCCTAGGCACTGTGGAAATTAGGAGTTCAGAAAGTGACTATAAATTAGACATACCAGTGAGCATGATGAGTAAGTTGTTGTTTATAAAGATCTGGAATGCAGGAGATAGGTCTGCACTGGAAAGGGCACTTGGGATCATCAGCATAGAGATGGCATTTTAAATCCCGAGACTGGGTGAGATTGACTAGGGATAAGTCTCCAAAATTCAGTGGTCTGAGCGGTGATGGGGAGGCAGAGAAAGAAGCTGAAGAAGAGCTTCCCAGGACGTGGTACCTCTCTGAGAGCTGATGACTGTGTGCCTGGAAGGAGGGAGCGAGCAACTCTGCCAAAGTTGACTGAGGTCTCATGAGTTGAGGACTTGGAATCAATTCTAGAGTAGCACCACTGAGGTCATGGATGGCCTTGATATGTCTTTTCTTCTCTCTCTCTCTCTCTCTCTCTTTTTTTTTTTAAGATTTATTTATTCATTTGAGAGAGAGATACAGAGAGAGAGAGAGAGTGCGTGTGTGTGTGTGTGTGTGTGTGTCTGATCAGGGGGAGGGGCAGAGGAAGAGGGGGAAAGAGAATCCTCAAGCAGACTCCCAGTTGAGTGTGAAGACCAACAAAGTGGCACTCTATCCGAGGACACTGAGATCACGATGAGCTGAAATCAAGAGTCAGACGCTCAGCCTACTGAACCACCCAGGTGCCCCAAGAGTCTTCTACAGAGAATAAGAAGAGAGGAATTAAATAGACATAAACAGTTCTTTTGAGAAGTTCTGCTAAATGGGACCAAAGAAAGGGACAGTAGCTGAAGAGGGGTGTGGAGTCAAAAGAAACTTCTTAAAAACCAACTTCACTGAGGTGTGATATACATGCAATAAAATTCACCAATTTCAGGTATACAATTCAGTGAGTTCTGACAAATGTATATATCTAAGCAATCACCACCATAGCCAAGATGTGTAACATTTTGTGCCCCTTCCCACACACCAATCTCTTACCCCCAGACCAGGCAACCACTTACCTGTTTTATATCACTATAAATGAAATTCATCTCTTTAGAGTTTCACATAAATGGAATCATACAGTATGTCATCTTCTGTGTCTAGCTGATTTTGCTTAGCGTAATGTTTCTGAGTATTATGCATGTCAAGACATATGAATCAGTATTCACTTCCTTTCTATTGCTGGCTGGTATTCCATAGTATGGATATACCACAATTTGTTTATTCATTCACCTACTGGTGGACACTTAAGGTGTTTCCAGTTAGATCTCTTATGAATACCTCTGCTATAAACATTCATGTCATTTTTTGTGGATATTTGTTTTCATTCAATGGAGAGTTGTTTGGGTTTTTTTTTTTAAGATCAAAGAAGTTTAGAAATCACAACTTTTGTTATGGTGGTGATGAAACTTTGAGCTTGCATAAAATCTTGGTACTGGGATGATACAGTTCCTTGGAAAATAAATATCATTCATCTATAGTCATTTATTCAGTATCCCACTCTACTATCTCATGAAGATATTGTCCTTGCTTCCAAGTGATACATAATCTAGTGAATTAAATAAAAATGTAAAGTAATTGAATGAGGATACACTCCATAACAGAATAGGCACTAAACTCAAGGGACTTACTGTCCAAAGAGATGAAACTGGCCACAAGTATAAGTTTGCTCAAAAAAATATTTGTGGGTAATGATATAATGAGTTACCTCATGTGAAAGAATGAATGTATCAATGTTAAAGAAAAGTCAAGCATGCGTATGAAATATTCCTGCCTCTGAAGACTATCATCATCTTCATCATCACCTGCACACACCATGCGTCCCTACAAAGGCACTTGGGGTGCATTACTAGCAACAGCCAACCTTCCCATGAGTTTGGTGACCAACCACAAGTGTATAAAGAAGCTTGGCCTGTATTGTTTCTGGTTCTGCCTGATTCACTGTTTGCGTGATTGCTGATAACTTTCCTAATTTCTATACTTTTCTTTAAAAAAAAAAGATTTTATTTATTTCCTCTTGAGTGAGAGAGAGCATGAGCCGGGGCTAGGGTCAGAGGGAGAGGGAGACCCAGACTTCCCGCTGAGTAGGAAGCCTGATGGGGGCCCGATCTTGGAACCCTGGGATCATGACCTGAGCCAAAGGCAGACACTTAACCAACTGAGCCATCCGGGCACCCTATACTTTTCTCTATTCCCCTTCTCTTCTTATAAAATGTAAATACTAACACCTGAGTGGGATTAATAAAATGTTATGAATTTAGTCTATTTCCTGACTGACAGCAAAATATTAGCATGAGAACATGAGTTTCTCTGTGTTCCCAAATATTTTACTCTCAAAACTGCACACATTAAACCCATTTCTTCCAACCTGCTAGGAATTGATAGACCAGAGTGTGCTAACACCTAAGAACTACTCGGGCACATCCAACTAGACTTAGGTATTATTAGGGGCTGATGGTGTCTCCTGTTGGACATAAAAGATATCACAGAACACTGACCTCAGACACAATCACTCTGAGGTCATGATAAGCTGAGACAGAACAAGAGCACTTCATAATTTTACCTAAGTACAGACAAAAATATGGTCATTGTGCGATCTATAAAATACCAAATATTCCAGTCGCTTCTGGCTAATATGATCGACTGCTGTTTCTTTTTTTTTTTTCTTTAATTTAATTATTTATTTGACAGAGAGAGAGAGAGAGAGATCACAAGTAGGCAGCCAGGCAGGCAGAGAGAGGGGGGGAAGCAGGTTCCCCGCTGAGCAGGGAGTCTGATGCGGGGCTCGATCCCAGGACCCTGAGATCATGACCTGAGCTGAAGGCAGAGGCTTTAACCCACTGAGCCACCCAAGCACCCCATTGACTGCTGTTTCTTTACCAGTTGTGGTTTTATCCTTGCTCTAGACTCTTCTCCCTACAAATAAGACTATATTACTAATCATAGACTTGTCTTCGCTTTCTGAAAAAAGCCACTCTAGAACTAACCCCTGTTTCTTTAGACCCTCCCCTAAAGACACCCTCCTGAAGTCCAGATTCTATAAAATGTCGTTTCAACACCTTCTCACCAAGACCTCCCACAGATTCTCACAGTCTACATTTTTCTCCTTGTAATGAGTAATCAACTCAACTTGCTTGACTCCAGGTGCGTCTCTAATGGTCTTTCCCTGGAGGACATAGATCCCACATTTGCCCCAGAATTTTTTTCAGTACAGGAAAAGGGAAGCAAGGCTTGAGATGTTACAGCTCTCAGAAGTATTAACACTTGACAAAATTACTCTGGTTAAAAAACCTTCCTGAAGGGGTGCCTGGGTGGCTCAGTCAGTGGAGCATCTGCCTTCAGCTCAGGTTATGATCCCGGGTTGGGCTCCCTGCTCAGTATGGAGCCTGCTTCTCCCCCTCCCTCTCCCTCAACCCATCCCCCCTTCTTGGGTCCCTGCTCTCAAATGAATAAATAAAAAGTTTAGGGGCGGGGTAATCTTTCTGAGACAGAGAAGTGATTCCCTACCGGCAGAACTTAATATGCCAGTAAGCAGTAGAGAGGAGGTAAAACTGGGGATATCAACCAGAGTTCCCCCTTTGATTCCTCCCTCACACCCCCTGCCTTCCCAGTCCTGGCCTTCGGTTATAGAATCCTGCCTAGACTCCGAGTCAATCAGCCCTGACCAAGACAGGGATCGACACCCGTGTGTGGAGTCTGGAGTTCCTCTCACCACTGCAGGCCTGATGAGCCCCATGCACCAGGCTGTAGCTCTCACTTTCCTGCTTAGTTTTCCAGTCCACCGCTGGGTCTGGACTTTTGCCTAGAACCATCATAGCCCATTGGGCAGGCATCCAATACTTTGTGGAGTCCTTGCCCTCGTCCCTCCCCTGGAAGTTGTTGTTTGTTCTGTCTATTCCCAGTTGTTGGCAGGGGCGCCATTCCAAATGGGCTTATCCTCAGGAGCCATGACATGGCTGCCCTTTCTGACACTGCAAATTGTTGCATTGGCTCTGGAGAGGGCGCTTCAGCTGAGGAAGTTCCCCAGTCCCGCTCCCATCTGGTCCTGGGTTTCTCCAACACTTCTTCTTGGCCAGTGCCAGCATCCCTCATGGCTGAGCCCACCCAAGTTACAATGGCCCCAGCTCACCAGACACAGTTTCTTCATGGGCAACTGGACACCTTCCTTGGCCATCACCCAAAAGAGAAAGTTGCTACAAGAACGGCCTGCTGAGTCTTCAGGACTTCCAGACATAATCTCAGTTTCAGGGAAGCAACAGGAAACAGGGGAGGGTGGTCTCCTACCACATCAAGGAGTATACAGCAAAAAAGGAGCGTCCTTATTCTCTGCATCAAAATCCCTTCCTGGGAGCAAATGAATCCAACTTCTATAACCCTGAGACTTAAAGACATATGAGAACTTGATTCATACTAGAGTACTGAGTACTGACCAGACATGTAACAACCTCATGGTAAGTACTCAATAAATATTTGTTCAATTAATGAATAGGTCTGACAGATGGGAAAATTGAGGCTGGGCTCTGTTCCCATTGCTCAGGACCACTCAGCAAGGGAGAATAGAGCTGGACCAGAGCCAAATTCTCTTAGCTCTAATCCAAGATTCTTTCTACTAGAGCAACATCCTTTTTAAGTAAAAATTGGTTAATTCATCATAGCATAAACTTTCGACTTTTATTTATTTATTTATTTATTTATTTATTTATTTATTTATTTGAAAGAGAGAGCACGAGCATGAGTGGGGGGAGGGCAGAAGGAGAGGGAGAAGCAGACCCTCTGCTGAGCAGGGTGCCCACCCCATTGCTCAATCCCAGGACCCTGAGATCATTACCTGTGTCACCCAGGCACCCCTGGACTTTTATTTTTTAACTGGTCTTGTATCTCTGGGGTTATTGAAGATTAACTAGTTTTGTGAAAGCTGATACTGGTGCTTAAGTGCTACTTAAGCACTTGGTCAAGAAATATGCCATATGGGGTGCCTGGGTGGCTCAGTGGGTTGAAGCCTCTGCCTTCGGCTCAGGTCATGATCCCAGGGTCCTGGGATCGAGCCTCACATCGGGCTCTCTGCTCAGTAGGGAGCCTGCGTCCCCCTCTCTCTCTGCCTGCCTCTCTGCCTGCTTGTGATCTCTCTCTGTGTGTCAAATAAATAAACAAAATCTTTAAAAAAAAAACTTAAAAAAAAAAGAAATATGCCATATGTATACCCCAATACTATGACAAAATTGGGACAGAGAGCCATGCATTACCAATAATTTACAAACATTTTTATCATGCAGCAGAATATCTAAATATTTTTCCCCAAATATGTTTATTTTATTTTTTTAGTGTTACAAGATTAATTGTTATGCACCACACCCAGTGCTCCATGCAATACGTGCAGAATATCTAAATATTGAATAATATTATTAAAACCTATAGCTTTTTCATGTCCTTGAACCACAGAGTAGGAAAGGGATGTGGGGAGAAGATGCGCATGGGTAGAAGAGGTGGAAAGAGGCACAGAAAAGAGATGGGAAGAAATGCAAAGAAATGCCTTTGCAAATTTCCTGCAATTAGCTCTACCACCACCCCCAACAATTCAGCAAAAGGAGGCTTAAAAGGAAGGTACAGGTTACATCACTGTTCTTCCTGAAATCTCCAAGGGTTGCTGGAAAGAACACAATTCCTATTAAAATGCAAACACCAGCTGTGTTGGACCTAACATTCATTTACACTTTAATTAGGAGGAATCCCTTTAATCAGATGATTTGATTGCCTTGCTACTCAGTGTGGTCCACAAAGGACCAGCAACATAGGCATCACCTGCAAGTTTATGAGAAATGCAGGCTCTTGGGCGCACTCTAGACCCTTGAAGTAGAATCTGCAGTTTGCCTGGATCCCTGGGTGATTCTCTTGCTGAGTGATGTCCCAGAGGCTCTCCTTTCAGATCAACTTGCCGAATTTTGATTCCTAGGCATTTTCAAATACATAGGTGGGGGGCAAAGCAGAAGATGGGAGATGGCACCAAAGACAAATTGAGCCTCTTAGCAGGTACCTGAGGTCTCAGTGGCCTGCAAACACCTGCCTCCACCAGAAATCACCTGAGAGTACATTGGATTGCTAAAGCTTGCGAGATTCGTCTGTGTTGAAATATGAACCATGTAGCAGCATATGTACGAGAATGAACATAACTCAAACCCTGTGATTGGCAGTTAGCCATTGCATTGGGCAAGAGGGATTATACAACTCACCAAGGCACCCCAGTTACAGCCCAGGTACACCCAGGTATAAGGAGAAACTGGTCCTCTTGTACTTGTGAGCCTATGTCACAGGCTCTGATTAGTGTGTGAGACCCTCCAAACCATGTAAACTGCAGCGTTGTGCAATTAATTAGAGAATGAGGATCAAGAGGTGCTACACCAATGGAATAAACCATTTGTTTTTGCTTAATCCAGTGAAACCAGATTACCTAAGTAGTATCTGTTTCAACATAATTACCTGTGTTTAAGATTCCAATAAAAACAAGAAAAGTATTGCAGCCTCTACAATCTCTCTCTCCCCCCTCCGTCTCTTCCCGCTCCCCGCCTCTCTCTCCTTCTCTCTCTTCCTCCCTCCGTCTGCCTTTTCTAACCCATCTGGTTGGAATTGTGACTGCAAAACGTTTGAAAGCTTTAATCCTGTTTTCTCTGGGATGAAGTCTAAACCTCAAGGGCTAACGAAAGTAACCTCTTTGGCCACTAGGGGGCACTGAAGGGCAGCGGAACAGGAAAAGCTGCTTGCAACCGGCTTCTCCTCCGGGAAGAGGTAAAGCAAGCAAAATCACTATTAGAGATCAAGAGATCCCATTCCTGGGCCTGATAGGGTAGCGGGCTGCTTAATCAAGGAGGGAGCAGCTTGGAAGGAGCAGGAATCAACTAGGGTCCCAGAAGAGAGAAGTTTCGGGAAGCAATTAAGAGGCCAAAAGGGAAACCAGGTCTGATTGCACCCTGGAACTAGCAGGTTCCTGAAGTCCCCAGGCCCGCCTCCGGGCTTGGCTTCCTGGAGCTCCTTCAAACAGAGCTAGAACACATTTTATTTAAAAGAAGAGCTCCGCATGTGGCCATTGTCTCCCTCACTTTCTGCCGGAGGAAGCCCCTTGTTTCTCCCAGAGGAATGCAATGAAGGTTGAGATCCTAACTTGCCAACTCCTGGCAATAATGATCGCTGATGGGATTTGGGGGAGAGACAGAGACAGAGAGACTGTGTGTTGGGAGGAGGAAATCACTGTTCAACCAAGCAGAAAGCTTAAAAGCTTGATGACCAGTAATGTATTCATTATTATGTACCCCCTCCTTTGTAGGACAGCACTCTTTACGTTTAGGATTAAATCAAGCCCTGCGGGATGGATAGGTTCCAGGGCACTACCTTTGTAAAGATGCCCTGAGGCCAGATATTTACGTTTGAATTCGGTTTCCAAATTATGGTGTACAAATAAATGCCCCTCACATTTAACTCCCACCACACCCCAACAAGTCTGTCTGTGCCTACAGGGTCCAACTGGCTCAATTTTAAATATTCAGTGTGCTGTACCATTAATATACCCACACTTAGCAGATAATTGTGAGGTCAGTAGGAAAATCTGGTCCCCATCAACATGCTCCTTCTAGAAATTACCAACACCTTGTGAGTAGTATATACATGATCTCTCATTTGTACATGAAGCCAGAAAAAAACTTGAAATCTGAAGACATGCTTTTAGAGGGACGCCCATTAAGATCTTATGAACTCCTAATTAACCAAGGAAAAGCTACCCATACTCGGTTGTTATTCCTGTATTCTCCTTTAAACATTTCTAACCGTTTTTATGTTTTCTCATGTCTTAGGCTTTTTGATCCAAAGTCTTTGTACTGAAAACCTCAACAGTTTCAATCCAAATTTGTAACACATTTTACAAATTGCCTAGTTAATAACATGCTTTATTAGACTCATAAGCAGTAAGAATCATAACAAGTACAATTTCTTTTTTTTATTTTTTTAAAGATTTTATTTATTTATTTAACAGGGAGGGAAAGAGCACAAGCAGGGGGAGCAGCAGCAGAGAGGGAGGAAGAAGCAGGCTCTCCGCTCAGCGGGGAGAGGAGGTCTCAATCTCAGGATCCCAGGCGCCTCACAACAAGTACAGTTTCATGACTATTTGTTCTGTGGCAGAAACTCTCCTGGGTGCATTTTATGGTTTATGGCTAATATTTCAACCATTTGGCATGCTATCTACATTAGAGAAGAAGGCAAGATCCCATAACGAGGTAGATAGGGGACCCTAACCCTTCCATGAGTTAATAATAATAGATAGTTGGGGCGCCTGGTTGGCTCAGTCGTTAAGCATCTGCCTTCGGCTCAGGTCATGATCCCAAGGTCCTGGGATCGAGCCCCACATCGGGCTCCTTGCTCGGCAGGAAGCCTGCTTCTCCTGCTACCATTCCCTCTGCCTGTGTTCCCTCTCTTGCTGTGTTTCTCTCTGTCAAATAAATAAAATCTTTAAAAATAATAATAATAATAATAGATAGTAACATATCCACTGTAGAGTTATTGCATACCTAGAAAGCCTTCTTTCTAGGTGTTCATAAACATATTTAGTCCTCACAAAAGTGTTGTGAGACCACTCTAGTTTTCCCGTGATCATGGGAAAGTCAGAACTCAGCCACATGGCTCACAAGCAGCAAAGCCGAGAATCTAACCCAGATCTCCTAATGCCAGTCTCAATGTCTAAACTAAAGTTCAGTTGCACCTCAAACAAGAAAACCGAAGGTCATATCCACTGTTGCAATGCGGCAGAAGAACAGTCTACAGAAAACATGGCGGTGTCCAAAGAATCTTCACTTTCCAAGTCATGCTGGGACTTTTCCCAGAAAGCATTGCAAGTGCCCGGAAACTATCACAGACCCACAACCAGCAGGAACTCAATCAAGTCCTCTGCTGTGTCTCAATAGCTCAAGAACTTATGTGCTTTGGATATTTATCCTTTGACTCTCGTTTCCCCATCAGCTAAATGGGCGTCCCTAGCCATTCCTCACCCTCACCTTTAGAAATGAAACTCCAGGGGGCGCCTGGGTGGCTCAGTCGTTAAGCGTCTGCCTTCGGCTCAGGTCATGATCCCAGGGTCCTGGGATCGAGCCCCACATCGGGCTCCCTGCTCGGCAGGAAGCCTGCTTCTCCCACTACCATTCCCTCTGCTTGTGTTCCCTCTCACTGTGTTTCTCTCTGTCAAATAAATAAAATCTTTAAAAAAAAAAAAAAAAATGAAACTCCAGGAGAACAAAGACTTTATCTATCTTGCTCCCTCTTGGTCAAATGTCTAAAACATGGTATGCATTTAAAATACTTTTGTAAAAAAAAAAAACTTTTGTAGAAAAAGCCATGATCTATAGTTTGTTGTAAAGACCACATAAGTTCATTCGTGCAAACGTGCTCAGTTTATTCTTTCTTCTTCCCAGTCTGGTATGGGATAGACCCTCAGATTCAGTTAGCTTGGCCTTACATATATACACACATAAATCCTCCTTCAACTTTTGAATCTTATCATTTTTCTTTTTTACAATTCTTCTCAAAATTTTTTAAATTTGGGGCGCCTGGGTGTCTCAGTGGGTTAAAGCCTCTGCCTTCGGCTCAGGTCATGATCTCAGGGTCCTGGAATCGAGCCCCGCATCGGGCTCTCTGCTCGGCGGGGAGCCTGCCTCTCCCTCTGCCTGCCTCTCTGCTTACTTGTGACCTCTCTCCTCTCTGTCAAATAAATAAATAAATAAATATAAAATCTTTAAAAAAATTTTTTTAAATTTAAATTCAGTTAGCCAACATATAGTATATTATTAGTTTTTGATTAGTGTTCATTGATTCACTAGTTGTGTCTAACAGCCAGTGCTCATCACATCATGTGCCCTCCTTAATGCCCATCACCCAGTTACCCCATCCCCCTACCCACCTCCCCTTCCGCAAACCTCAGTTTGTTTCTGGACTGGATAAAGAGTTTCATCTTTTGAATACATTTAGAATACAATCCTAAAGCTTGCGGATTTTGTAGATTTGGTGAGTGAAAACCAATTCCCCAAATATTTTAATTTGTCTTCCAGTATTTGACTCTGTAACCTCGAATCAGGCGCTTAACTATCTAAAGTTCTGAAAGTGGAGATACTATTACCCTCCTAAGGATTATGACAAGTACGAAATATTTGAAATATTTACTTCCTAAATAATTATTTGTTGAGTTAAGCATCTTGTTAATCAAAACTGCACTTGGCGGGCTCAGTCTGAAGAGGGTGCGACTCTTGATTCCGGGGTTGCAAGTTCGAGCCTCCCATTGGGTGTAAAGATTACTAAAAAAATTAGAAAATAAACTTATGAAAAAATGGCTGGTAATTTAGATGATCAACTTAAGTCATTTTTCTTTGTTTTTGACTAGTGGTTTCTAAACTCAGTGACCTCATCATGCGATACAGAGCACTAACGCTCCCTGAGAATGTCTCCCGGGTTACCTACACTAACTCACTGCAAGCTCGAACCTCTCCTATGAGAATGGTAAACCAAGGCACAGAGAGGCTAAGTAGAAGACCCAGGGGACTGGGAGTTGAACCCAAGTAACTGAACCAGAGGACTGGGCTCTTAAGTACTAAATTTTGTGTGTTTCAACTTCATGATTTAGTCATCCCTTGAGATCAGATTTCTTTGCTTTTCTGTACCACGGACCCCTCTGGCCGTCTAGTAAAGTTACGGGTCCCCTCTCAGAGTACTGTTTGTAAATGTCATAAAATAAAATAAAACAAATAAAATAAAATAAAATAATATAAAATAAAAAATACATTGGAGTACAAAGAAAATAAATGATTTTGAAAGCAGTTAAGTGTTTTTAAAACTAAATTTATGACACAATAATGTATTTGCTTCTTTATCACCCATTAAAGAGCAGCATCAGGTGTCAGACCTAACAACCACTCTCCTTTATAAGTAGCAAAGGACACGTTCAGTGATAAAATATCTGATTTCTTCCCGTGTCAAACGTGGCTGTGGTTTGTAGCCTACTTTCTTAACTGAGCAAAATGCTAAATTTCAGATTTAGAGTGTTGAAAATAAAGATGCTATGTTTTCCCATCCAGATTTGTGGACCCTTTGATTGGATTCTGTTCCTCTTAAACAGACCCTGAGGAAAGTAGCCTCCCTTTAGAACCTGCTTTTTGTTTACAGGTAACGAAACTCTCAGTGACCTGATACTTTGAAATAGATGCAACTTTTCCTCCTTAAATATCGCTTGATAGTTTTAACTCAGCCGTGGTTGAAACACAGGAAATTCCACGTTTTTGAGATGTTTTAAAGAACCTATTTGCTCTATGTGACTTCGGGGTTTAACATTTCTCCGTGTAGATGTCATCAAAATTATTTAAAACTGCTGCCACATCACTTGGTGTTTTTACATAGTGAGTATGTAGAGATGAAAATTCAAGCCAGTCTTCTAGAATCTATAGTTTGGCCTCATTGTGCATTTTTTCAGTCACCACAGAGGCAAAAAGCCAAGCTCTTTATTTGCTGGGATTCTATCTTTATCCTGTCCAACCACTAGATGGCACTGATTATCTGATATTCTTCTCATGGCTCCTGGAGTCCCTACCCACCCCCTACCCCCCAACACACACACCCCCTCTCACAGCGCCCCCAAAATTGATTTTGAAATGAGAAAGATTATCTGGCAACTATCCACAAACACTGAGTTGACATCTCTTTCTGCAATGAGTTAAAGCTTTCTTCATTCTATTTGTATTTTATCTTTTAAAGACCATTACATCATTTTGTTCTTTTGATTCTCCAGAGGCTTTTTCAAGTCCATTAGAACTTCAGCAGTTCAAGATGTTTCACACCAATTAAGACTACCTTCTCCAAAACGTTCTGTGCTTTTCCCGCAGAAGCATAAGCCATGGGAAGCCTTACTTCCTCTCTGAGATGCTGGCAACAGGAGCATTGTTGGGGCAGTAAAGTGATCCTATAAAGCGCCCTCCCGCCATAGGAGCTGACATACTTGTCCCGCAGTGCTTTACAGAGATCACATTTTGGGGCCAATGCATCAGTTGTGGGTCATAAATAGGGCAAGGGCTGTATTCAATAAAAGATTAAACCAAAACACTCTTGGGCGATACGGGATTTGTGAGAAGTATTTTTAAAGGAGTAATAAAATGTAATTGTGGTTTAAAACTGTCTCTTGAAATAAGCACATTTATTATATTAGCAACTGAAGTAACATATCAGCAAGAAGCACAACCAAGATATATCCCTAGCAGTACAAAGTCCTACTGGTGTCTGCCCTTGGTGTAAAACATAGCATTTCTCTTAATTTTTCATAGCTTTGCACATTACATGTAAGATGACATGAAATTAATCAGTGAGTGCCAGCCTCTGTATTTACCTGTTGGATCACAAGCAAAGAATGTGGTTGGTTAGCACTGAGGAGGTGGTACCCACCCCCTCTTCTCAGCCTTCAAAGCCCAGGAGGTAATTCTTGGTGTTTGTCACCACTCTACTGTTTTGGGGCAAATAGCTATGGGTTTATGCAAGGAAGGGCAGCCTGACAGCAAGGAGTGGGCTGTCCTTTGCCAAAACCCAGAATGCTTAAATGAATGAAATAAGACTGGGTCACAAAAGGACTGTGTCTCGCCTCTGGGTTTTCCCATAGTTGAGTTTACCTGTTTACTTGGGAAGGGCTACCTATCTCCACACAGAATTTGAGAGGTCTTTGGCTGTCGTGTGTAATGTCCCCAACCAGCATGCCAGGTCCCAAAACAACAAATTGAGTACAACTCACCACTACTTTAAGCAATGACCCCAAAATTCTCCAGTATGACTTACCGGGCTACAAGGAGGACTTTTCTCCAGGATAGGGAGACAATGAGGGCATCAATTCCAGAATGATTTTCCAAAAGAGCATTTTCAAGAGCAGTTCCCCCATAATGAGAAGAAAGTAAGGAGCCAGCTCCGTCCTTGGAAGTGAAACATTAAAGAAAAAATTATGCTTTTCAGTTCTAATACATTTGTCTTCCTAAAGCTTTCTGATTTGTTTCGTTTTGTTTTC
Organism: Procyon lotor; assembly: GCA_028646535.1. Classification (NCBI taxonomy): domain Eukaryota; kingdom Metazoa; phylum Chordata; class Mammalia; order Carnivora; family Procyonidae; genus Procyon; species Procyon lotor. The sequence goes on along the minus strand of CM053605.1, from coordinate 11,715,786 downwards.
AAAATTATTACCTTTAGGTCTGGAAATGGGAGAGCAACTTTCAAACGTTCATTTAGGTAACTGCTTTTTAAGCATTTGTTTGGACTAAATTGGCCCCACTCATTTTCTCAGATTGCCCTAAGAGGTAGCATGGAATTATTGCCTTAGCCCAGGGAAAACGAAGTGGCAGATAGTATTAATGACAAGGCAAATATAGAACAGAACTCCGAATCTTGGAAGAATTTACTTACTTCCCAACCAAAGGGCTAGGATGTGGGCAACAAATATTCCATGCGCACGCACCCGGGAAGGCGCACGCGCGCGCGCGCCCGTGTGTGTGTGTGTGTGTGTGTGTGTGTGTGTGTGTGTGTGTTATGCCATATAAGAATTATTTTATATTTCAAGAATTCTGTTTCTTGGGGCGTCTGGGTGGCTCAGTCGTTGAGCCTCTGCCTTTGGCTCAGGTCATGATCCTAAGGTCCTGGGATTGAGCCCCACATCGGGCTCCCTGCTCGGCAGGAAGCCTGCTTCTCCCGCTACCATTCCCTCTGCTTGTGTTCCCCCTCTCACTGTGTTTCTCTCTGTCAAATAAATAAAATCTAAAAATAAATAAAATCTAAAAATAAATAAATAAATGAATGAATGAATGAATGAATAAATAAATAAATAAAAAGAATTCTGTTGCTTTGGAAAAACAACTGTGTGAGAGGTAGAGTCACCTTTTCCACTATTTTTGGACACGCTTACTCACAAGTCTTTCCTCTCTCTGAGTTTTTTCATCTGACCTCCTTGCCTGATTAGACTACAGGTCAATTAACATAACTCTTGATTTCCTGCAATCTTTGACTTCGCACTGTGTGATGGGATCCTGACCTCACCGCGGTAGGCTTCAGCCAGACGACTGGGTCTGCCAGTTACCTTAGCGGGGGCGGGGCCGGGGCCGGCGTGGGAGGGACTGAACCTGGACTACACTTCAGGAAAAACAGACTGATTTGTTCAGGTGTGAGCAGGGGTTTCTTCACTGCCAAAGCATTGCAGTTCGACAAGATGTTCCAGGAAAATATAATTGTGGAACCAGTCGGTTGAGCTCTGGGTAGGAGAGGCTGTGTAATTACTCTCAGGTGGTCAGAGCAGAAGCGGGGGAGAGCAGGGTCTGAGGCTCACAGCAAGCAAAGAGGCCAGGAGCAGGTGGGCGGGCTCAGAGCCCTCCTGAAGGAGAAGGTACAGACAATAAGGAAGGAGACCTGGTCAGGTGCCCTTGGCGACAGAAGTTACTGGAAAGGACCAGGACCAAGACACTGGCAGAGGCTGAAGGAGGCACCTAGGCCCTTAGTTGGATGGAGGGCATCGCAAGCCTGAATCGATTGGTCTCAGATTCCCTGAGATCTTATCAGAGTCCCTCTTTGCTACTCTGCCGTCTGCATTCCTCCCTCTCCCCTGCCACGTCGTATTACTTTATCTCCCCTTTGAAAAGGTTTCATTATTTAATGATCTGCAGCATTTCGACAAATAAATCCGGTCCACATTTTTGAGCTGTAAGACGAGCAGGTCCTAGAGCCGCTTTCTCCCTCCTTCCACGTCCCATAAACCTGAATAAGGCACCGGGTTCTGGGAGAGAGATACCGTAGAGAAAGAAAGAATGCTGCGAGATCTTCTGGTTTAGATACTGGGTTATTCTCTAAGCACTTAGTTAGATTCCAAAAATCTCACGGTGCTGCAGGCTGTTAAAAATCAGTTCCCTCCCAGCTGTGTAACTGTAGTGCTTTCTACTCTGAAGAAGGATAGGGGACTATGGGTGGTTGAAGACTTAATTCAGTGCTCTGAGTGTAAAGAAATACACTCCTGTGAGCCTCAGGAGGAAACCACTTGATGAAGGTGCAGGTTTACAAGTTTATGTGTTGGCGTGACGACAAAAGGAAGAAACCATCTGAACTTATAAGCTAAGACAACTTTGCCCAGAGATAATGAGAAAACACAGTTTGGGAGAAAGGCTGATCCTCAGACTGTCAAAGCCTTTAAAATCTTTGGTTTGTGGCCAGGATTTCTCGTTGAGTCAAATTATAAATAAGGTTTCGCAGGGATCAGAGTCAGGTCCAAATATTAAATATATCACTAACGACAATCAGTCTGTCTGAGCTGGTGTCTCCCTGCACAAACTTGTTTGGCCCTTTGATGCATATGAAAATCTTTTTAGTTCTAAGAACAGATTAAATTCACAACGGCCTTTCCCAACCCCCACATATTGCCAAACTGGCTCAACTAATTTTGTTTTCCCTCCACTATCGGGGCATAGGATAAATAATCATATGTATATTTGAAACACAAAGGGAAAAGTAATAGTGCCTAAAGAAATTGAATAAGGCTTAGCCAGAGCCTGAAACATTATTGCTTTGAGAATGCGGTGAGAAAATGTGATCAGTGCCATTCGCTCTAAAATAGCAATTATGACTAAAAAATAGTCATAGCACCAAGTCCCGTTCTCCTTCTTCTCCTCTTTAAGACAGATTCACAGCACTTCTCATTTACCTCGCAGGAACATTTTGAAGAATAAGAGAGCACACGCTGTAGCTTTAGAGTGAGAAGGGCTTACAGTGTACGATTTCATTATTGCTGCTCTTTTCACATCAAGATCTCATTATTGCTATTTTCATATCAAGACTTTTTTTTTTTTAACACGGTGTAGGTTTATCCCACGTCCTTCATCCAACGTGTAACTCCCAGACAAGAAGGAATACATTTATTTAGTCTGCCTTACAAAAAAGAAAGGAAATTCGAATTAGATTGTAAAACAAGGTAAATATATTCACCAATTCAAACACTAATAAGATTCGGTTTTAACAAGAGTGCAGTGAGGATGTCAAACATCATTGAGGATGTTGTAATTAGCTTCAGTCATTGGAAAAATTATTTGAAAATATACATCCATAGTTCCCAATGAAATAACCTGACACAGGTTATTAACACACAGGTTAGCTACTTTCCAAGAAGAAGTGGAGAATCTGCTTTTGAATCTCAAAATCAGAACACAATTTAAAGAACGCAAAATGGCACATACAGTCTTATTTCAACTGTGCCAAAAGATTAATAGGAATAAAGACAAAACGGAAGATGCAAAAAAGATCATAATTGCTAGGTTAAGAAGGTGAGATACTTTGTCTTTTTGAAAGAAGTTTAACTCTCCCCAAAAAAAGGTGGGAGGGGGGAAGATTTTGAAAATCAGAAATAGGATAGAAGTCATCGCCTCATCAGAAAAAAGCCAAAACCAAAAATAATGCATCTTCCTGGAAGGCCCAGCTGCAAAAACACACAGCTAACCTCAAGACTGGGAGTTCATTCAGGTAAAGTCACTGACCGATTCTGGCTGAAGCATCAGGTGCTGGGTCCAGTTACTCAACTTGAAAACCACCTCCAGGTCATAGGGAAAAGAGAGAGGGGAAACTCGGGCTTCTGAAGAGGGACTTGAAAAGTTCAATGTGTTTCGTCTGGGAAAAAAAGACTGAGCGGTGATCTCGTTTCAGTGTTTGGATACCTGCGGCACATATCCCAGACCCGAGGATGTGACCTGTCCTCTTCACTCAGAAGCAACAGAAAGCTGCAGGAGGAAAGGGTTACATTAGAGAGGTTTCCTCTCCGAGATAATTACATGTTTATTTCACTTTTAGTTTGAGTGACAGGATTACAACCCCCTCCCCATCTGTAATCCAGGGAGAATAATGCTTGCCGCGTAAGTTTTAATGGATATAACATCTGTACGATACTTGGAGCTCTTCGGATGAAAGATGCCATGTGAATGCAAAGAATTATTGCTATTATTTTCGTCTCCTGCCTTCCCTATTGGTATGAGTTTCCTTGTGACATTTATGGGACCCCTCCAGCCAGCCAGCTGCCCTGTAACATGTCATCCCGGGGATATTTTAAGTCCTTCACGTGGTTCTGATCGTATCCAGAACAAGAGCAGCTGAAATGTTAATTGTTTCTCTTGAAGGAAGTAGAAGTAGTCACAATACCCCTTCAGGGCTCAGGGGTCAAAGTTTTTCCTAACATCCACTTGAAGTCTCCTGTCCAGGCTTCATAGCGGTGGCATGTTTCGTGGGTCTTGTCTTTCCATCTCTTTCCTTTGAATGACATCATCAGACGGCAGATCCTTGGACACACGATATCCCGTTTTGTTAAATAACTTCGTTTTCTCCTGTGAAGTAGCAGGACATGCTTACGATAAAAAGAAAAATCAACAAAAAGCAGGAAAATTGGGAGAAGTAAAAACAAGCAAAGAAATAACCTAAAATCCTCTATTCAGGAAAACAATCACTGCTGATGTGTGGGTGCACTTCTCAGGGTCTGTTTCCTCCTTGCACGTGGGTGTGCACACATGTCTTTCGGCCCCCGTGCTATTATTTTATGAACATTTTCCTGCATCATGAAATCTCTTCATAAATACAACCGGTCCGGGTGGCGTCGTATTCCAGCCTAGGGAGGGGCCGTAAGTTTTCACGCTTTGCCTCACCTTGTTTTTATAATGTCTACCGTTCAAATGAATTCGTGGATTGTGTGTTTAAGTTGTTCCTAGTGGAGCTTTCACAAAGTCTGTGTTCTTCGAAATAACCCGAGATGCGAAGAGCTACTAGTGTTCTCATTTGTTACGAAGGATAGACCCAGAGAGGTGTGGCCTCCGGTCCAGGGTCACACATCCCAGAAATTGAAATTGCAGGACAGACTCGAGCCCCAACCCCTGACTCCTGAATGCAGGTCTTCCCATGGCTTATTGCTTGCCCTCAGGGAATATCACCAAATACTAAACTCCCAGATTATTTGATTGATTTCCACATAAGTTGTCCCTCCCAAATTGTGCTGATACAATGGAAGTCCAAAACTGGCCCTTGAAGAAGAGAAGGTGAATAATTTGTAGAGTTCTTGAAAAAGAGCCAGGGACTTGGGAGGGCTGCTTGAGTGGTCTCGAAACTCAATTTGCTGGTGGTTCACCCCACCGTATCCTAGTGCTCGTGACTTCCACGTACTTCTCACTTTCTAGCACTTCGATCCCTCTCGATTTTATTCATCCTCTTTCCTGCAATACTCTTCTGGCTCTGGTATCTAGAAATATCTTCACCCCGTCTCTTCCCCCAAATTCTTCCAGCCTTCCTAGTTATGGTATTGTTGGTCTGAAGATAAAAACTATTTTCCTGATTGAAAACTCTGGAGCACCCCATAGAAAGGGACACCAAGGTTACGGGTAATGCTGAACTAATTCTGCGTGTTGGGCACCAGGGGAAGGCTTGATATCTAGGATCACGTTCACCTCTAAGAGGTCTCAACGGTGGGTTCTGTTAGGTCACATTTCATCTTACAGGTGATACTAACAAGGCTGAAGAGGACAAATCACTGGTTTAAGGAAGCAGGAGCCACCGGACCTAGCTCTCAGTTCCCATGCTTTACTTCTCTGTAGCACATTCACTCTTTTTTTTTTTTTTTCCTTTCATTTGACACAGAGAGAGAGACAAGAAGCAGGGGGAGCAGCAGAGGTAGCAACAGAGGGAGAGGGAGAAGCAGACTCTCTGCTGTTTAGGGAGCCCAATGCAGGACTCGATCCCAGACCCTGGGTCATGACCTGAGCCAAAGATAGATGCTTAACCGACTGAGCCACCCAGGTGCCCAGCACGCTCACTCTTAAAGTTTGGTGTTCCAAATGCACTTTACTTAGCTTCATGTGAGAATTACATGGTGTGAGAGTGTCCCTCCCCCCAGCCTGCCAATTTCTAACAAAAACTAAGACAGGTATGGGCTTCTAACCAAGTGGCTTTACTTACAGAACCATGCACCTCTATTACAAGAGCCTACATTTCATTAGTAATTTACTTTTTGAAAACAAAAGGTCCAGAGAATAAAGTTGTATCACCCAGTGAAATTTCACCAAGAAGCAGAGAAATGATAAGTAGATCCAGACTGCTGTGTCTGGGCAAACTCTCAATTATAACTCACATGATCCTGTTCTCGCCGCCTTCTCCCTGCTTCCCAGTTTCTGTCACCATAACTGTAATATCGACAGGTTTACATTTGTATAGTTTTAGACCAGTTTGGCAATCCCCCCTAAAGAAGTATCTGGGATATGTCTGAAAATGGATAGCTGACGAATACAAGAAATATAAGACATACTCAACAATCAAAAATATTACTAATAGCCATAATTTTACTTCACAAATCAAAGTGCTTTAGTTCCTGGGTTCTGATGCAACAACTGGTATGAAACTTTAGTGGCAGTGTTTATTCTAGCTCAATAAGACTATGTAAACAAAAACAAATCGAAAGAATCCAAAGAAAAATAATTGCAAAAAAAAAAAAAAAAAAAGGAATGAGGTCATAAGATAATTATAACCCAATTTGGATTCCATGTTTGCAAGGAAAACCAACCTTCACACCTTATTTCCTTTTCCTTCCCGATGTTGAACTATGCTGATTTACATTCTTAATCCTATGAGCCTGGATGATTTGAAACTACTTTCCAACTACCTCTCTGACCCAGAACTCACTCTATTCCAATCAGTCCTGAGCATCCAATATTCACTCATCTCCCGGCTCCTAATCTCTTGCCTGGCAATCCATCTATCCTTCTAGCTGTCTATAGAATTATTTCCCCCAAACACGAAATGGATCTTGGCACTGCCCCAGGTTCAAAGCCTGCGATGCTTCCTTCGTTTTATAAAGCCTGACAGCCAAATGTCACCTCTGTAGGTCTCTCAGGCCAATATGTCTAGACTCTTCTCCCAGTAGATTCATTCTCAAAACCCTCTGACCCCCATAGCTCCCCATCCACATAAACCCTACTTCCAAGTCTACAGAATTTACAAGGGGAAAGAGGACTGAAGGAAGAGGACTACCATCCACAGAATATCTCTCATGCACTAGAGTCCCCAGGGGCCACCAAGGCTCTCATTTCATACCATGGGACTTGAGTAGGATGGTCGAAACCATCCCTATTAGGGTGTTCCTGAGGCTGCTGGTGAAGAGCAGTTCAGTCCAGGGGCTAGCAGTGACAGTGGGAAGGACTGACCGGATGGGAGGAAGAAGCAGTGTGACTGGCAGGCAGCCAGATGAGAGCGCACACAGGAGCTGGCGGACTGGGAGCAGCAGGGTACACACCGTGCTCTTCCCCTCCTGGCACATCCACTCTTTATCACAGCCAGGACTGAGAATCACTGCCCTCATTCTGCCTGCTCCCCTTTGTTACTTTCAAACCACTTACACAAAACCTTCTCTTTGTGGAGGTTTAACCCATCTTCCTATTCCATCCTCTACCCCTTTCTCCTGGTGGTCCCGGTGAACCTCCTTTGAGAACTACGAAGGCCAAGTCCAGCTTTCAGTCTTTTATCTGCAGCCGACTATCAAAATCATGACCTCAGCATCCACAAGGACAATCTGGCTGACGTGCTTTGCTCAAAGTTGTTTACTCTTCATGATTCCAACAATCCTTTGGCCACTCCCATGGCTGCCCCTAAGACGTAATCATTGTCCAGAATTGCTTCACCCGGCATGCTTGACTCAAGGATGCCAGTCCCCAACCACATGCTCTTGACCTCATGGTTCTCGGTAAGTACACAAGCTTCCCAGCCCTCTCTTTCATTACATTGCTCCACACATTCATAGAGACATACTTTCCTGTTCAGCTCAGACCCTATGGACCTTCAGTTAATTCTCTCCCCCCACCCCACCCCCCACCCCCGGTAAGCAGGTGTTTATGCCTCCAACTTTAGAAAGAAGAAATAGACATATATGGTTGTTGAACACATCCTCTTGCATCTCCTAACCCTGTCCTAAAACTCTAGCTACATAACCAACATTTTCTCTTTCCTAGATCAAAGGGAAACGTGTTCTTACTCTCAAACAAGGCTGTTTTCTCCACCTGGAAACTCCATTGGTTATCCTTTCTTTCCCCTTTATGTTCAATCTTTCCCTTTCAGCTGACTTCTTCCTTAAAGACTGTCAGTAGATTCAAGTGCCTCCCATTTTAAGTCACTTCTCCTTCCCCCTGGCTATTTTTGTAATCCTTTCTCCTTTTATTCCCAAGTAGTTTCCTAGAAGGAATGGTCCTGACTCTCAACTTTAATTTATGGGCCCTTTATTCAAGGGAGGTAATGGTTCAGGAGGTCTCATTGGGCAGGAGAGTCTGAATTTCTAACAAGTTCCCAGGTAAGGCCAATGGAAAGGGTCTCTGGACAATCCACTTCTTCAACTCCCATTTGCTCTTCAATCCACTGTAATCTGGCTTCTACCCCACCACCTCCACACCCTGGCAAGATCACCAATCACTTCCAATTTGTCAAATCTAATGAATATGTGTCAAACATTATGACCTTATGGAGACATACCCAGTTTACTACTCCCTTTGTGAAACTCCTCCCTTGACTTCCATGACACTACACTTGGTACTTTTTTTCCTTCCCTGATTACCCATTTTTAGGCAGTACAACTGGCTCCTCTTCTGTCTTAGTCTGCTTTGGCTGCCATAAAAATATACCATCGGTGGTGGGCTTAAACAACAGAAATTTATTTCCCACAGTTCTGGAGGCTGGAACTCCCAGATGAAGGTCCAGTAGGATCAGCTCCTGGTGAGAGCTCTCTTCCTCACTTGCGCTAAAAACCCCATTTCCCAAAACAGTCGTATTGGAGGTTAGTGCTTCACTATGTGAAATTGGTTTTATTTTTTTTTAAATTTTTATTGACATATAATGTATTATTTGCCCCAGGGTACATGTCTGTGAATCGTCAGGCTTACACATTTCACAGCACTTAACAGCACATACCCTCCCCAATGTCCACACCCCAGCCACCCTATCCCTACACCCCCCCTGCCTCCCAGCCACCCTTAGTTCGTTTCATGAGTCTAGGTGTCTCTTATGGTTTGTCTCCTTCCCCATCCCTTCCTGTTTCATTTCTCTCCCCTACCCTCCCACCCCCTGCCTTGCCTCTCAAATTCTTCATAGCA